>JAGFNQ010000920.1:723437-1217990 GCA_024364735.1 Boesenbergia rotunda
AATCGATCAGCGATTGCTTCAGTTCCTCGGGAAGTCCTGCAACAATTTGTATTTTGGACTCATCCCGATCGGGCAGAAGTTGTACCTCTTCCTTGTCCTCCTGCAGTTCCGCCCAAGGGGATGCCTCCACCATGTTGCAGCTGCTATCTGCCCGCCTTGCCTTCTGACCTCCCGAGCGGACATCATCAGCATAGCAGCGCCGGGCCACGGTCTGATTGCCCTTCACCTCGCCGACTCTGTCGCCGACCTGAAACTTCACCTTGAGGTAGTAGGTGGAGACTACCGCTTTAAATTCGTTGAGAGCCGGTCGGCCGAGAATGGCGTTATAGGCAGCTGGGGCATCCACAATCAGAAATGTGGTCCATCGGGTTCTCTTGAGTGGCTCCTCTCCAAGTGAGACGGCCAGCCGTATCTGTCCGATCGGCTGTACTTCGTTCCCCGTAAATCCGAACAGGGGAGTAGCCACCATCTCTAGCTGCGATAATTCAATTTGCAGTTGATCGAAAGCTCGCTTATATAAAATGTTTACCGAGCTGCCGGTGTCCACAATGGTGCGGTGGACTTCGTAGTTGGCGATGACAGCCGAGATGACCAGTGGGTCGTCGTGTGGCACCTCCAATCCTTGCAAGTCCTGCGGCCCCCAGCTGATTTGGGGCCCTTGAGCTTGTGAGGTGCTAACTCCGACTTGGTGAATTTCCAGTCGGCGTACCTGTGTCTTCCTGGCTCGGTTGGAGTCGCCTCCGGTAGGACCACCGGAAATCACATTGACGCCTCCTCGGACGGCGTTCTGGTGATTAGCTTGATCTTCGTCAAGTTCCTCCACCTCTTCCTGCTCGGGCCGAGGAAACAATTGCCGGGCGGCGGGGGCATCCCGCCTTTGTCCTTGTTGGGCTGTGGCTCCCTGACCACGCCCGCGTCCCTGCGGGGTTTGTCGTCCTTGACCCCTGCCGAGTGGGGTCCGAGCTCTGCCGCCTGCTCGGCAGTCCTCAGTGTTGTGCGTATTACACTTGTGAAACGCACAATACGGTGCCCATCTGTTGGGCCAATTCCCCTGTGCCACCTGCACTTGCTGGGGTCTCATTCCGGGCCGATCGGCCGATCGGGGACTGCGAATCGGTCCTCCTGGCGATCTGTTGTGTTGAGGTGCAGGCTGTGGGCTAACTATCGCTTCCTTCCTCCGGGCGGCTTGTGCTTCCTCCACATTGATATACTTAACAACCTTCCCGAGCAGGCTGTCGAAATCCTTCGGTGGTTTCCTGATCAGGGATCGGAAGAAATCACCCTCTTGGAGCCCTTGTGAGAAGGCGGTGACCAGTACTTCGGGAGTGGTATTGGGCACCTCTATAGCTACTCCATTGAACCTCTGGATGTAGGCCCGGAGTGACTCTTTCGGACCTTGCTTCAGAGCGAACAAATTGAGGCTGGTCTTATGGTGCCTTCGACTGCTTGCAAAATGTTGCAGAAACAGCCGCTTTACCTCTGCGAAACTCCCAACTGATCCTCCCGGGAGTCCGCCGAACCATCGTTGAGCCTGTCCAGAGAGGGTTGTCAGGAAAGCGCGACATTTGACGCCCTCCGGGTATTGGTGCAACTGGGCGGCACTTTCAAATTTCATGACGTGCTCCTCGGGGTCACTGGCCCCCGAGTACTCAGGCATGGTGAAGAAACGTAGATGCTTGGGAACGGGATCCCCAAGAATTTGTGAGGAGAAAGGGCTGTGAGTCGGATAGGCCGCGGCGGGGTCGGCTAGCCCTTTCCCTTTATCCAGGCGCGCCTGATGCGCCAGGCTGGACGCTGAAGCTTCGGTCGGGGCTGAGTAGGCCTCGTTCCGGAAAAGTGCTCGGGGAAAATTAGGAACGAAGGGGTCGGGCTGAGCAGCCATACCTTCTGAATTTCCCCGTATAGAGGGCCCAGGGGGCCGGGCCCCTTGACTACCGGTCGGCGGATGCAATTGTTGTGCCTTCTGTGTCCGGACAGCCATCAGCATTTCATACTCTTCTGGCGAAAGAGTAACCGTCAGTGGATTGGGGTTTTCCATTCTTCGCTCTCGATCAGGCAGAAAGCCCTCCTTCTAGCGCCAAATTTGATCCTGTCGCCGAGCGTAGTGGAGCCGCAACCGGATGACGGTGTAGCGATGAGTGACGTGGATGCCGACGGGGCGTCCTCGCGCAGAATGACAGCGTCGTAGGGGGTGTCCTCCGACCGAATGGAAGTGGATGTCGCCTGGTGCACGGCCGACCGACTGGAGGTGGACCTGCTGAGGAAGATGACCGTTAGCAACCTAGCCGGGATGCGTCCCGGCAAGGCACTCCGACGGTCAAGTCAGTACTCCGATGAACAAGAGAAATAATGGAGCACTGTATACGAGAGGCTTCGCGCGCGTACCTGATAATGAGGAGGGGAGTGGCTTATATAGCCGGGGAAAAGGACCAAATCTGACTGGTGTCAGGATTCTCTGACAGGGTCAGAGGATATTGTATGATTATGTCGATTTGAGTATGACCTGTGTCAGGATTCTCTGACAGGGTCAGAAGATATGGTATGATTATGTCGATTTGTAACCGACCTTCTTTGTCGTATACTATTTGTCTTATGTGAGGACAAAGACAGGTTTCTGTACGTCTCTGACAGGCGGCGCCTGTCAGAGAGTGTCAGTTCGCACGAGTGGTGACGGCCTGTTATCTGCAGCTAGTGCAGGTGTATTTTGTCTTTATCCCAGGGTGATTCCGCGAGAGTGCCCGATTGGACACCGGGACGGCCCGCCCGGATAGATATCAAGCATGGGCATAGAGGACGGTCGGGCGGATGCACTCGGATGAACGAGGCGTGTAAGCCTTAATGTGGCCGGACGGCAATACCCGACTAAACGATTAGGTGTGTAAGCCTTAATGTGGCCGGTCGTCAATACCCGACTAAACGATTAGGCGTGTAAGCCTTAATGTGGCCGGGCGGCAGTACCCGACTAAACGATTAGGCGTGTAAGCCTTAATGTGGCCGGACGGGTTTTACCGATAGGAGGACCGCTATATTTATTCTGACCGGCCATCTTGCGTCCGACTGGCTGACATAGACCCTGGGTCTGGCTAGGGTGTCCATCTGGCTACTTGCACAATGACGTGGACCCTAAAGTCGGCCAGGCCGTTTGCCACGTTGGCTGTCCGTACGGTGCCAAAGATAGGGCGGGATCAGGTCCGAAGGTCAAAATTTGATAAAGTCAATAGTCTATCTTTCCCACATGCTAACCACACCATCTAGACTATTAATCTTCATGATTTATTTAGTCCGTATTAATTTTGAAATGAATTAACAGAGACAATGAGAGGAGCGAATCGTCTTTGTCAATAATAATGAACGTTTTTTTATCCTATCCAAACAATGACTAAAAGAAGGATCTACTTCTAAGCGAATTATTTTCAACCACAATCTCCGATATCTTCTGATGCGGCTACTAACCCTAACAAGACCAATACAGATAGATGAAGATATGATTTTCTTAAACTACTCTTCTTCTTTGCTAGTCGATTTTTTCTGTTTTTCTTCATCTCGCGCTTCCGCGAGTTCCTTTTCTCAAGTCGAAATTAGTTTGACCGTCGGAAGACCAAGGTTCCATCCGTCCTTAAACGTCTAAGGATGGACGTAGTTGCGGGCCCAAAGATAGAAGGAACCCGAGCGTACAGAAGGGCACCATCAGCCCCTTATTCCCATATTCTGGTCATTTTGGGGTTGACTTGAGTTAACAGTGTAAGCCATACATTCGAGTTCCATAATTAGAGATGTGCACACTGACATCACAACTCTATCTTCTCCTGTTTTTTGGCACCATAAGGAGCTGAGAACCAGAGCCACAAGGCCAATTTCTTTCGGTTAATTTTCATGCTTTGAAGGCTGCAGTCGTCGTATTTGTTGCTGAGTGTCTATCCATGAGCATGTCCGAGCGAGAAGCATCTGCCTTTGAAGCGAGGAGTCAATTGGCTTCCCCTCGTCCCTTCTGCCTCGAGCTCTCCCTCACGGCCGTCCAGAGCACGAGCGAGAGCAGCGGCGGCGGCGGAGATTCGTCGGCGGCGGCGTGCGGAACAAGGTCGCAGAGAGTCTTCTCCTGCAACTACTGCCAGCGCAAGTTCTTCAGCTCCCAGGCGCTGGGAGGCCACCAGAACGCCCACAAGAGGGAGCGGTCGCTGGCGAAGCGCGCGGTGCGGATGGAGGCGGCCTTCCCCTACGCCTGCGCGAGCATGGCGTCGCTGCCCCTCTACGGCTCTACGACCCGCTCGCTGGGAATTCAAGCTCACTCTTCGGCGCATAGCGGAGCGGCGAAGTGGAAGAAGAAGGAGACCGACGGGATGGCCGGGAGGCGCCTGATGGAGCCAGTCAGGGCAGGCCTTGTGGAAGATGTGGAGCTGGATTTTCGCTGCTGGCCTGGGAGCTTCAGGCCAAAGGCAAATTCAAGTTCGGTCGATTCAGTTAATCATCCGCAACAACAACAACTAAAAGATGAGGAGCTTGATCTTACTCTCAGGCTTTAACTTATTGACTGATCTTTTTTGTCTATCGGATAAATCTGAAGTATAACTTATGATTTAATTTGCCAAACGCCTTGCCTTGGCAGGCATTGTTGTATAGTTTGCTATCCAAGTTCTTTGTTTCTTTACGATTTGCTTTTAGAAAAGGTAAAGAGAGGGTATGGAATGGCAAGATCAAGCCCCACCATGTGGAGCTGTTTCAAGATGTAAAAGTCGATGAACAAGAACTTTTGCTCGGTGCTTTGCCTTTAACAAGGTCAAGAAAAACATCATTATCTGCAACTTTAGGTAATAGTCGTCCAATTATCAAAAATACTCAAAATTGGCTTCAATTTTATTGGAAAATGAGCCTGGATGCGAACGAAAGTTTAGTCGGAGTCTTTGCTGATTGGCCCGCCGCATTGTGCGTTGCGGTGGGTCCGACTTAGGCGCGTGTAACGAACGGGTCGACGAGGAGTCTTCGGCAGTCGTCGAGCAAGTCGAGCCCCTGGTTCGCCTCGCCCATTATAAAACCAGCGGGAAAGGAGTGAGGGAGAGGAAATCAAGGAGGCGGAAAGAAGAAGAGCGCAAAGTTGTGAATCGTCTGTCCTCTCATTGCGATCGATGGCGGAGCAGTTGACGGAGGAGCAGATCGCTTTTTTCAAGGAGGCGTTCAGCCTCTTCGACAAGGACGGAGACGGTATCCCTTCTCCTCTCTCCCGCTTCTACATTAAATGTAACCCTAGGTTGTCCGCAATGTGTCTTCTCGTGGTGTTTCTCTGTGAGTTGTAAGATACTGAGATCGGTGGATTATGGATCGCTGCTGTTGCTTTATCATGTGCGAACTCTGCAATCGAAATGATGATGGGGTCCTTTTGCATCGATCTTTGATAGAGGGCGATCTTATGTCGGGTTTTTTCTTCTGATTCATCTGTGTCATGGTTTCTCTCTTTCTATAAATTTCTTGAGCGAGGAAAAGTTTCGCACCTGATTCTGTGGATTCGTGTGCTCAAAAAACTAAACAAATTGCATGTGAATCTACAATTCTTTTAGTAAACTAGTGTACCAGTTGCACTGAATGAGAAAATGGAATGGGAACTTGAGATCTATCGTATCAAGTCACTTTCATCTAGTGTGAAGCCAAGCTACAATCAAATGACAACATGTTCATTAATAATTCTTATTTTTTGTTGTTTCAATTTTTTAGGCTAGAATCAATGCTGCCACACTTCTAATAAATATCTTCCCTAGCTACATGGCATACAAGAATATTTCATACAACTGGGTATGAGTTCTAAGACTGTTGAGATGCATATGACCTAGTAGATGGAATTGTAACATACAATGTGTACACGTGTTCTATAGCTAATCTTGACTATCATCTAGAGTTTTAATCATCAATACAATTTCTTTATGTACTCTTAGAAGTACTTTGGTTTTTGTTTTATTGCATGTAAAGTAGGTTTACAGTTTGGTTTTTGATACCTTGACTTTTAAGCATATACATGTTTTTAATATTCTTTCTTCTAGGCATAGTTTGTGTATGCATGAAGAGTAAGGTTCCCTCAAATGATTAAACCATGTGCATCAGTTGGAAAGTTTGTCTGATATTTGTTATGTATTTGAGGTTATGTATGCCCAACAAATAGTTTTTCAATGGTTACTTTCACATTGTTGTTGAACTGGTGTCCGGAGATTAATATATGCATCTTTTCCTTCGTCTAGGCTGCATAACTACAAAAGAGTTGGGCACCGTTATGATATCCTTAGGCCAAAACCTAAGTGAAGCTGAATTGAGAGATATGATCAGTGAAGTTGATGCTGACCAAAATGGAACAATTGATTTTCTTGAGTTCTTGAATCTGATGACACGTAAAATCAAGGTCAGATTTCACTTTATGAGCTTTTGTTTTTTTGCTTCATAGCATCTCTTTGATGAAAATAAAACATGATGGTTGCTGGTCTTCTTGTGCCCACAGGTAGGTTTTTCTTATATGTACATTCTCCTATGATATTATTTTATAATTCAAGTGTGAATTTTTTTTCTAGCAAAAAACCAATGAAAACAGCTAGTAGTGACTTGAGATCTGCCCATAGTTTTCAAGTGTCGCCGAGGATTTGAATCTGTGATAGATTGACATTGGGCCATTGTTTTGTGGCACTGCATTAGCGTGGAAGAATCACTGATGGCCAGGATCAGGTAGGTAAGGGGCCTAGATTTTCTATATATAGAACTGGAGGTGAGGTTGGATGGCAGCAGCAGGGGTAAAAGAGGATTTG
This sequence comes from Boesenbergia rotunda, assembly GCA_024364735.1. NCBI lineage: Eukaryota > Viridiplantae > Streptophyta > Magnoliopsida > Zingiberales > Zingiberaceae > Boesenbergia > Boesenbergia rotunda. The sequence goes on from JAGFNQ010000920.1 coordinate 730,214, forward strand.
CACAATTAGTTGCCAAGTAGTTCATTCAACAAAAATAGAGAATTATACACTGATGTGCAATTATTACATTATAAAAATATATTAAATTTTATAATTCATATATACTTCTAATTTATATTCTTGTGGTTATTAAATTATCTCAACATGCTTCTTGTATTGAGAGTATATAAAGAAGACGGGAGGTGTGAATGGGCAGCAGGATGGGTTGGGAAGGAATAGGAGACTCCTGTTCCATGATAGAGATATATCCGTTTATTTATGTAAAATGGGATTAAAACTTAATGCATTTATAAACTCTAAAATAGTTGTTTTACTCGGAAACTAAGGCATTCAATTTTGGTTAAATCTTTCTATTTTATCTAACAATTTACTGTTATGTTGTGTGCTACTGATGTCTCCCTCAGCCATGAACAAATTATCTGCAGGTAAGCACACGCATTATCATGGCTTAATTCTTGCATTCTCATTCAACTACTCATATGTCCATGCTTCGTCCAAGGAAAAAAGTCCTTATTTAATTTGTTACAGAATGATCCTTGTCCCTTGCTGAAAAGATGCAGTTGAATTTTAGTTCATATGATATTATAAGTTCAGGTTTAGTTGAATCCACAGTGTTCTGATAAATAGATAGCTGATGGACGCATTCTCATTCAACTTAATGCTTTTGAATCAATGAAGGATGCGGATTCTGAGGAGGAGCTGATGGAGGCATTCAAAGTGTTTGACAAGGACTCAAACGGGTTCATTTCTGCTCAAGAGGTGCCATATATTCCCAAGATTTGAATTCATAACATGATTACTAGAGAACTATGAGGCTGCTCATTGACTGACAATTATCTTGTATCAGGCTCTTGTTGAATCTTGAAACAGAGTATATAATACTGCTTTCCTTTTTCTGCATTTGCAGCTCCGCCATATGATGGCAAAGCTGGGCGAGAAATTGACGGACGAGGAGGTCGACGAAATGATACGAGCAGCAGACATTGACGGCGATGGACAAGTGAACTATCAGGAGTTTGCGCAGATGATGTTGGCCAAGTAATATTCGCATCAGTTTATGGAGGCACTCTACCAACTACCCCTGCTTGTTAGAAACTGTTCTGCGCCACAATCATGGCTAACCTGCCTTTTATGGTCGAGTGCTACACATGAACATTTTGGTCTTTATTTCTAGACACAAATGAGATATCAATACGTATCTGATTGGTAAGTGAGTTAGATTCAAATGAACATTTTTGTCGAACATAAAGTTCAAGTTTCTAGTTTTCATATGAATGTGGTGTATGGTTAGATTTGACTTTTGCAAAAGCTTGTCGATGAATCAGACTGGAACACAGATAAAAAGAGATTTTCATTGAGGATTCTGATTTATTTTTAAAAGCATACAAATCAATCACATTCTGCATGCAAATCCCCTCAATCCAGATCCTTTGCCTCCTCCTCCATCGCCTCGTCCCCGATCTTGATCTCCTCCTCCACTCCTCCGTTCATGGCTGTGGCCTCCAACGACGCCACCAGCGCCGAGGCTGCCGGAGCAGAACTGGCTCTGCGCTTGTGGTTGTGCATCCACACCTTGAACGCCAGCTTGGTCACCCCGATCGCGCGGCAAAACCTCGAGACCTGATCCTCCTCCTCGGCTCCGGCCCTGGCGTGGCCCCTCGGGATCTTCCACCCGAGCCTCTCCGCGCAGCTGGCCATGCGCTGCTTCTGCTCCTCCGTGAACCTCGCCCGCGGCCGCCGCCTCTCGCTCCTCCCCGGCAGTGCGCCGGCGACGCAGAAGTCCGTGCGGTGGAAGTTGCGGTGGCAGCCGCAGGCGCCGCACTGCAGCTGGCGGTCGGCGGAGGCCGGAATGAACCTGCAACAGCCGTCCACGGTGTAACCGGCGCCGTGCCTCAGCGAGTGGTTCTTCATGCACTCTTTATGCACCTCTCTCACGCCCTCATGACCCTCCATCGCCATGGGTTCCAATGCTTCGCGGTGCGTGTTCTTGGGATGTCCAGCGGGGGATTTATAGGGTAGAGGGTGCAATTTGAAATTACATCCGAGGCATGCCATATTTAACCTATTTCAAAAAAATAATAATAATTCAGCTACCGTTCCCATCCCTACTCGGGTTGTTTCTTCTTCGGATATGGTTGCATTGATGGCCGTAATTCAAAGCTGACAAAACTTTGTTAGAATACTTTAATGATTATTCTCACTGAGAATTTACGTTACAAAGAGGGTTTTAATCTTTTAACACATCAATCCAAAAGGTTGTTGATATGCACAAATGTTTTTTTAAGGGCAAATGTAGCATGACCACGAATACATTCCATAGGAGATGATCGAATTCGATTATTATATTGTTTGAGCAAATCATTAAATTAAATAAATATATTTAAAGAAATTGAATTGTGGATATATATATTCATTGAAGGGATTAAGAGTTCTAAAACAAATAAGGAAAAGTTCTCTAACAAGAAGAGCTAGAGCAAAGGAAATTAAGCTCCATCTCACTAGACACCTCAAGCCTTTGCGAGCTTATCCTCTTTCGCGCTAAAAACCAAGTAAGACACCTCGATCCTTACTCAATTGTTCGATCGAGAATCTCCTCCCTCTTAATTTGTAATTTCGAAAGGACATTATCGTCAAAATGAATATAAATTCAGGTTCTTTTTTCTTCCTCAAATGAAACTTTTAACGAGAATTTTTTATACAAACAATTTTGTTAACAACAAATCAAATACACGAAGAAGAAATTAATCAATTTTCATATATATCAATCCTTCAGGTCGTCGGACGACGACAGCGATTCCTCTCGTCGAGGATGCCTCGGCGCCGACGGAGAGACCTCGCCGCCAGCAGGCATGTCGGAAAGCAAGGCCAGCCAGCGGCGGACGCTGACGGAGCGCGCCGGCCGGAAGCTGAGGCTTCTCCTGACCCTGTCGTCGGAGAAGATGGTGGAGGACTTGGAGAGGATGAGATAGACGAGAGCCTGAACCAAAGCGAACAGCGCCACCTTCGTCAGCACGTCGGAGTCGGAGAAGAAGCCGTCCATCACTCTAATTAAGTGATTAAAATCGTCGAGACTAAATTAAAGATCGTCACCAAGAGGAGAGATTATTGAGATAAGAGAGTAGAGCAGAAGTCGATATATAGGAGGGTTTGCTGACCTGGTTGTCAAAGGTTTGACTGACACGTCAGCAACAATTATCTAGATCTTCGAATGGGTCAACGAGCGCGGCGGCGGACGCCCTTCCTAGCAGCTGACGGAAATTAAAACGTGCACGAAATCTTTGAGTGGAATTATGTTAATTATGACTACAATGAATTTGATAAAAGAAAATTAATATCCTCGAGGTGATCAATGGCGGAGCCAGAAATTATAATTTACCCGGGTTAAAATTTTTTTAAGACGCTTGAACAAATAATAATTATTTTTTTTGATCGTTAATGCATATTGTGAACCAAAATCCATACAATTCAAATCCATACAAAGTTTCAAGATAATCAACTAAAATTTAAAGTTTCAAAGGAGATACTTAACAATAGATTCAAAGTTTCAAAGGAGATACTTAACAATAGATGGTACACGTCTTCCTCCAAAAACAACACAATCACCTATTCAGATTTTCCACCTATTCTGCAATGAAAGAATTTAAAAAAATCAGATGAGTTTAATGGCACAAAATAATATACGGATATTAGTTTACTAAAAAGTAACAACACTAATTAAAGTGGATAAATTACTTCCGAATTCACAGTTCGAGTTCTGTATTACAGAATAGAGACAACAACACCTAAAATACGTATCCAAATTCAAAATAAAACAATTACCTAATACAGTTTAATTGCCACTCTAGCTGTAATTTCCAATTGAAGAACTTTCACGCTATCAACTTCCTACAGAAAAATAGAAAAAAAATTAGCATAGATAACTCACAAAGTAAAAAAAAATCATTTTATGATCGATATATACATACACATATTATTGAAGTTGTACTCTACGATTCTTCAAAGTATAATATTCATCAATTATAGAATCTGAATCAATATTTGAAGCAAACTCTTTCTCAATGTAGATAATCATAGAATCTGTCAGAAAATCCTCTCCCATTCTATTACGAAGAACTGTTTTGACATGCTTCATAGCCGAAAATGCACGCTTTGTAGTTGCCGTAGAAACAGGCAAAGTTAACACTAGACGAATCAACTTGTCAATCAAATTATAGTATTGGAATTTTTTTGTTTCAAACAACCCTTGGCACAATTCTAAGATAGTGGACATATTCTGAAAATTTTCATGACAAATCACATCAAGCTCATAATGTTGTAGTTGACATCTCAAATTATGCATTTCTTGTTCGGTGAAGTCCTCAGGATAATACTTCTCAGCGAGAGTACAAATCTTATCAATATTGAACCAATTAAAGTTATCTTTTGGATCCAAAGCAGAGCTAAGCATAAGAAGTTCTACTGTCTCATCACTAAATCTAGAGTTTAACTCTTCCAACTGAAAATCTATTGCGACATTAAATATATCATAATGAAAGTGATGCTCAACTGTGATGGTATCCTTTTGCTGGCATGAACGACTAGAATGTTTATAACGAGCACTCATCTCTGGTATATCAACATCCAATCTTGTGCAAAATGATTTGACATATGAAAGAAGAATATCAAAACCTTCATTTCTCAATGTAAGAAGAAGTGCTTTAGTTGTAGAGACCAAATCCATTGCATTATGATATCAAGAGATTTTTTTTGTAAGTCACGACAAAGTAAATATGTGATCCCCATAATTTTATGCATCAAATGCAAAATAAAAATGAAATCAAAAGACTTCATCACTATTAAAGAACCACTAGCTTCCCCACGCATTGAAGTAGATGAACCATCAGTGATAATATTTTCAAGCACATCAATAATTGCATTATACTTATCTATTAAGCTGCAAATAGAATCAAAATGGGAGCTCCAATGAGTAGTTCCTGCTCGATGCAAAGTACCAATTTGATTAGCTCCTCTCCCAGTTTCGCGTTCACCAGCACCAATAGAACGTGCAATTTCATTAACTTGAGCAGATTGTAACTCAGCATTGCGTTTAGAAGAAGAAGAAACTAGATTAACAATAGTTGTCATATTTGAAAAGAAAAGCCATATAGAAGTCTCATTTTCAGCAGCTGCAACTAACGCTAATTGAAGTCGGTGAGCAAAACAATGTACATAATATGCATAGGGGCAATCTTTAAGAAATAAAGCTTGCAATCCATTAAAAGCACCACTCATGTTGCTAGCACCATCATACCCTTGACCCCGCATATTATGTATTTCTAAATTATATCTAGTGAGGACATCACATATCTCTTTCTTAAGTGTTGCAGCTGTGGTGTCATGAACATGCACAATTTGAAAAAAACGCTCCCGTAAATAACCATGGACATCAACAAATCTCAAAATTATTGCCATTTGTTTTTTGTTAGATACATCCTTTGCTTCGTCCACCAAAATACAAAACTTAGAATCTCCAATTTCATCACTAATTTTATTTCGAACTCTATTACCAATAATATGCAAGATTTCTTTTTGAACTTCTGGTGAGGTATACTTTGCATTTCCTGGAGCTTTCTCTAAGATAACATCGCCAATATCAGTATTCCATTTTCCCAAAAGTTTTAGCATCTCAATGAAATTACCACAATTTTGGGAATCTAAAGATTCATCATGACCTCTTAATCCACATGCTTGCAAGCTAAGCCAACGGACACTCTCAATTGTGGCTGCAAGCCTTAATCGATTCTTTTGAATTTGTTCAGAAAATTCTCGATTCATAACTTTATCTATATGTCGAGTTGCATTCATCACATCAATAATAGATTTAACAGATTTATTATGCACTGAGTTATAACTTCCCATGTGAGACAAAAAGGCACACTTGGCTCCATCATTAACGCGCTTCCAACTTTTAAACCCTTCAACTGTAAATGCAGATTGTTGTGCTTCACTTGTTTCAAAAAGATAGCATGGAAAACAAAATGCTGCATCCTTTGTAGGAGAGTACTCTAACCATGGAAATTTTTTAAACCATGCATATTGAAATCGACGGTGTTGCTTTCCTGATTCAGATCGTGGGTACTCTTGCAATTTAAGTTGATATGGCCCCATTTTGATATAAGCTCGTCTAATTTCATCACGATGATTAACATGATGTCGCCATATGGAAATACGCAATCCAGGATCTCGTTCAAGTGATGCTTCATCAAACTCAACTCTTTGAGATTTAGGAGGAGGTTTGAACTCCTCATTAGGAACAGATATATTAGTCTTGGCCCTCTCGGATGATGAAGGATTATCAATTTTTGGCTTAAAGAATGACAGAATATTGTTTCCTCCTTTTCTCTCTTGATTTGACATTAAAATAACCTAACACAAATAAATCTTAACATGATTAACATAGAATCTTATAAATTTTAAATAACGATTTCTAATAGATAGTAGGACACCTAATCCAAACATAATAAATAGATTCAAGAATTGGCAAAATGAACTTACATAAATTATGAAAATTGAACATTGACAAGGTTAATTTTGTCTATATTCTTCAACAAAGTTAAACCATCCATGACGACCTATATGTCCAAATAGGAAAGAAGAGCCGTGAATGACTTCAAGTGGAATTATTAGTTGTTGTCCAAATTCAAGTTGTCCAAATTCAAGATCCATGGATTTTAGGTCCTGCTCAATTGAATGTGATAACAATATCCATGACGACCTATATGTTTGATAATATACCTATCATGTACCAAGGCTGACTTTTCAATTCCAAAATATGACAGATTATTTTGTAAACAAGACATAGAAACCATACTAAAATCTTTTGCAAATTGGAAGTTCGAACAACCTCAATGAATCATAAGCCATATACAATTAGATGTATATTCATGCGTTTATTAGTGGTGAAATCTATAAACTGAACATAAATTTCTAGAGCTAATACATTACCGTGTAGAATGAACGGAGATATATACAGACAAAAAGCCCTTGGAGCGTGAGAAGATTGACTGCTTCGTCAATTTATACCGAAGATCGACCGCCGGAGCACCAAACAAGCAAAGCAAGACTGCAAGAGGTCGGCCGCCGCCGCCGGAGCACCAAACAAGCAAGACTGCAAGAGGTCGGCCGCCGCCGCTGGAGCACCAAACAAGCAAGAGGTCGGCCGCCGGAGCACCAAACAAGCAAGAGGTCGGCCGCCGGAGCCGCCGGAGCACCAAACAAGCAAGAGGTCGGCCGCCGGAGCACCAAACAAGCAAGAGGACTGGAGGAGGACGAGAAAATAGGAGTTCCGAACTTTCGATGGTGGCGTCGCCTTCTGAAGTTTGGCGTCCAGGACTCCAAGTCCCGTCGACCGTCGGGCAGACTGCAGAGGCGGCGGATGCGATCATGCGAAGGATTTAGGGAATTTGTCCGGTTGTCCCTCTTTTTCCTTTTTGCAGCAGGCTACCGGGCTGGCGGGTTATCGGCTACGGGCTAAACATTAACCCAAGCTTTATTTTATAATAGAAATATTAGAGATGTAATTAAATGGACCCGGGCTACAGCCCGGGTAAAGCTAAACATGGCTCCGCCCTTGGAGGTGATAAAAGGTCATTTATTCATTCCAATATTTTCGTCATTTATCTCATAATCAACGCGAAAAAGATAAATCACAGAGACTGATAGCTCGGATGCTATGGTTAATGTATGAGAAAGACAAGCACATTGTTTTATCAAATTTTAATTCATATTTTAAGATGATAATATTCATGTATTAATCATCAGACCATCTCATAGAGAGAAAAAAATTATCTTCGAAACATGACATAGCGGAGTTAAATGAATAACTTAATTTGATTTTTTTTTGTTAGGACATATCACATATGTTGACATTAAATTTATTAAATTTAATAGAGAAATTAGGTTAGACGTTAGTGGGTTGAGATCAACACGGGTGGAAAAATCTTCAGGTTTATCTTGATGAGCAAGGTATCAATTTGACAATTTTATAGAAACGATAAATATCGTGAGAGATGATTTACTGTCGTAATGTACTTTGAGAATCCTCACAGCATCAATGGATGACTTTCAAAATTAATTAATCATAAAAATTATATATATATATATATATATATTAGAAATGTTATGTTGGGGACTGTCATTTGCGCGACGCTGCGGACCAATCTGCGTGGCGTGCGTCATCCAGCTTCATTTGCGCGAGGGACTAGCAAAGCATTAATGAAATTTCATTACGCTTCTTCTTTTCCCTCCTTTTCTCTCGGTCGCGATCTCTCCACGACGCCACTCCCGAGCTGTGGATGGATCAGACACTTGCCTGATCGGGATCCATCCGCGGATCAGGCAGTGGCGTCATGGAGAGATCGCGACCGAGGGGTTATCGTCGGCGTCGGCATGGGGGGGGGGGGGGGAATCGCCTAAGATTTGCGAGCTGCGGGAAAGGAGGGAAAAGGAGAAGTGCAATGAAATTTCATTAATGCTCCGCTATTTCCTCGCGCAAATGAAGCTGGACGATATGGAAGCGGCACGCAGGATGGTCCGCAGCGTCGCGCAAATGACGGTCCGCTTCAAAGTATTTCTGATATATATATATATATATATATATATATATATATATAGACACATACTGCGTGATGCTAATCTCTTCCCGTGCCTATGCATTTTTGATTTTTTTTTAAAAATTTTAATTCATTTATTTTAAATTTTCGAATATGTAAATAAGATTTTATTTTTAAAATTTAAAAATTGAATTATAATATTAAACATTAAAAAAATTCAAATTGAAAATTATTTAAGATTTATATGATACATATTTTTTGGATACGTTTGTGGCTCCGAGGTGCTTTGATGGATTTTAGGTATGGATTGAATTTTAATAGTACGTTTTTTTTAAAAAAAAAGTTATATTATATGTATTTAAAATTTAAAATTTTAGGAATTAAAGTTGGATTATAGTGGATTTAAACTAATAAAATTTTACCTTAAGTATCTAGACATCACTCTTATAATGTTTAAAATAAAAATAAATTTAGATATTTACGGAGTATATTATATATATTTAATACTTCAAATTTTTAGAGTTAATTTAAAAGTTAAGTTATAATAGATTTAAGTTAATAAAAATTTATATTTTCCTCTTGAATTATAGTATCTTTTATATTATAATATTAAAATAAAATCTTTAATATTTAAAATAAAATTTTTAATATTTAAAATTTAAAAAATGATTTTTTTTTTAATTTTACACCTGACTGACTATGTTCCGGGATCGATTCGACAAGCATGCACATTTCCGTTTGAACCAGAGGGCCGCAGCCCATAACGTGCCAACCGGGCGGCCTAACCCATTCTAACTGCCATGCCGCGCGGGTCACCGATGGCAATATCGTAAATATCCGGCAACTGTCAAATCAATCTCTTTATGGATCGGGGTTTGTGCTTCTTCTAACCTCAGAAGCTCCGATGGCGGTCGCTCATCGTCTCTGCTCGACGTCGCCCGCACCTCGTCTCGTCCTTTATCTCTCATCATCTCAATCGTTTTATTCCCGTACGCCCTCCTTCCGTAGGAAAACCCCTCGGCCGGCACCGCTGGCGTGCCGCTGCTCCAAGAAGAAAGAAGCCAACTTCGCTGATCAACTCCTAGACTACATAGAAGGTAAGTATTGTAATGCAATTTCATCTGGACGTAGTTTTTTTTCTTGATTTGAGAAAGAAGTTTGTATCTCTTGTAGGATTGTCTCTTTTCTCACTTGATCGCGGAATACACTTTTCTGACAAATCGTCTTAGATTCATTAGTTTATATGCGCGCCTTTGATCTGAGAGGATTAACCTTATTTTCTAGGCGGGCCTAAGTTGAGGAAGTGGTATGGAGCGCCTGATTTGCTTCCTAAGGATGGTGATCTGGAGGATGAGGATGAATCTTCAGGTAGAATGAAATTTATACATACTAGAACTTGTATCTTTGTGGTCGATTTCATTTACCTTGATGGATGCTAGATATCGAAGAAACACGCGATGCTGTGCTGGTCACTGATGGCGAGAGCGAAATTGGTCAGGCGAGGCCTTTCTGACCTAAACAGGAGAGATTATTTCTTCATTAATAGATAACATTCCTTTTTGTTTTGGAAATAACTAGTTCACACTGTATTTCAATGCTAAAAGTTTGCAATTTCTTTCATTCATCAATATCCAATATCAGTCAAATTTTCTGCTGCTTCTTCTTTGATAGCAAACAGACAATTAGTCTTTTTCCTTCCAAATTATTTCCAAGTTTAACCAATCTAGCTAATATGATAGTTTCTTCAGTTTACTAATTCTTCTGTTGTTTATACTTAAACCAGATGGTCATTCTTTCATTGATTCTTAAGCGTGTCCGGATAAAAGCAATAGTTAAGGATAAACGAGCTGCTGCTGATGCCTTTGGAACTTATGTTGAGGTAAACACCTGCACAAATATGATAGCACTGATCATATTTCTCTAAAGTTGCTGGATTATTTTGCTTTATGTAGTCATTGGTCGGAGATCTGAATGACAAGTCATTTCTCACAAAAACTCTCAGAGGTGTTCGTGCGATCATTTGTGCATCAGATGTATGTATTTTGATTCTGTCTATCTTCCAGATGTCTAGATATATATATATATACTTGTTTAGGTTTACTAAGAAGCTTATGCACCATTCTCCTGGATCTTTGGTATCACTCAATTTCGATTCTCACTTTTGTTTTTGCCATAGAAAAGATAGACGTACAGGTATATGATTCTTGCATAGTTGATGTTGCTTGCATAATCTGTTTTGTTAGACTCTCTTTTATCTTGCAGGATGGCTTTTTCTCAGACATAGCTCGAACAAAAGGTGTAAACCACGTTGTTCTTCTATCTCAGGTCCTCAAGTTTTTCATGGAGCAAATTTTCATGTTTTATCTCTCGTCATGGTCTTTAAGGATGAATTTTGATCAGATTGCAGTTGGCGTATTATAAAGGAAGCGGCGGATTTCAAGCAATTATGAATAGCAAAGCCAGAAATCTAGCGGGTAGAGATGAAAAGGCTGTGATTGCAGCTGGGGTTCCATACACAATAATAAGAACTGGCTTGCTACAGAGCGTTCCTAGTGGCGATCAAGGTTTCAGCTTCAGCAAGGTACTTAACAATAATTTGAATTAGCAACGAGGGCATTCATATCTGATAATGTAGGCATTTTTTGAGACTATTTATTCAATCCTTCTCACGAGCATGCCGTCACCAAATGTAGGGGGATGCAGCGAAGGGAAGTTTGAGTAAAGAGGATGCAGCAGTTATTTGTGTGGAGGCACTTGAGTCGCCACCAGAGGAAGGCCTAATATTTGAAGTAAGCTAAGTTTGAAGATGCATTTAACGTTAACAACATAGTCATAACTGCATCACGTGTTTCTGCAACACTGATAGGGAGTGCTGATGGAGTGATATTGTGTAGGTGGTAAATGGGGAAGAAAAGGTTACAGACTGGAAGGTGAAATTTGCTGCCCTTACTGAAGGCACTATACTATCACAATGATGCCGCTTCTTATTGATGGTTTGGTTAGAATGAAATTTGAGGTGTAGATTGTGCATTTGGAAGACGAACAACGTGATGATGATCACAACAATGTAAGAAATAATTCGCCTTTTGTTTCGTTCGGCAAGCTGATCATCGGCAAAGCTTTCACACTGTTCTGTATGCTAACAAGTGTAAGCTGTCTCATTCTCTTCTTCCTCCTCTCTCTCTCTCTCTCTCTCTCTCTAGGTAATGGAATGATTCTTTACGCCGGTCTGTTCCTCTTGTGGCCGCGCTTTCCATCAGAGTCTGCGTCCTTGGAGTCGGCGAATGAGACGGAGAGATTGCCGTAGAGATCGACGATGCGGCGGATGTTGTCGTTGAGCTCTCGGATGAGGCCGACGTTGCGGCTGAGGTTGTCGGGGATTCTGGACTCGTGGTTCTGGTTGATCTCGTTGATCAGGAGCCTGTTCTGGTCCAGAATGCTCTGCACCTGGAGGAAGTTCCTTTGCAAGGCCCCCAAGAGTTTGCCCTCGATTTGACTTCCATTGCCGATGACCAAGGTATCCATCTCCAACGTCCCCTCCTTGTCTTTGTCGCCAGGAGCCCTGCAAAGTGAGAAGACTTTAAATCAAAATCAAAATGCATATCGGAAACTTCCAGGGTTTACTAGGGGAGGAGAAATAGTTGCCATGGCAGCTCCATTTCAGAAAGGCAACGCAAGCGAGATCAGATGACACACAAGATGCTCACCGCGGCTTTCTCAGAGTCTCATTCAACAAATTCTTCTTTCGAACAATCAAGACGATAATCGAAGAAGTAAAGCCGAAAGGAAATTTAAAAAAAAAACATCAGAGCGCACGAACGGAGGAGAAAATAAATCCAGGCAAATTCACCATGGCTCAAAAGAAAGCTCGGTAAGATAGATCTATGATGCAACAAAAACGCCTGAAAAAGAGATCTTAAAGGGCGGGATCTTTTTCGTGGCAGATTGGTGTCATGATAATACCTCAGAGATGCTATGGGCAGCGGCGAGAGAAAGGAGACGATGAAGTCGATGGAGCGATAACCTCGATGATATCGGCGATTTCGTCGAATCTGGATAGGAATGACCAATGAGAGAGAGAGAGACCTTAAAGAGGCGCAGAAAATCGCGAAATGAGTTGCTGCGGAGGAAAGCAGAGGCGTGGCCTTGCCCCCTCACGTTATGTGAATCCTCCCCTGAAGGTTCGGGATAAGATTTGTCCATTTAAATCTTAAACACTCATGATAAATATAAGTTTATTTATTTTATATGTTAATAATAAATTAGTTTAATAGTAATGAGTTTATTAGATACTTATGAGTTTATTAATAATAAACTAGTTTTTTTAATCTATTTTTGACAAGTTATTAGAAACTCATTTTATTTTATTTGTTCTTCTCAATCTTCTACGTTCCTCACTTAATCTTGCAAATTCTTCTTACCAAACAAACACACACACAACACTAGAAGATAAAATCTGACTGAAGCAAATCCGCACTCAATTTCCGTGTGAAAGTTCCATGTACGTCGAATTTGGATGATCCGAGAGCTTTCATGCCAAATTTTGCGACTGCACAGAGGACTTTCACACAGAAGTGCATAGGCGTTTTGTTATCTAGGACAGGAACCAGAAGCTGGGAGGATCATCATTTTCCACCCAATTGCCGATTGTTGCTCCTTCACTAGCCATCAGGTCTTCAAGATCCAGACTGTTCCTGATGCCGTCGCCTCTTTGCGGATCGAATCCGAACTCTTTGATATCAATGCCGTCGATGTTTGGCTCTTCCCAAGCACCTGAATCCGAAGGCCATTCCGCTGCAAGCATGCCCATGGCAGAGGCAGAGGAGCCTTCTGGGGCATCCAGACCACAAAAAGCTCGAGCCACGTTCGAGTCAGCGTCAGTCGGCAGGGATTCAACGGTGGCCTTTGCCTGCGGCGGCCGCTCGGTCGCTGTGAAGCTAAAATTCGATTCGGTTTCAGTTGAAACTGTGCGGTACGTCTTGTCGAATTGCAGCTTCTTCACCAAGGTTGTGTTCCAGTAATTCTTGATCTCGTTGTCGGTTCGCCCGGGCAACCGCCCTGCAATCAGAGACCACCTGTGGCCGGCCGGCCCCCAACGGGAAAACAAAAGTGAATCACTACACTCTACAAATACTTGTTTGGACGACATTAATACGAAAAATGACCTGTTTCCGAGTAGCTTGTGGAGTCTGATGATCAAGGCCTCCTCGTCGTCGGAGATGTTCCCCCTCTTGATGTCCGGCCGCAGGTAGTTGAGCCACCGGAGTCTGCAGCTCTTCCCGCAACGCTTAAGCCCTACGTGCATTCTCCAAATCCAACACTTTCTTTTGAGAGATGTGCAGACAACACTCAATTTTCAGAACACGGAACCGAACTGAACTGACCTGCTCTTTTAGGGAGAGACTCCCATTTGCCCACCCCATAAGTCGATATGTAGGAAACAAGCACCTTGTCTTCTTGAGGAGTCCATGCTCCTCTATTGATCATCCCCTCATTCGAAGAGCAGGGCTTCCTCCCCATTTCCTTTGCCAACTCTCTATTGTATGTATCTTAATTCAGTACTGCTGACTCTCCGAGGAATCCCAAGGGCCTTTTATAGTTCAGAGTCCATGGTTTAGCATGCTATGTGAAAGGTAGTTTGAGCAAGAAAAAGTGAAGCGGAAGGCCATGAAGGAGCTCACGTAGGTGCTGCTCCATGTTTTAGAAGAGGACAAAAGAACAGCGTCTACAAATTACCTACCATGAGTGCCTCTCTGGCTTGCCTTCGTTTCATGGAATGCTCAGGGGGGCCATAATTAAGGCAGATGCAGAGCCACTGATTGATATGAGACAGCTGAATTTCTCCATCACTTATAGAGAACAAATTGGCCTGGCTCAATTAAGTGTTTGCATGGATATGTTCGAGTAAAAATACAAATGATATAGAAAGGTTAAGCTTAAATATTTCGTCTGACTTTTCTGGGTCAACTGACTATTTCGAGTTCAGTAATACTTGCTGCAATTAATGCACTAGCCGGTAGAAATAAAAGTGGAATTGTCATCTTAGTTACCTCTGATTCCGGCTCCATAAAATTTTAAAAAGAGATAAATCATGATTATCATTAGTATGATGAAATATCTGAGATCGAGCGGATTAAAGTCAGCAGACTAAGATTTTATCCGTGTATTTGCCGGCGGTAGAGGTATCAGTCAGGGTGGTCCGTGGCTGATAATATTTGGGGTGCATGATTCCAATTATTATACATAATTCTAGTTAATCACGTAAATAAAGTTACAAGAAATAAAATATAATTTTAATATCATTTGATTCAGCTTAGATTATATAACAATTTAATTTTATATTTACTAATTTATCTTTATCATTGAAGTCATCCAGCCTTATAGTGCCCATCAATGAGAGTGTTAAGAATGATTATGTCAGGGGATACTCCCTGATCCTATCGCGAAGTGATGTGGACTCTCAAAAGCATGCATTCTCTCGAGGATCATGAACTGCTAAGGCTGGCTCCGATCTACAAGGAGAGGACCGTTAGCGAACCCACCGAGAAAAGTCCCCGGCAATACACTCTGACGGCCAAGTCAGTCTTCGGTGGTGGAAGAGCAAAAGTAATGGAACAGTAGCAAAAACACTATTGCGCATACCTGGGAGATGCGGAGCGGAGAGGTTTATACAGCCGCGAGGGGGGCAGGGCCGGCCCTGGAGGAGGGCCAAGCTGGGCGATGGCCCTGGGCCCATATTTTGAGGGGGCCCAATTTTTTTTTAATATATGTTATATTTAATAGAAATAATAAATCTTTTCTATTAAATGCAGAAAGAAAAGTTTAGGGCAATTCATCGCACGCATCGCCCTCAGCGCCTGCCGCTTCGCCCTCCTGCGCGTGCTCGATGCTCCTCAACGCCTGTGCCCTGGCCTTTGCGGTTTGCCTCCTGGTTCGTGCGCGTGCGCGGTGCGCCTCAGCAGTCAGCGCTCAAAGATATAGTCTTCTTCTTCTTCTCTTCAACGACTATTTTTTTTTTTTGCTGTTATCTCATTAATTCTTTCCCTTCTCAAGAATTTTTTACCGTTATTCACTTATTTGTGGAGATTCCGAGATGATTTTTTTATATTCACATAGATAATAAATAGTTGCCCATTGAGCTTCTGAGAATTACAATTTTTCATTGACTTGTGACTTGTGAGCTTTGCTGCTTTGTTGTCCATTGTCTGATTGTCATTGTGAGCAAGGGTTCTAAAATTTTCGTTGGATTTGATCTTTGGAAGAGAATTTTATTCCATATGCAGACTGCAGTTTTAATTTCCCAGCGCATTTGCTAAATTGCGAGTCTTCGGTCTTCTACAAATTTTGGTAATGATCACTGATCAGTTCACTTTCATATTACATATATGCCAATTTTTTCTTTATTTTTACTTTTTAAATAAGTTTCAGAATTATGAAACGCCTGTGTTGATATCTAGGATAACTTTCATTGATTCTTTGAGAAAGAAATGCCTGTGTTGATGTTCAATCAAAACAATGCGGCATTATTTATCAAGTCAATGTGTTTCACACTCTGTTTTATAGCAGTGACAATTATTTTGGCTTGTTCATATTTATTAGTTTTTAGATCGAACATCCATCTCGAGTAATTAATTTGGGAACTTCCAATTTTTCATTTGTGGTAGTTTTTCTTTGGAAAAACAGATTCGAACCTCTTAACAGATATCTAGGATTCACCAAAATATAGTACTTGAAATTGAACTATTGTATCTCATATATCAACAATTGTAGAAAATCTAGGGGAAGTTGCTGATTCTACTACCATTCCTTCAAAATTCAAATCCTTCGTTGATTCCTTTATCCACTTAGTCTATAGGCATTCACAATATATTGTTCCTTTATACACTATTGTTCTTTTTTTTTAATACCATCATTTTACTAATTAGTTTTAATTTGATAATGATTTAATTTTCTTTTAACAGGTGTTGTCTGAAGAGGTGGTTAGCTTAACCTAGGACATTTCCATTAATACTGAAAACTATCATATCCCAGGTGCTATTATTCCTTTACTAGTGAAATAATTTGAATTATCTATTTTTTCTTGTAATTGTTGTGATTTTGTACACTATAATATGTTACCTAAAAAACATCTTTCTGGATGTGAGAAAAGGAAAAAAAGAAAAAAATTAGAACAATTGACTGAATCACAAAGAGGTGCTATTAATAAATTCTTTGTTAAAAGTTCTTATGAAAATGCACAAAATTTAACTATGACTGTGGATGATATAGATGAGTGTAATGAGATTCACGATGTTAATGAAGAACGGGAAAATTTGAGTGAGCATGAAAATGTTTTAAATAGGGTAGATAATGAGAATATTGATATTGATGAAGAATTTATTAACTCACTTGACATATATGATCCAAGAAATTGGGATAATCTTGATAATAATGCACGTGATATTTTAGTTGAAAAAGGGCCTATAAGGGAAATGAATATTATATATCCTTTGGACGATACTTCTAGGCATTTTTCTTGTGTTCATTATTCTAGACATTTAAGTAATGGAGAAATAAGAGACCGAAAGTGGTTGGTTTACAGTAAATATGTGGATAAAGTTTATTGCTTTTGTTGCAAGTTGTTTAAATCTGAAAACAATAGAAGTTCATTAGCAAAAGATGGATTTAGAGATTGGAAACATCTTAGTGAACGGCTTAAAGAACATGAAAATACTATTGAACATATAACTAATATGAACACTTGGAATGAATTAAAAATGCGATTAGATAAAAATCTAACAATTGATAAAGACCTACAACGAGAAATTTTCAAAGAAAAAGAGCGTTGGAGACAAGTTATAACAAGAATATTAGCAACGGTAAAATGTCTTTCTAAACGTTGTTTGGCTTTTCGAGGATCTAATGAAAAACTTTATCAAGACAATAATGGAAATTTTTTAGGGTTGATTGAAATGATTGCTGAATTTGATTATGTGATGCAAGATCATATTAGGCGTATTCAAAGTAACGAAATTCATCATCATTACTTGGGTCATAAAATTCAAAATGAGTTGATTTCTATTTTAGCTAATAATGTTAAAAGTGTTATCATTAATAAAATCAAAGAAGCCAAATATTTTTCAATAATTCTTAATTATACCCCAGATATAAGTCATCAAGAACAAATGACTTTTATAGTACGATGTGTTAATATGTCATGTGATAAAGTGAAAATAGAGGAGTACTTTTTAGAGTTTCTAAAAGTAGATGATACATCTGGTTTAGGACTTTTTAACGAATTACAAAATGTGTTAAAATCACTTGATCTTAGTATTGAAAATATTAGAGGCCAAGGTTATGATAATGGTTCCAATATGAAAGGAAAACACCAAGGAGTTCAAAAGAGGTTACTTGAAATAAATCCAAGAGCGTTGTATATGCCATGTGCTTGTCATAGTCTTAATCTAACTCTTAGTGATATGACACATTCTTGTGTTAAAGCTGTTTCTTTTTTTGGAGTAGTGCAACGCTTATATACATTATTTTCAAGTTCTCCTAAAAGATGGAAAATTTTGCTTAATAATGTGAAGGGATTAACCATCAAATCTTTGTTGAATACTCGCTGGGAAAGTCGTATTAAAAGTGTTCAAGCTATTAGATTTCAAATTGTGGAAGTGAGAGCAGCTTTACTTGAATTAAGTAATATTTGTGATGATGCAAAATCAATAAGTCAAGCTGAAAGTTTAGCTAATTCAATTGAAAATTTTGAATTTTTACTTGGTATGGTCATTTGGTATGATATCTTATTTTCTATAAATATGGTGAGTAAAAAATTACAATCGAAATCTATGTGCATCGACTCTGCCATGAAACAATTAGAAGGTGTAATCTCATTTTTTGAAAAATATAGGAATGATGGTTTTGCTGCAAGTTTGACTATTGCTAAGAGTCTTGCATTAGATATGAACATAGAGCCAATGTTTACAACAAAGCGTCGCATTTTTAGGAAAAAGCAATTTAATGAAAGAGAAGATGATGAAGTTTCACTATCACTAGAAGAGTCCTTTAGAATTGATTATTTTGTTGTTGTTGTAGACATGGCAATTGCTTCTTTAAAATGTAGATTCGAGCAAATGAAAACTTTTGAAAATATATTTGGTTTTTTATTTGATTCAAAAACATTAAGAAATTTGGATGATGATAAATTGAGAAAATATTGTGTCAATTTAAAATCTATTTTAACTCATGACAACTCATCAGATGTTGAGTTAGATGATTTATTTACTGAATTAAAAATATTAAAAATGACTTTACCAAATATGATAATGTCTGCGGTTGATATTCTTGAATTTGTTCAAAGTGTAGATTGTTATCCAAATGTGGCAATTGCTTATAGAATCTTGTTGACTATGCCTGTTACAGTAGCATCGGCTGAAAGAAGTTTTTCAAAATTAAAATTATTAAAAACATATATGAGATCGTCAATGTCGCAAGAAAGATTAAATGGATTGACAATTTTATGTATTGAGAAAGATATTTTGGAAAATCTTGAAACTGATAATATTATAGAAGATTTTGCAAATAAAAATGCTAGAAGAAGTCGTTTTAGATGAATTATATATTATTGAAAATTTATTTGAGATCTCATTTTATTGTTTCGCCCAGGGCCTCTCGAGTCGAAGGACCGGGCCTGGAGGGGGGGGGGCTGACAGCTTCTACTCGGTCTGCCACCTTTTGTCGTATGCGAGGACAAGGTAAGGCCTATCTAGAGGTGGCAGGGTAATGTGTCGCATACCGGAATAAGGAAAGAGGCGTTGTCAACCTCTGGGCGAGCACCGTCAGGCGCCGCTCGGCCTGACACGGCCTGAGACAACCTCATACTTCTTCTGCTAGTTTTGTGTCAGGGAGTAGGTGTTCCTGGGGATTACGACAAAACCTCAAAGGCTAGTGTTGATTGGCGACTTGGTGTCGACTGGCAGCTTAGAATGTTGGTGCCGACTGAGGGTTGGGAACGAATTCAGGCCCAAAGGCCATTATCGCTAAGCGTACTTATGCTTCCCGAGCCAGAGTGTGCCCTAGTGGTCATACCCCGGCTGGGTCCAAAGTGAATCGGCCGGAGGCTCGGTACCCTCGCCACTCGGGTCTTCACTGCGGGGGAGTTTTGGGGCGTCGGTCGGGGTTCCTCTGACTCGGGCCCTCGCCTTCGTGAAACGTCAGACCTTCGTCCTCCAGTGACTCAGGAATTATTACCTGATCGAGGTCGAGCTGAATCGGTCGTTTGGACTACTCCTCTGATGGGCCCTCGCCTTTTGACCCAAACCCCCGCCAACGGGGCGCTAGGCTGACCGGCCCACTTACCCGCGTGATCTGCTAGTCTTGTGTCAGAGAGTGGGTGTTCCCGAGGATTACGACAAAACCTCGAAGGCTAGTGCTGATTGGCGACTTGGTGCCGACTAGCAGCTTAGAATGTTGGTGCCAACTGGGGGCTGGGAACGAATTCGGGCCCAAATGCCATTATCGCCGAGCGTACCTATGCTTCCTGAGCCAGAGTGTGCCCCATTGGTCATACCCCCGCTAGGTCTGAAGTGAATTGCCCGGAGGCTCGGTACGCTCGCCACTCGGGTCTTCACTACAGGGGAGTTTTGGGGCGTCGACCGGGGTTCCTTTGACTCAGACCCTCGCCTTCGTGAAATATTGGGGCTCCATCATCCAGTGACTCAGGAATTATTACCTGATCGAGGTCGGGCTGAATCGCCCGTTTGGGCTACCTCTCTGATGGGCCCTCGGGGGCTTTTGAGCTAAACCCTCGCTAACGAGGCGCTAGGCTGACCGGCCAACTTACCCGCGCGAGGGGCCAAGCCCATAAACATAGGCCGGGATCACTCCCAAATCTAAGCTTGACATTGCATCGAACACATTTAGGCTGTGTTTGGTAGGGTGTAATCCACCCTGTAATGTAATCAAGATTACATTACAGGGTGGATTCCTTTGTTTGGAATAACTTTAAAATCGTAATGTAATGTAATCTCGATTACAAAAGAGGTTAATGATTTGTAATCTGGATTACAAAACAAAACCCCTGTAATCCCGATTACATTCCCATCCCAAAATTCAATTTTTTCACTTATTCCTAACATACCCTCCCTCTATTCCCGAAACCCTCTATTCCCGAGTCCCTACGGCAGAAACAAATCGGCAGAAAAACAAAGGCGAGCGGTGATCTGTGAAACCTATCGGCGGCGAGCGACAAAGAGAGAGGTGATCGGCGAATGAAACAGCGAGATTTGTAGGTTTTGCAGAGGCCTCTATCTTCTATTTGGTTCCCCTCACCAAGAAAAAAGGTATGTTCATCGTGGTTGTTCATCGTGTTCATTTTGGTTGTTCATCGTGTTCATCTTGGTTGTTCATTTTGGTTGTTCATCGTCTTCATCGTGTTCATCGTCTTCATCGTGTTCAGTTTTTACTTGTTTCTGGAATTCCCATTAAAGCACTGCAGCCGAGTTGAATGTTGGTACGTGGGAGTGACTTTGAATGTTCACCTCCAATACTAGAAAACTTGCTACTGAGCAAGTTTTCTACATCAGGTCATCAGAGATTCTAGGAAAGGGTTGAGGCTTGGAAGATTTTGGTGTGAAAAAGCAAGTGCATCCATTATCTTTTTCCTCTGACCATCTTAGTGATAAATCTTTGGCATTTCTATACTCTGAAAACTTCAGTTTGGGATCAGCAAGCATCACGTCCCAATTACCCCTTCCATGCCGATGAACACCAATCCAATTCCCATTGTAGGCATTGAAATTTTTGCCAAGACCTAGGTTTTGAATCCTTTCGTCCTTTCACATATCTTGCCAGAAAAAAATAAGGTTCAAGTATGATAGATTAACTATAAGAGAACCATCAGTTTTAACTATAAGAGAACCATCAGTTTTACCTTCTTTTTTTTTTTTTTTGCCTTTTGTTCAATTTTTTTTGCAGTCATATATTACTTTCAATATGACTTTCAATATGTGTTTTCATTGGTGTCACATTTATTTTGCAGTCATGACTCGTCTTAGTTTAAAGACAAGTTATATAATGAGAAAAAGAAAATTAATCATTGTATTAATGCATTGGCTGGAGATCTTGAAGATAGTGAATTGGTTTTTTCAAATGTGTTGTATTTTAGTGGAATGGCGTAACAGATCATATTACTTGAAAAGATGATATATGAATGATGTTTTTGCTAGGAGAAAGATGATATATAATTTAGCATATGAGAGTGACACTACTTGCATAGCATAACTAAGAATGAATAGGAGTAGTTTTACAAAGTTGTGTTGTATGCTCGAAAATGAAGGTGGTCTGAAAGGAACAAGATATATGGAGCTAGAATAGCAAGTAGCAATGTCATTACATTTGCTAGCTCATCATGTCAAGAATAGAACTATACAATTTCGATTCAAAAGGTCTGGTGAAACAATTAGTAGTCATTTTCCCGATTTCTGAATGCTGTTATTCGTCTGCAAAATATGTTTTTCGAAAATCCAAAGCCAATTGCAGCAGATTCAACAGATTGGAGATGGAAATGGTTTAAGGTAATTATTACATTTATTTTCTAAGTTAGGAATTAGGATATATTTTTCTTATTTTCTTTTGATTGTTTCTTTTAGAATTGTTTGGGAGCTTGGGATGAGACACACGTTAAAGTTAGAGTACCAGCAGAGGATAGACCTAGATATAGGACAAGAAAGGGTGAAATTGCTACTAATGTGCTTGCTGCTTGCTCCCAAGATATGCAATTTACATATGTGTTGTCTGGATGGGAAGGTTCAGCAGCAGATAGTAGAGTACTACGAGATGCAATTACTAGAAAAAATGGATTAAAAGTCCCACACGGTGTGCTAATTAATTTTTTAAAATATCTTAAATATCTTTTTGTGTTTTGAGTGATCTATTTTAATACATTTATTCAATTTATAGGATATTATTACCTTGTCGATGCCGGTTACACAAATTGTGAAGGCTTTTTAGCACCATATAGAGGTCAAAGATATCATTTAAATGAATGGAAAGATGGTCGGGTCCCTAGAAGTCTTCAAGAGTTTTTTAATATGAAGCATTCGGCTGCGAGAAATGTGATAGAGAGATGCTTTGGGCTACTTAAAATACGTTGGGCAATACTTAGAAGTCCTACTTATTATCCAATCCAAACTCAAAATCGAATTATTATGGCATGTTGCCTTCTTCACAATTTTATTAGGACAGAAATATCTGGCGATCTTGCAGAAAGAAGGTTGGAGAGAAGGCTGGATAGCCAACAAGATGAAGTTGCTGAAATTTATGAAAACATGGTGTTAACCATTGAGACATCCAATGAATTTAGCAATTGGCGAGATAATTTGGCCAATGACATGTTTAATGAATGGAAAAGCTCTAGATGAGATCATTTGTGTAATTTTTATTAAATGTTCAGATTTTCAGATTATGTTTAATTGTACTATTTTTTTTGTAAGACTTGTTAATGAATGCAAGAATATCCTTTGATTTCTCTGTAATCTGTATTTTTCAAAATGCAAGAATATCCTTTGACTGTTAATGAATGGAAGATCTCCTTGTGCTGTAATTTTCAAGGCCTCTGTAATCTATTTTTTTCAATGAATGCAATCTGTTTTTTTCATTGCCTTCTTTACAATCAAAGCTACACAGTGCGGTCGAGTTGATCTAAAAAGTGCACCATATGACACCATACAGTTTAAATCTGATCCTTCGTGGCTTGAAAAGCACTGTTCTGATTTTGGAGCTCCAGTGTATCGCTCCTTACCTGATTCCCGAGTTAGAGTTTCTATGAGCAGTATACTGTAAGTACCCCTGGTTGATTTTGATGTGATCAACCAATTTAAGTTAGGTCCTGGTATGTTTAATCCCTCTGCTAAGTGTGCAGGAGCTTAGGTACGGAGGAAGTCGAGTGTAAGACGTAGCGGACGAGAAGGATTGTGCGGGGAAGTGAGCCGACGGGCTCGGTACAATCCGAGGGACGCGGAAGCTGCGGAAGAGTACACCGGTGGATCGAGAAGGACGTACGCGACGCCCGAGGGACGGGAAACCGGGAGGAAGCACGCTTGAGGGGCGAAAGGCCGGAGTCGGGTTCGGGTGAGCCTAACTCCAGTTGGCCGGAAATCACCCAGAAGATGAACCAAAAGACTGGTCAGTTTGACCAAGTCAAACAAGGCACGTGAAACAAAAAGAATTTTATTTGTTGCTGCAAAGATTCGAACCAGCAACCTCGTCAACCTAAATCATCAACCTTACCAACTGAGATAAGAAAGAGATGTGATTGAAGTTGTTGCGAGCAGATGATAAAGTTATTTATCTGTTGCGAGTAGAAGATAAAGTTATCTCTTAAAGGATAACTTTATCCTTTAATCAGATCTAATGGATGCAGTTTAATCTCATCCAAGATCAACCATCCAGATTACATCCATGGATCAATGACCAAGAGAAAATTCCTCAACAATCAACAATCCAGATTTATTCTCTTAGGCTATAAATAGGCTTAGAGTATCAATCATTTTATTCATTCTTGTAAAATCTCTAGCGTGCTATTTTTGTAAGGCTTCTCCGCCACAAGGAGATTTTTATTGAGCGTCCACTGCCTTGGAAGCAACGTTCTCAGTTGCGACCAAGTTCTTTTTTAAAGACGAGTGCCTCCACTTTCATAATTTTTTTTTCCCCGTCTATTCACCCCCCTCTAGCCGGTCCAACCCGATCCAACAAGTGGTATCAGAGCCAAGGTCGCCGCAGAAGGACTAACCGCCGACTGCAGCAATTTCAAGAAAATGGTTGGAGCCGTAATCTACCCGCCGAAGTTTGAGGGGGAGTTCGCAATGTGGAAGCGCGGAATGCAGGTATTTTTTAAAACAGATATTGAATTGCTAATAATTATGAAAAATGGTTTTTCAGTTCCTAAAGACAACAACGGCAAGAATAAAGAAATAGAGTCGTGGACCAAGAAGGAGAAATCAGACTTTGAAGCAAACAGCAAAGCTGAATTTCATCTACTAGCCGTTCTTCCCACGCAAGAAGTTAACTGCATCGAGAATTACAACTCGGCAAAAGAGCTCTGGGAGAAATTCCTGGAATTGCATGAAGAAAAGAATAAGAAATCAGACATCGCCGCACTGAACACAAGGAAGATCCAACTCAACGATGAGTCCTCGTCAGAAGAGTCGGAAGGTCAAGAATACGCGGGACTTGCGTTGATGGCAAATCATCAAGAAGGGAGCACTGATGAAGGGGGAGAGATGTCAGAAGAAAGCGATGACGAAAGAGGAACTTCGCTTTTCGAAAGCGACCCGGTAAGTGAGGTTTGTTTTCTTCCTCATGATCAGTTATATGCTGGAGTTAAAGCTTTGCTCAAATCTAATTGTAGATTAGAAAAAGAAAATTTAAAATTAAAAAATGAATTAACACTTACATCCTCGTCTGAAATTTTGAAAAATGAAAATGATAATTTGAAAAACATGGTGTAAAAATTAGAACTTGATATTGCATATTTACGCCAAAAGAAAAATTACTTTCTTGATAATTTAAATTGGTATTTTAAAAATCATAAGGGTCAATTTAAAAAGGTGCCCAAAAGCTATATTCCGCCTAAGTTTTTAATTAATCCTGTAGACAGGAACTTATTTTGGGTTCCTAAATTTGTATTAAACTGAGAATTTTTTTTGTTATTATATATGTGCGCATTTTGTTTCTCTAATAAAAATTATGTCTTTATTTTTTTTGCACAATTATGCTGTCTATCTACTGGAACTTCTTTCAAAATTTTTTCGAATATTTTTTTCCCTCGAAATTTGAAATTAAGAGTTTAGGGGAAAGACTCATTATAATTTTTTTTCAAATTTTTCGAAGTATTTTTTCTAATTTTTTAAAATTTACTCTTCAAGAACTCTTATGTGTTGGTCTGTCATTTTTGGACTTGATGAACGAATTTAAAACTCAAAATTTTTGTCCAAACTCATATCTTAATCTTCGACTTTAACAAAAATATTCAGATTTTTTTTGATTTTTTATGAATTGTTTATTGAAATATATTTTTTTTATTTTTAAAATTCGATAGAAAAATATTTTGACCAGATCCAATTTTTTTTGGATCTCCTCATCAGATGTGGATTTTATCAAAAAAAATTTAGATTTTATTTATGTCATTTTTTTAAAAAAAATGGAATTAACTTTGAAAAAAATATGCCATTTTAAATTTGAAAAATCTGTGGTAACGCGATTTTTTTTCACTTAGAATATTTTTTATCGCACTCAAAAATATTCTTCCCTAATTATATTTTTCCATTTTTTGATGTGATCAAAGGGGGAGGAATAGTATTAAGTTAAGGGGTAGAATTTTAATTTATTCTAAATTAAATTTTTTTAACTTAAACTGTTTACATTATTATGCATTTACATTATTATGCATGTTTTTTTTATTTGTTTACCCTAACTTAACTCGGATTGATGCACATCAAAAAGGGAGAGATTGTAAGTACCCCTGGTTGATTTTGATGTGATCAACCAATTTAAGTTAGGTCCTGGTATGTTTAATCTCTCTGCTAAGTGTGCAGGAGCTTAGGTACGGAGGAAGTCGAGTGTAAGACGTAGCGGACGAGAAGGATTGTGCGGGGAAGTGAGCCGACGGGCTCGGTACAATCCGAGGGACGCGGAAGCTGCGGAAGAGTACACCGGTGGATCGAGAAGGAAGTACGCGACGCCCGAGGGACGGGAAACTAGGAGGAAGCACGCTCGAGGGGCGAAAGGCCGGAGTCGGGTTCGGGTGAGCCTAACTCCGGTTGGCCGGAAATCACCCAGAAGATGAACCAAAAGACTGGTCAGTTTGACCAAGTCAAACAAGGCACGTGAAACAAAAAGAATTTTATTTGTTGTTGCAAAGATTTGAATCAGCAACCTCGTCAACGTAAATCATCAACCTTACCAACTGAGATAAGAAAGAGATGTGATTGAAGTTGTTGCGAGCAGATGATAAAGTTATTTATCTGTTGCGAGCAGAAGATAAAGTTATCTCTTAAAGGATAACTTTATCCTTTAATCAGATCCAATGGATGCAGTTTAATCTCATCCAAGATCAACCATCCAGATTACATCCATGGATCAATGGCCAAGAGAAAATTCCTCAACAATCAACAATCCAGATTTATTCTCTTAGGCTATAAATAGGCTTAAAGTATCAATCATTTTATTCATTCTTGTAAAATCTCTAGCGTGCTATTTTTGTAAGGCTTCTCCGTCACAAGGAGATTTTTATTGAGCGCCCACTGCCTTGGAAGCAACGTTCTCAGTTGCGACCAAGTTCTTTTTTAAAGACGAGTGCCTCCACTTTCATAATTTTTTTTCCCCGTCTATTCACCCCCCTCTAGCCGGTCCAACCCGATCCAACATATACTACCTCATGTTCAACTAGAGGCTTTTCTTTGGGGGTTGGTTACTGTACTTGGTGAACTTCCTCCTTTTTTCATCTCTAGAGCAGGTAAGTCCTTGCCTAAGACTTTGCTATGAATTAACAAAGCATGGCATACTTGGACATTCTTCTGATTTTGTTGATTTTTCACATTCATAATTGGCCGAATCTCATGCCTCTGCAATTATTGGTTACTAGAAGTCTCAATTTCAGAACAGTATGCCAAAAGAACCTGTCATTTGAAAATTGCATATACTTGACAGTTGCTGCTTTGTTTTTCTCCAAATACCCCTTTCTGGAGAAACCATCTAGGTGGGTAAAAAAAACACTCAACAGAATATATATACTTGACAGTTGCTGCTTTGTTGTTCTCCTTGTTAATGAATGCAATCTGTATTTGTCATTTTGGTTTGCTCCTTGTGCTGTATTTTCAAGGCCTCTATATTGTTTCATGGTGTCATGCTTGGGTCTTTTAAGATCTTAAACTTGATTTTGCTTGGGTCTTTTATTGTTTCATGGTGTCATGTCTTTTTTTGTAATTTACTTAATTGTTAAATTGTTGAATTTGCATGGGTCATGTCTTTATTCTGTTTGAATCGTCTTTGAATTGTTTGATAGGTCAGCATGACGTCTAAACCATCAGAAAAATCTTATAACCCAAAAAGATCAAGAAAAAACAAACATCAATGGTCCTCTAAAGAAGATGCTGCGCTAATCGAAGCATTACTACAATTAAACAATGATGGAGAGCTTAGAAACAAGAATGAGAAAGGTTTTAGGCCAGGACATGGACAAAAACTACAACAAATGCTTGAGGTTAGCTTGCCTGGACATGGAATTAAGGCAAAATCACACATTGAATCAAGGTAAAGAGCTTTCCAAAAACTCCACAATGTTGTGCATGACATGTTATATGGAGTTGGTAGTAGCGGTTTTGGTTAGGACTCAGAAAAAAAATGTGTTACAGCTGAGAATGCCGTGTGGGATGAATATCTCAAGATAATTTATTTTTTCACTAAAATATTTTTTTATTTTCATTTGTTTAGTTGGTAATATGATTTTTCTTTGTAGACTCGTGGAGATGCAGAACAGTTTAGATTCAAGTCATTACCTTATTATGATGAACTTTCTATCATATTTGGTGGAGATCGTGCATCCAGGAAAGATGCTCAAGTCCCTGTTGATATTGTGGAAGAATTAGACAAAGTAGCAAATGAAAATGATGATGAATGTGTAGCTGTTGAAGGAGATTCTGCTTCATATGTCCAAGATTTCATATTTGGATCAAATGAAGAGAGTTCTTAACCAAAAAAGAGAAAGAGTGAGAGTACCAAAGATTTGGCTCAAGTTATTAGAGATACGACAACTATTCTTGGGGAAGAACTTAACAAGGCAAGTAACCGATTGAGTAAAGCATTGGAATATGATGAAGGTGCTGAAAAAAGAATGAAAGTCAATGAGGTTTTAACAATGTTTCCTGGCTTTAGTATGTTGGAGAGACATAAAGCGACAAGAAAAATTGGTTGTGATCGTTAGACTACAGATATTTTCTTCACCATACCAGATGATGAGAAAGAAATTTGGGTGAAAGTATTATTGAGTGGAGAGATTTGAGGAGTAAATCTTATAGATTTTGTGGTTATTTCTTTATATTGTGAACTGCAACTTTTTTTTTAATGATGTTTGGGATATGCTAGAAAATCAATATAATTTTAATGAAGAAAACTAACTCTTTTTTTTTTTTGGATTTCTTCCTTCATTTGGTTGTGTTTCATCACTTGGACGTTGGCCTTATATTTTCTAAGGATTTAAGTTTATGCATTGTATAAAAATTTAATCTCAAGGATTTAAGTTTTGCCTCATATTTCTTAGTCGGTAAATTAATATGTTATGTGTAAGTACGGTCAAATTTTTGTCCAATAAATTTTTTTAATTTTTGTCCAATAAAATAATTTTAATCCTAAAAATAAGTTTTACATAAATGAAAAATATATTTAATTGAAAGGGAGAATAAAATTATATAAATTTATTTATAAGGATATTTTTGCCATTTTAGAATAATATGAATTACATTCCTCATAAAATAAATGGATACCAAACAAAAGAATGTAATCACCTTTGTAATCAAAGATTACATACAATTCGTTACCAAACATAGTAATGTAATCTTGATTACATTACATTACATTACAGACTCGATTACATTACCCCCTACCAAACGCAGCCTTGGTGCATCGTTGAGGCGATGGAATTTGTAGAGGTGATTGATGAGTATATCGAAGGTGAATACACCAAGGTGCACACCCAAGCCTTACACCTCCGAAAACAGAAGATTCATCCTTGTGAAGTCTCAAATTGCAACGAGACCAATCAAGAGGGCATTACACACAGGGGCCTCAATGGAGCCGCCAGCATCCTTTACGGAGTGCAAGAAATCCCAGGCCTCGGAGGTGGCGTCGCTGCAGCACAATCCGGTGATGAATTGACTGAACAGGATGGCGTTGTGCGGAAAAGTCCCATCTTGGCCATTTCGATGAGGTGGGCGAGGTACTCCTCGTTCAGGGGCGGGCTTCGCTTGGCCAGGCCGTAGAAAACAACCAACCGAGTGGGTGTCAGGGGGAGAAGTGGGGTCGACGGAAAGCATGCATCAGTGGAAGGACAAGGCGACTCAGAGGAGGCTGGGAGAGGCAGAGCTAAAAGTAGGGAACAAGGAGTTCAGATCCCTCAAATTTTGATGTCTTCATGTCTCGCAATCATTATTATTCTTTGCCGACGCTATGTCTGATCGCAATTGGATATCGTCGGTTGTCTCTGGCTGTCATCCCGAATCAAACTATACCTTGGGAGCATAGTGAACCAGTGGGGATATTGCAATCTCGCCGGATTTCGACTAGAATTCGACGAGATCATAATTGCCGATGATTCGGACGGGTTTATCGCCCCCCAAAGTATATTTTGATTCGGAACAGCTTCCGAAGGCTGCCGACAGTGTCCAATTGCCGATCGGACGTGTTGCCGACGAGGAATGATGATTGTGGGACACGAGGATACTAAAAAAGTATGACAGAGTACCTTCATTGGGAATGGAGTTGGTAATTAAGATGACCATGGGGTGGAATGTTGGGTTTGTGGAGGGTAATTTTAGGAGAAAAAATTTGATAACCCTTGGAATTGAAAAAAAAATCTTAGGGGGCGTTTGGTTTGTGTCATTTTCAAGAAAACCGTATTTTCTAGTTTTCTGGAAAATGACTTTTTTTCATTCTCCAGTTTTTCAGAAAACGCTATGTTTTTTTTCTAGAAAATAAAGCTGGAAAATGCAAACCAAACATGTTTTCCAGAAAACTACATTTTTTACAGCAAATGAAAATGAAAAATAGACTGAAAAATGTAAACCAAACGCCCCCTTAGGCTTCCACGGATTTTTATTTTAGATTGTATTTCTAAATTATTGTTGCGTGTAAAAATCATTCATTATCTAAATCAAATATCAATCAGCCCTTTTAGATTATGTCATGATAGGTTATGTCACGCCAAGCCATGCATAAGCAAAGATGGAGTTGGGTGTAAGAGCATTTTCAATGATTAAACCTCAAAAAGAAATTTTTGTACTTCTCAATGTGTCACATAGATGTCACATCAAAAATATAAAAATTAATTAGGGAGTCTCCAATGGTTAAAGTTATCAATAAATTTTTATTTTTTTTTATAATTTTCACTATGCCACATCAATACCACATCACAAACATATTTTTTTTAAATTTATAATGGTTAAAATTAGTATTTAGTATCTTTATATAATTTTTAATTTAATTTAATTTATAATTTTTATTTAATATTTTAAATAATTATGATGTTATTTTATTTTATAATTTTTATTTAATAAATTAATTAATATAATTTTTAATATAATATAATATAATTTAAAATTTATATTTAATATTTAATTAAGATATAAATTTTAATTTAATTATAATCATTTATATATTTTTAATTTATCAAATATATTTATTTTCTAAAAAAATAAATATAATTTTAATCAATATTATTTATTTCTGAAATAAAATATTATAATTAATTTCTTTGAATTCATTTTTATAATTATTTTGATATTGTTACATTATTTATTATAGGCTCCATCTCCAAAAAAAAAAAAAAATAATAATAAATAAATAAATTTGAAAATACAAATCTGTGCTTGAACTAAAAACCCCAAACCTCTTGCCCATTGATGGGAATAAGTAATCTAGGGAGGATATATGACACGAGAAAGCTGCATGGCAGGATTGATCATGCTAGAATACCCGAGGTTAGCCCGACAAGAAGGTCCCTGAAACCAAGTCGGGAAGAAGAGTTCCCAAAACTGGATCGAGAGGGTTCCCCAGACCGGATCGGGAAGTAGAGTCCCGAGATCAGATCGGAAAGCAGAGCCCCGAGACCATGTTGGGAAGAAGAGTCCCGAAGACTAGACCGGGAAGCAGAGCCCTGAGACCAATTCGGGATAGTGGAGTGGCCCAAAGTGCAGTTTAAGGAAAAGAAAACAGAAAAGCTTTGGACCCTCCCCTTTCATAATTGGAAATGCAACAGGTAATTATTGCATGTTACGTATGATAATAATAGGTTTAATGGGCGTGGTAGCCGTTACCGGCCTTCCTGATGAGAGAACGACTGTCAAACAATGGAGAACCATTAAACGTGAGAGGGGGAGGCGTGGAGAGGAGAAACATCGAGTATATATGGTGTTTTGACACCCAGGTGAAGGGAGACAGTGAAAACTAAATTCTAATACTTTTTTTCGTTTACTCCCTACTAGAGTGATTTCTGACTTGAGCGTCGAAAAGGACTGCACCGGAACTCTTTTCGGTGCATCTCTTTTACGCTCATGTTAATTTCGCAAGCGTCATCGTTCTCTCTCTCCATCGTCATCTCAAGCTACGCTTTAGTGATTCGCTATCCCTATGGTTCATTTCCGAAACACCTATAATAATTTAAACATTTTTGTTCAACTTTTTTATTTCACAAACCTCTTCAAAAACCTGGCATTAGACATGCCCAAACCTTACATTAGACATGTCCCAAGAGTATAGGAGTGAAAGGGGAATAAGCTGCGAATGAGAGGCAACAATAGAACCAGCCTCTCAAGTGGTGTTGCATCGTGCGGTAAGATCGTATTTGCGTGAAACCAAGTTGCAAGTATGGATTCATGGCCAGCTTCTGATCAAAGATCGCCTTCCCTATATGTTAGTGTAAGACGTGGCTCACAGTTAGTACAAAATTTTTGGTTGGATATGTTAGTGAAAGACGTGGCTCATAGCAAGTATAAAATATTTTATTGAATGTAGATTTTTCTCATATAAAGAAATAATTTTTAAAATAAAATATCTATTATAATTTATTTACCTATATTTTATTATGCGATCATTAATACTGAACCATTTAGGATCAACAATATCAACTTTTTGTTTCAATTGTGTAAGACGTGACAGATGAAATCTGATAGCATATTTTCTTCATTCCAGATAAACATTTAGGAATAATGATATTATCACTAAGTAGGGATGAATCATACATTGAGGGCTCCGACCCAACCTAAAGTTATTATCTAAAAAAAATCACTATTAGATTTATTATCAGAGCCGTGTCTGTATTCGATGGAATAATAAAAAATGATTATTTCATTGTGATAAATAATTATAAAGTTTAATTTACAAATAATAAATATATTAAATATATCACGCATGATTCAGTCATGCAAGTGAAAGTCGACCACTAGGCCACCACACGAATTAACATGATTAGGTTACATGAATAATCATTGTCACGCGATTAAGACACAACTAGCATCGGGTGTTGCAGGACAAAGAATAAAGTCGTGCTAGAAAATTAGAATTACCTCTTATTCAGTGAATTTGTACCTAATGTCGCGTGTTGCATGACGAAAAAAAAAGTTGGAGAAGAAGATTAGAATTACCTCTTATTCAGTGGATTTATATCTTGGTGAAAAGAATGTCACAGAAGAAATCACGTGAAAAAAAAACATGCATAAGTCGGTGCATGTCTTCAAGTCATGAGAATAAGATTTATCGGATTTATATCTTTATTTATTTATTTTGGATATAATTAAAAAAAATGAGCTCTTAGGAAAGTTGAGCATGGAGACGATTGTCTATTAGATGGTAAGACCCTATTTATTATAAATTGATTATTTTTGTAATTTTTTTAAAGCTCCTTTCGTGCCAAAGCCCAACTTATCTCTTTTTTCTACATGGTCTCTGTCACTGAGGTTAGAGTAGCTTAGTGTTACTATGTCATTGATGATGTATCTTATATAATTATTCTATAACATAGTCTAGTTCATCATCAATTCTTAATTGAGTTGGAAAAACATATCCTCTCATGTAGTAATGTGTTTAGTTTTCCAATTTATCTGTTATAATTAAGAAACATATTGATTGAAGCATCAAATCTTAATCGAATGCTCGTTAAAACTCGTTAAAATTCAAAACTATACATTTAAATCTATTACGTCTTAACTAGTTCTACATTTTTAACAATGCATTAATATATTTTATTTATATAAAAAATAGATGTAATTTTTAAAAGAAAAATGATAAGAAGAGTGAAAATGAGAGAGTGAAAGATAAAGTGAATGACGTGACACTTTACATACAACGATCTTCGACGGATTCACCGTGCCCCCTAGGGTATAGTTTGATGATGTCTAAACGATAATCAAATATGTGCATATAAAGTGTCACGTCATTTATTTTGTTTAAAAAAAAAAGTAGTTAAAATGTGGAGTGCATGAAATCACAGTCCATGCTGGCATGCTCCTCCATCCACTTCAAATCTGATGTCTTCTATCCACAGCCATACGATCTCTAGCATCAACCCAGATTAGAGGATCTCAGCCGTCGGATTTCGTAGTTTCTCTATTGAGTCCACCCAACAGTCGCGGAGTACTTGTTGTAGCTCGTGGAAACCCAAAACCCTCCTCACAGCCGCCGCCATGTCCGCTCCGGCCGTGATACGGGACTTCGATGACTTCGTCAAGGTCCATGAGATACTGCTCGCCGCCTCCGGCGTTCCTCCTACGCTATACCGCCCGCTCTTCCGCAAGCTTTCCGCCGAGACTTTCGACGGCGGCGAGTTCTTCACCGTCGAGCCCTGCGAGGGCGGCCGCCAGCGTCGCCTTTTGCTCTCCGTGGAGTCCCTATTGAGAGATTCCGACGTTTTTCTCATCGACCATGCGTGGTCATTCCGCCTTCCGGATGCCCTTCAACAGGTGAGACCTCCGCGGTCTTTTTCCTGATTTCGTGATTGATTTGTTGAAGAAATATGGCTTTTGAGTGGGATTACAGCTGAAGGAGGTTCCGGGATTGGCTGAGAGAATGTCAGCTTTGATGTATGTCGATCTCGATATGAAAAACAACGACGAGGTTTCGGAGCTAGAAATCAGTGAGGAGGTGATCGGTAAATGCCAGGATAGAGTGTTGGAAGTGCTGGAAAAGGTGGTTGACAAAGCAAAAGAAAGTGGACGTGATGCAACTTGGTTGGAGCTCGATGAGCTCGGGATTGACGACGAGATGTTAAAGTCCCTAGATTTGTCTACTAAGTTTCCGGTTGGTAGCATCTTTACTTATGGGTGAAATATATAAGATTGCTGCAAAAGCCTACAATATGCTTGTTAGGATACCTTCATTTACCTTTTCAATGCAGCATTTTTTCATGAATTAATTGCTGCTTGGTTTTGTTCCCCATTGCACCAGAATTTGGTTGCTCTCAACCTCTGGAGTAATAAATTACAGGATGCAGATATAGTTATTCAGGAAGTAACAAAATGCAGAAATTTGAAAGCAATCTGGTTAAACGACAACCCTGTTGTTCGCAATAGGTACATATTCTATAACTCATGAATTCTTTCCCTATGTAATCTTGATTAAATTGTATTGCAGATACGTAATCTGATTTGCTACCCTTTTATAATGTTGGCCACCTTTCTTCTCTATGCAATCAATGCTTTTTAACTTTCAAAGACACCGAAATTTATAAGTGATTGAATTGTAGTTTTAGGTTTTTATTGGATGCTTTGTCTATTCAGAATATTTTACAAGTGATTGACTGATACATTTGCATATTCAGTGGTGGCATAATTGCTAAAGCAGTTCTTGCTGCTATCCCTACTCTGGAAATTTATAACTCTTGCTTCACTAGCAATTTTGGAGAATGGGCATTGGGATTCTGTGGAGACATTGGTGGAGCAGACAATACCGGATGCTTTTGTGGCGATGGTGGTTCATTGGTGAAAGTCACCAGCCTTGATCTTTCTAATCGAAGTATCAGGGGCCTGCCAAAGGTTAGTTATTGATGGCGTAACTCATTTTTTGTCAGTTATGTATGTCACAGATGATGGTTTCAAGAAAATGTCACGTGTTTTACACTTTGATTGATCCATTAGTCCACAGAAACCTTTTTTTTTTCAGTTCTTTTATGTTCCTCATGCTTAGATGTTTCATTCTCTTTGAATTGTTTCTCTCAGGCTTTTTCACCTGTTGTGATGCCATCCCTTTCACATTTGAATATCCGTGGCAATCAGCTAGACCAAGTTTCTGTTGATGTTCTCTTACACCTATTAAGGGATTTCAATTCTTTGCAAAGTTTGGAGGTAACCATAATATAGTTTCTTTTTTGTGCTAATATGCATACTTTGAGATACTATTTTGATATACTATTGCAGGTTGATATTCCTGGTCCTCTTGGAAACAGTGCTGTACAAATTTTGGAATGTCTTCCTAATTTATCTTTTCTAAATGGTGTTAGCAGATCAGATATAACTGAAAGCGTTAAACATGTTATAGACTCTTCCCTTCAACCACGTTTACCAGAATGGGGACCTACAGAACCTCTTGTTGATAGGGTTCTTAATGCAATGTGGTTATACTTAATGACATACAGACTCGCAGATGAAGAAAAGATTGATGAAACGCCTGTCTGGTATGTGTTATGTTTGAGTTATATTTTTTCAAGTGCATATTCATATTATGCAAGTGCACTGATCTAATACCCCAACCTTCAACATAGTCAATTTTCAGTAAATCAACATCAGTTGGATCGTACACACTGATCAGAGGACTGAGTTTGGGATTATATTTGACTTTTTATTTAATTATTATGTTAAAAGCTTTTATTTTCTTTTGGTTATAATGGAGATATTTTCATGAATGGATTATTTAATTTTTTATACTCTATTTCCTCACTGTTTTCCTTCCATGCTGTCTCTTTACTATTTTAATCTACCAGATATAGATGCACTGTAATTTGTATGACTACTATTTGCCATCATGCTTGATCTTGTACTGTGGATGCATATTTCCTGTTTGTTTTTTGCTGTTATATAATTGCTGGAATATCATGCTTATGTTTTTAACTATGCTATTTGAGGAGCATTTCAGTCAAATCTCGCTAAGAATTTTGGCATGTAAAATGGTGTTCTATCACAAAGAGTGCTGGCGGTCATCTACAATATGCCTATCTTCAATATTTTTATATATATATATATTTTCCCAAACATTCAGCCCAATGAATTGCTATCTACCTTTCTTTATTTCCTCTTTCATTGTCTATTGCCCTTACTTCGTTCAAGGCTTTCAATTCAGGAATGTTATTCCGATCAGCTTTATATTCAGGATTTGAATTAAATTGTGCTGGAAGAACAGAACTTGTGCCGACTGAATCTGCATTCTTAGAAAAAACTAGACTAAATCTACCGCAAAGGCACAAACCAAGGGGAAAAATAGATGACCTAAGAATAATTTCAAATTCTTCTATGCCCCTTTATGTTCACTTAACGTCTCATTGGAATGGTTGCTGGTCATTCTTTCACCAATCAATTAAGTTTTCAGAATTATAGGGATTGGGCTTCACTCCCTCATTGAGTCTTGAGTTAGGTGTCAATGCCAGCTTTTAGCTGATCAAATTGTTGTTAATAACTCTCTGTGAAAGTTTTAGCATGTTGCTTCTTCCACTTGTTTAGAAACATAAAGCAACTGTCACTTGTGTCCTTTTGTAAGATTACGTGCATGCCCTGTATCTAAGATGCTTCAAAGAGGAAAATAGTACTGTGCTCATTTGGATGCTTTCTTCAGAAAAAGGGGCATTTATTTGCTTGCGCTGAAAGAAAATGCTGAATTATGGTAGGTGTTAATCATCATTTTATTTATAGGTACGTCATGGATGAGTTGGGTTCTGCTTTACGACACAGTGATAATCCAAATTTCAGGGTGACACCTTTTCTGTTCATGCCCGATGGGAAACTTGCATCAGCTATAAGGTAATTCGTTTCAAACATTTATCTGTTACATTATGTTACTTCAAAGATTTGAACGCACTTATTTCCCATATTTCCTGATCTTGATTTGATTTTAGTAGCATCAGTTAGGATGTCCTATCCGATGTTTTATTTCTTCCTCGTTTTTGACATTTTTTGTTGTATTCCAAGAGTTGTGGATTGCATACTCATTGAGTCCTTATGTTGATTCAACAATTGTTTATTTATCACTGTTAACCTCATAGAAGAGAAAGACTGTCTAAGAATATTTTCTTGCCAACTATTGCAAAGGAATCGAAGTCATATATTCTCAAGTAGCCAATTAATAATCGTGGAAGTTATACCTTAACTATGAAAGAAGAAGCACAGATGTAAAACCTCTCTGATATCCTTGCACAATAATTTATAGCAATAAAATTTATCCAATCCTGAAAATTGAAATTACTTTTAGAAACCTGGAAACATTTGGATTGCCACGTCTGTTTTGGGCATTACCAGAACTTCTTGAAAACCTGCTAACCATGAATACTTTCAGCTTTTCACTGCTGTGGCCAACCCAGGACGTGCATTATGGGGAAGAATGCACTCGAGATTTCTTGTTTGGTGTTGGAGAAAACAACCAACGCTCTGCAAGGCTCACAGCTTGGTTCCATACACCAGAAAATTATTTTATCCAGGTACTAGGTTTTCTTTGCTATTGGGAAGATGGTTCACGCTCTAATAAAACTTACTCCATAGGAATTCAAAAAATACCAGCAGCAGCTTGCATTAAGAAATCTTTGTGCTTCTACTGAGTCCTCTCCAACCACAAGTGTGCTTCAACATAGTGAGCGTGCACTCCGTGTTTATACTGACAACCCACAAGTAGATGAATTCTTGACACGTCCTGAATTCACTCTCAGTAAGTGTTTGTGCATTGCTGGTTTGCCCATACTTTTACATTAAAATAATTCTTTACAAAACCACCAGACTATTCTCCTGAAACTATCTTATCAAGAAGCTACAAGTTTATAAAGCGACTTGTCTTATCCCTAAATTGCAAATCCTACTTTATTGCTATGTCAAGCACACTCAAGAAGTAATGTTAGTTGCATATATCCCAACTTTGGCAGGGATAAATCTGATACTACGAGCTTCTCCTCCATTCCAACTTTTTAACACTCTGGAAAAGCATTTACTTCTATAACACTCAGATTCCTATCTTTTTCCTTGCTTTCTTTTACAAGATTTGGTTCCATGTTCAAACTCTTCTTTTAAAAAGTATTGGTTTCGATCTCATATTTTCGAGACTCATTTCCTGACTGATAGCTAAACCATTTTAAAAAGCATATTTTCCTACCAACTTGTTAGTCAAGTGGTTAAGCGGTCGGATGTAATCCCCATATTAAGGGGATCAATTCACCATGTAGACCTAAAAAAAGACTTTATTTTGTTTGCTCATAGTTTGTTTTATCAGCAGCTACTGATCCAAAGGAGGCTGATATTATCTGGATTAGCATGCAAGTGGATTCAGAAGTGAAGAAAGCTCTTGAATTAACAGACCATCACTATACAAATCAATTTCCTTATGAAGCTTGCCTTGTCATGAAACACCATTTGGCAGAGACAATTTTAAAGGTACACAGACCCTGTAGTCATGTCCTATATGGATCCTTACTTTTCCTTCCTGTCAACTATACTCGATACCCATCGAGTCCATGCTCACTTTTATCTTCTTGTCATAATGATATAGTTATTTTAAATTGTGATTCCGTGCATAATAGCATAATATGTATAGTGTCAAACCAATCAAATCTATTGATAGTTTAATTATTTGTTTTTTGTTTTTGCATTTTTGTTCACAGTTTTCGTCCATCTATTTGCAGGCACAGGGCAGACCTGAATGGCTTCAACCTACTTATAATTTAGAAACACATTTGTCCCAACTGATTGGGGACTATATCGTCCGGAAACAAGAAGGACTTAACAATTTATGGATTTTGAAACCATGGAACATGGCGAGAACAATTGACACAACAGTAACTGGTGATCTATCAGCAATTATCAGGCTCAAGGAGACTGGACCTAAGATATGCCAAAAGTATATTGAGCACCCTGCACTATTCAAAGGGAGGAAGTTCGATCTGCGATACATTGTATTGGTTCGCAGTATGAATCCTGTAGAGATATTTCTTTTTGATGTGTTCTGGGTAATACTACAGCATATCCTCAGCCATATCTAATTTTTTTCTTGATATCTCCAGGATCTCGTAAAGTCAATGCTGACAGTCAAAATTCGATTGATTCTTTCAGGTTAGATTAGCAAACAATCCATACACTCTTGAGAGAAGTAGCCTTTTTGAGTACGAGACTCACTTCACTGTGATGGTAAATTTACTCTCATTGCTTTAGAGGTAGAAAGCATTACATGGTAGTAAAGAAAACCGCTAATTTTTACTGGCCTATTTCTTTTAGACAAATTCTTTATTTGATTTCATGAAGCTTGTTCTTGAGAATACTCTCTTTGTCTTGTTTGTTTATCAATGTTTTGAGTTAAAAAGATAAATAATTGAAATGAGAATGCAGTAACACGCAGTATTGTATGTTTTCAGAACTACTGTGGGAGATTGAATCACATGAATACTCCAGACTTTGTAAGGGAGTTTGAAGAAGAACACCAAGGTACGTTTGCCATTGTATTCAGATAATATCCATTATCAGGCATTTTGATGTCTCTTAATCGAGAAGAAATCGTTCAGTTAACTGGCTGGAGATCCATGAAAAAATTCGAGAAATGATAAGATCCATATTCGACTCCGCCGCAGCTGTGCATCCTGAAATGCATAGTGCTCAATCAAGAGCCATTTATGGTTTGGATGTCATGCTCGACCAATCCTTTAAGCCAAAGCTTTTGGAGGTACCTTTCCCTCCTTTTCTGATTTTATAAGTGGGCAAAAACATCCATTTTCTTCCATCCATTTGAGGTTTGATTCAATTTGTCACGTAACCTAATCGCGCGAATGGTAAGCCACCGATAGTTTACGATAATTAGATTAGAACATAGCCCGCCTCAAATAGCCGAGGGCAAATACAACTTGATTGATAGTCTCCATGCCAGCAGTTGAAAATATGGTTCAGTGAGGTACATAGTAACCATTAGTGAAATTTCGATCATTTGTCCGCATATGTAAGCCTCGCAAAAACCTTATCGTAATCTTATAGTTTTCCCAAAAAAGTAGGACACACAAGATTCCTGTTTCAACTCACTGATCTTCGCTTTGAAATGAAGGTGACATACTGCCCGGACTGCAACAGAGCTTGCAAGTATGACACAGAAGCTATCGTTGGAAGCAGGGGAGTGGTCAAAGGGCGTGATTTCTTCAACACAGTTTTTGGTTGCCTTTTCCTTGGCGAGACTGCAAATGTAACACCACTCTGACTGTTAATTGAAGTCTCTGAGTAGAGAGTTTTTTTTTCTATAACTTTTTGTGGTTCATTCGTAGTTTGTATCCTGGTAATGGAGTGGTTTGTGTTCCTTGGCAAGAACATTCATGGACCCACAAATACATTTCGTGGTTTAATTGTTTTTGTGATAATGATAAAATTGAAAGTTTGAGCTTTTTATTAGTAATTCAGAGTGGGCAATCCTATCATAAGATTTAAAAGTTAAATCCTAATAAAATAATATGTCAGCCTTCTCTTCTTTTATAGGTAGCTACTATCTAAAAAGACATGGCCAGGCCGGTCGTCATTCGCCCCTAGCGTCCTCGTCAATCCGTCTCAAAATCAACACGGAGAAAATAAATCATAAGGGCTACTAATCCGAAAGTTGTGACGGCTAGGAAAATGGACATACTGACTTTTTTTAGAATTTAACTCTTAGATTTCTTAGTGACAACATCCATTGCACTAACCTTCAGTCCTAAATTTATCTTTGCCATGTTGATATTGAAAAAGGATTAACAAAGACATTGAAGGAACAAATCGTCTGTATCACAATGCGTGAGCAATCAGTTAACAAATTGATTTTTAAAAATAAATCAAACCAATCTAATTCTACTCCGACAATAAAACAAAATTGCTTGTAATATTAAAAAATTTGATGTATTCAATTTTATCTAGACCCAATCAAATAAATTAAAATAATTTAAAAAATCCAAATAAATAAAAAATTTAACCCACCGTTCATCTGTTATTTTCGGATTCTTGATTTTGAAAAACTTTATATACGTATATAAATTCTGATAAAGATAGATGATAAAGATTCATTTACCGTCCTAATTATCATCAAAGCAACTTGTATTTTTATTATGAATCAAATATTTCATTGTTTTACTTTTAAAAAAGACACGGCTCGATATGAAGATTCAATAATTAATCAAAATGATTTGTGATATTGTGAATTCTTTGTCTACATGAAAATTTTCTTTTTATTCAAAAAAAAAAAAAGAGAAATACTCTTGATTTCGAAATATGATCATATCCGCCATGCAATTCCAGAAATTCGAATGAACATATATAAGCATTTAACCAATCATAAAACAAACGTATGAATCCAAACAGGATCGTAGTCTTTCATTTTAAAAAAATAGGTTAAATAACAAGATCAATTAG
The DNA here is from genome assembly GCA_024364735.1 of Boesenbergia rotunda. Taxonomy (NCBI): domain Eukaryota; kingdom Viridiplantae; phylum Streptophyta; class Magnoliopsida; order Zingiberales; family Zingiberaceae; genus Boesenbergia; species Boesenbergia rotunda. The sequence continues at coordinate 772,146 of JAGFNQ010000920.1, forward strand.
GCTAGATTTGAATAGGTTTAAAGCTCTTATTAGTTCACATTTTTTGCAATCAATTATACATGAAATCTAATTGAGATTGCTAAAGTCAAACACTATAACCAACATGGAACCAGGAAAATCAACAGAGCATCTCTCAAAAATTTAATTTTGCGATAGGAAAAAAGTAAATTTTGCATAAATAATCAGTCTCAGATCAAGTAGAAGGTCTTTCCATACTTTGGTTCCAGATCAACAAAAGATTGCAAAACGCTAGCAGAAGATCAAATAGATACTTACGATTCTAAATTAAGTGCCGCCAGATCAGGCAGTGAGCACGACTGCGCCGCCGGCAGCCTTGATCTTCTTCTCGGCGATCTTCGACACGAGCTTGGCCTTCACGACGATGGGGCGGGACTGGGGAAGCGACCCCTTACCAAGCACCTTGAAGTACCCGAACTGGGTGACGTCGATCAGCGGCGCGGAGGCGCCCTTGGCGGCGGCGTCCTTGACGTCCTCGGGGACGAGCGACCAGAGGGTGTCGACGTTGACGATGGGGCAGTGGAACTTGTTGCGGAGGCGATGAAAGTAGCGCATGCCGACCTTGCCGAAGTACCCCGGGTGGTACTTGTCGAAGAGGATACGGTGGTGGTGCATGCCTCCGGCGTTCCCGCGGCCTCCCGGATGCTTCCGGTGCTTACCGATGCGTCCGTGGCCGGCGCTCACGTGGCCCCGCTTCTTCCGGTTCTTCTTCAAGCGGGTCGTCATCGTCGTCGGCTGCTGGCTGCCCTAGGGTTTCGAATGAAGTGAGGCGACCAGGCTTTTATAGGATACGACGATGAGACCTGGCCGTCCGATTCGTCAATGAACGGTGAATGATGTTGATGGGCCTTTCTAAGGGCTTAATTGTTTATTGTCTGACCCATTTAGGCCCCAAACTGTTCTTACCTTGGACGGTTGAAGGATTGCAAATGAGGCTCATAACAAAATGTGATTTTCTCATGCAGGGGCGGATCATTTTAGATTTGGAGCCCCTATAACGAAAATAAGTATTAAATATAATAATAATTTTTAAAATATATAATACATATTTAGTTGAAATCTATAAAATAGAGAGAGGAAAAAAAATTAAAATTTATTTCTCATAAGATTTGAACTATAGAGGTGTCTAAAAAAATCATACCATTAAATTAACTATAAATATTTATTTTAATAGGAGCCAATATATATATATATATATACTAAGAGAATAAAAATTTCTATACTAAAATAATAAAAAATTTCTATATAAAAAAATATAATTAAAAATTTGGGAAGCTGTGTCTTCTCGGATCCTATCCTAAATTCGCCCCTATTCTCATGATTTATCTTCAAGTTAGGCAAAAATAAATAAATCATAAGATTAATTTATATTATCGTAAACGGTTAAATGATAGAAAGATTTTTTTTCGAGAATATACATTGGTCGAAAATTTCTCTCTATTATAATGAATATGTTATCCTTTAGGCATCATGATGGGATGAGAACGATAGACACCATGTGGCAAGCTTAGGATTTGAATAGTCATTGCAAATCGATCAGTCCAATCTAAAACAGGGCTCAAGTCAAGTCTAATTCTTCCAAGTTCAACACGAATCGGTTCAGCACTGATCCAGGTTGTGACATCCCGAATTGCTGAGTCAGTCTGAGTTGATCCGAACTGGTTCAGCTTGTCGATCCGTCGAATCGTTGATTCATTAGACAGTGTTTTCGGCCATCGAAACTCTTTTAGCTGAGATCGGCAGACCACAAACAGGGATGGTCATTATCCTACTTTCCAATGATCTTTCCTCACCTTCTACTATCCCGATGGATACCTCACACTTATAAAACTTATAAAGATTAGGTATATTCCGTCAAGTGAGCCCCACATTACAAATTTTAGCAAAATTCATGTTATGTGGATTGTCCTTGACTTTTTTGAACCTAAATATGGGCTGATCACATAACGGAGACAACAGAATTACACGTGTCGCAAGATATGATTAAGAAATCTTGCATTAGATTCTGTAAATCTTATGATATAAAAATTTTGCTAGATTATACAAATCAATATCCAACGATGGCGTGAAGACCTTCGATCAATCAAATCAAACTCCCACGAACGGGGATCAAGAGTTCAATCCCAAGCGGACCGGCGCTCCGGTCGCCGGAATCCAGCTCGACCCCTGCAAGAAGTTCTCCACGGTGTACCTGAGCGCCTCTTCCCTGGTGATGACGTGGACTCCCGGCCACTTCACGCGGTCGGCGGTGGCGGCGCCCGGCCCCATGTTGTTGTACTCCGCGTAATACAGCGTTCTCAGCGCGAAGTCGCCTTCCCACGGCAAGTACCCGTCCTTGTTGATGAACCCGTCGATCTGCGACTCCATGATCACGGTGCGCGAGAACTCCTTCCACGGCCGGCCGAGATAGGAGGGGATGGCCGGCTGCGAGGCGTCAGCGAGGCGGTTGTCGGCCCGGAAGCGGCAGCGCTGGAGGACGAAGCCGGTGGTCTCGTGGCGGTCGGCGCGGCCCTGCGCCGTGACAATGTTCTGCTGGTTGGGCAGCGGGCGCCGGACCACGAGGATGCAGTTCTGGAACACGGCGGCGGCGTCGCCGAAGACGAAGTCGACGGTGCCGGAGATGACGCAGCTGCGGTAGAACTGACGATGTGAGTGAGCGTACAGCGTGTCCTGGAACCCCTCCATCCGGCAGTCGACGAACACCGCCTTGTCCGACACCACCCGGAGCGCCACCGCCTGGTGCTTCTCCGGCCCCGCCGTGTTGCGGAACGCCATCGCCATCGCCACGAATCTGTCTCCCGCCGCATCTGTATTCATTCCATCATGTAAATTATCTCAAATAAACCAAACAATTAAGAAGCAACAAGGAAGACTCGTATTGGTCAAGCAATCGATTACAGAATGTGGCTGTAAGGAAAGTCCTCGTGCCGTCGATGAAGTTCTTGCTTCCGGTGACGATCGTCTTCATCGATCCGTCGCCGTACATGGTCACATCCGCCATGTTCTTCGTCACATTCACTTGTTCTTCGTAGACTCCTGCTTTAATGTAGATCACGTACCTATAATAACCATAAATGTAATGAGCAAATGTTGGCCTCTGTTCTTGATCGATACCCTGTTTTGGAATTTACCTTCCCGCGTATTTTTTTGGCATGTTAGCGAGGGCATCGGAAATGTTGGTGAAGTCGCCGGTGCCGTCCTTGGCCACCGTGACGTTGGGCGTGGGCTTCTGGGTTGTGTGCTCCTTGAGCATCCGGCGGTCGTCTTCGCTGAACCAGGATGGATATCCATCGATGGTGGCCAGGGGCGGATCGTGGTGCTCGGAGAGGAGGCGGCGTGCAGGAAGGTCGACGAGGGAGAGGAAGCTGGACGCTTGGCCGATGATGGCGAGGGCGTTGCTGGTGAGTTCCCTGGCGCTCTTCATGGCGGCTTTCATCTTCTCCTTGAGCTCGCCCTCGGGGAAGCCGTCGATGCAGGTCTGCTGGTAGGTGACGACGGCGCTGAGCCAGGCGCGCATGTCGTGGGATCGGGCCGGCAGCTTGTCGAAGGCGTGGTCGATGATACTCCGCAGGGTGGCATTGATGTCGCCCTTGGCGTCCTCGTACATCTCCTGGCAGTCCTGCACGGCGCCGCGGACGCGGCTGTCGTTGCTATCGAGCAGCCTCGAGTGCTCGAAGCCCTTGCTCACCCCGTCGAGCACCACCGACACCGCCGCCTTCAGAAGCACCTTCGGGTCGTCCGTGTCCGCCGGCACCGCCTTCGACAGGCTCGTCTCGCACGCCTGCGGGTAGTCCGTGGAGGAGCATAGCGCCGTCACCGACTTGGACGAGGCGTGCATCGCGTGGTTGCTCAGGTTGGATCCGTCGCCGCCGTCACCCTGGTAGGTGCTGCCCACGACCGCCCCCACCACGAGGAGGAGGAGAAAGCAAGCAGAGACGCCGAGAAACATCAGCTTCCTCCGCTCTTCTTTCCGGCCCTCCGACATCTTCTTGTCAAATTGATTTGTCATTGTTTCTTCCTCTTCCTCTCTTCTTCCTCTTCCTCTCTGCCGATCGGGAGAAAAAGACAGAGAAGAGAGAAAGATGAATACGAACGAATCGAAAAGGATCGCACTTCCTCTTATTCAAACTCTCCTCTCTCAAGAAAACGCAGTTCAATTTTAACTTGTGGACGAGCAACATCGAAGCTACTACCAATTCAAAGCTGGCTAAAAATGGAAGGAAAATGATCGGCGGACGTTATTACCGTTTAAAAATTAACAAGTGCGAAAGAGCACGATTTCCGGGTCATATACCTGAATTTAGCAATCAATTCTCTACCTGGAAGAGAGGAAGGAGCTCTGGATGGATTATATACCCGGGGACACATAAGCGAAGCTAAAGCACAGATGATGAGCAACATGAAGATCTTGCCATTATGTCTAAACACTTGGCTTCACTATGATATGGTGGAAACCTACAGCAGTTGCTCAAATCATTATGGTCAGAAACAAGAGGGAGGATTTTATTGCAGAACCATTTCAACCCAAATCAGAAATATTGAGAAAGTAGAAACAAGAAATTACAGATTTTGCACTATTAGATTTGATCCGGTCGGGTAGTTTTTCTGGGTTGATCGGTAGCCCGGTCGGATCAAGTCTGGGTCAGGTGAAGTTGACCGAGTCAAGTCTAGGTCAGGCCAAGATAGTCGGGCGCACCAAACGCCGATCCAACTTGAGTGATCAGAGTCCGAGATTACCTAGGCTGGGGGTCGGTCGGCGATATCCGGTCAGGTGTTCCCGGGCAGGAGTCACCGGTCGAGAATGATTCGGTCAAGCAGAATTAGAAGCACTCGCCGAGCCCCCTAGAAAAGGAAGCACTGAGTATAGAGTGACCCTCCCGGTCGAGGATTCTCGGCCGGGAGCGCCCGGCCGGGCGTTCCCGATCGGGCACCCGACACCCTGGGTCGAGCGCCTCGGACACCCTGGAAAGGGAAGCACTCAGTATAGGCTGGTCCTCCCGGTCGGGGATTCTCGGCCGGGAGCACCTGATCGGGCGTTCTCGGTCGGGCCCCCTGGGTCGGGCACCGGGGCTCGTTCTAGAAACGTGAGCAGTAGAGAAGTTTGGCCTATCTGACTGACCATCTTCGTCCACTCTATCAAGATCTGGTAAACCTTTGGTTGCCCGGTCGGGTGATCCCGAGTGATTGAATGACATCATCAGCAATAAGATTTACTAAATCTCCCATTATGAGGAAAAGACAACTATCATAATCATGACCTGGTAAAGTGACAGACATTAATTAGGAACAAAAAAGACAATTTGGCCAGGTTGTCAGGCGGCTGTGGCAGGTTGTCAAGCGGCTGTGGCAGTCTCATAGAGTGACCAAGGCTGCCAAATGGTCAGCTTGTCAGTAGATCAGTTTATGAGATATAAGCTCTGACAAGACAGATGACTCTCCTATATAACTCTTGACTCAAGAACAACATTTAATTTCTCACTTTGTTTTTTTTTTCCCGGTCCCTTTCTACTAGCCTCAGTCGACCCGACTCCCTTGCTCTCAGTCCCCCCCCCCCTATCCCGATCATTTAGTCAGACCGAGTGAGAACCTTCTTCCCTAGTTGACAGGATCAAGAGTGTTAGCTCGTGAAGAGACGATGAGATCATTTGCATACTGGGGGATACGAAATCTATATGAAACGCAATAGTTTCAGTGGCAAATCAAAAAACAAGCACAGATAATTTCCACGCCTGAGATCCACTGAAAGACAATGTATTGTTGAAACATGGCAGTAACTGAGAACTTAGCTGATCAATATGCACATTGTAAGTGGTAAATTGGGATGATAGATAAATAGGTTATTTATGGCGCAGACAGCCTAGAGATCATAGTATTCATTGACAAGAAGAATCGAACAATTCGTAATTAAGAAAAACAAATTTCAATGCACAAGCTTTGGTTTAAGAAATCAGTTGAAAATTTCACTTTAAACAACAACAAAAAAAGAAATCCAATCACTGTGAATTCTATTCACACCTCATTCAGCTTCCCTCTGTTCTTGCTGTTGCTGCTGTTGACTAGCATCTCCTTCCCTTCTGTCAAATGCTATGGCCACGACCAACTCTCTGGCTCTTGCCCTCTCGTCTCCTACGATCTTCTTCCGGCTCCTCTTCCGCCACCGGCATCAGATACCTGCAGAGCGGACACGATCCGTGCATCCCCAGCCACTTCTCTACGCACCCACCGTGGAATCGATGCCCGCACGGCATCTCCCTCACCGCCTCCCCCTCAGGCGGCGCAGCCTCGCGTCTCCACAAACCGTCCAGGCACACCGAGCACTCCTCCTCCGCTCCTCCGTTTTCTTCCGGATCCACAACCCTAAGGGCCTCGATCGACGCCTTGGACGCTGGCGGGGGACCATCGGTCGCCGGATCTGAAGACATCAGAGTGGATATCAACCCCGGGTCGCCCTGGAGGACGACAATCCCGCGAGCGATCGGGTTGAAGATGACGAGCCGCGCCGGATCCGCCACTGTGTCGCCGTCGCGAACAACACCGACAAAGAGTGGAAAGAACGCGGCCCCCCGTCTCATCACCTCCGCCGGACGCTCCCTCTCTGCCTCCTCCGCCATCGATCAAGACTGGCAAAGGAAGATGAAGAAGAAAAGACGATCTCTATCGGAACTCGAACAGCAACGGAACGAAAGAATCGCCGGTCCGTAACGCGGAGTAATTGTTGCGGGCTCGCCGAACTCTGTAGCTGGAAACTTTTATCGGAGGTTCAGCGGTCGCAAGACCGAGCGGGGCCCACCGCAATCCGCGGGGCCGACATGGATGGGTTCGCCACGTCGATGTGTTTCTCGCGAGTCTAGAGACAGCCTGGCGAAGAAAGGTGAAGATATTTTACGGAGCGCCGAATTAAATTACGCCTTTGCCCTTTTCCATTGTTGGGCTCGAGTCCGTTAACCTTGACCCGGCCCCATTCGAAATTCTAGAAGTAAACGTCATAATCTTTATTATTTATTTATCTATTTCAAATTATGAGGGCCATTAAAATTCAACTTGGGGACGACGGCGGCCCCAGCGTTACTGAATCGACACGTGGCGTTCTGGGAGTGGTTGCCGTTGAAGTTCGATTCTTGAGGCACTTGCGAGCCCACTCGTTCGCTATCCATAATCTCCAAATCTCACCGCTCGCCACAATTATTTAAAAAATCAATAAAATATACTTTTCTTCCACTAGTGCCCTTCGTTCGTCTGCTATAGGATTAGGCGTCATCTCCCATCCTGTCCGTCGAAAGAACGGTCTGATCACGTCGTGTTTGGGGTATTTCTGTAGTTAAGTTGTATGTCAAGGGTGGGAGTTCAGTTAATTTGTGGATTTCTTGTGTATTATATGAGGTATCTGTTTGGAGCAATACGGGCGGTTGGTCTTTTTCTGCAGTGAACTCCTGCGGCGGAGGGCGCTCGAGGGATCGCCCCCGATCATCTCCGAAATTCTTCTTCCTCTTTCTGAGATTTTGTAGTTCGGCGGTTGCGAAAGCTACTTTGGTACTGTTGTTTTGGATTTACTTTGTATCTGGAAATTGTTTAAAGCGTAGAGTTTTCTGGCCACCGGCAATGGATCTCTCGGCCAAGCTTCAGGGCCTCGATCTACGATCGGGATTCGTGGCTGGATCCCCTCTGTTGGACGCCGGGAAGGCCCGAATCTTGCCGCGGGTTTTCGCCGCCTCGGCTTCTCCTCCTCTCAGTCGCCGGCTGGGCGTTTCGTTTGTGAAAAGGACGGGATGTGGTAAGGCTTTGGTCAGAAAATTTGGTTTTTACGCTCATGCGTCGACCGATGCAGCTGTTGTCGAGGCGGACGCGGCCGTCGACCTTGAATCCCTCTTCTCGAATAGCTCCGTGGAAGACTCGTCGAAGAAGCAAGGGAAGAAGAAGACGAGTACTGGGGCGTCGAGTGTATCTTCGGGGGTCAGATTAGAGAATATTAGCAAAAGTTTTAAAGGCGTGACCTTGCTGAAGGATGTTAGCTGGGAGGTCAAGAAAGGAGAGAAGGTAGGCCTTGTTGGAGTGAATGGTGCTGGTAAAACCACCCAGCTCAGAATAATCGCCGGTTTGGAGGAGCCTGACTCGGGCAACGTGGTTAAGGCGAAGGATAATATGAAGATCGCGTTCTTGAGCCAGGAGTTCGAGGTTTGCCCTAGCAGGACAGTGAAAGAAGAGTTTCTGAACGCATTCAAGGAAGAGATGGAAGTTGCACAGAGGTTGGAGAAGGTGCAGAAGGCGTTGGAGAGCTCCGTAGAAGATTTGGCCTTGATGGGGAGGCTATTGGATGAGTTGGATTTGCTCCAGAGAAGAGCTCAGGATCTCGACCTTGATGAGGTGGATGTAAAAATAAGTAAATTGATGCCCGAGCTTGGATTTGCGCCAGAAGACTCTGATCGGTTGGTAGCGTCTTTCAGCAGTGGATGGCAGATGAGAATGTCTCTTGGGAAGATTCTGCTTCAGGTACATTTAGAATTAATTTATACAGGTCCCTCATGCTTGAGTATTTTCAAAATAATATCTCGTATTCAATTAAAAAAATGGATAAATTCAACCATGTTATTTAATTGGACTGTCTATAAACTAAAATAAGTAGTTTGAAGTGTGCAAAATTGATTGTGTACATTGGTGTGAACTGGTAAAAAGTGGTGCATGGATGTTCTGTTTTGTGGCAGCTGGACCTTTTTTTTTTTTGTTATTTTCAGTGGTCTAGTTTCATAGATGGCATGCTACGTACAGTGAAATACCCTTACATTGGGTTTATGATTATTTTCATTTTTCTTGTACTTGTTTACATAGTGTTGTGAATTTTAGTATATACTGATAACTGCATGTATATGGTTGCTATATTTTGAAAAGCATTCGAAACTAGTGCACTCATAGGACTTGTGCTACTTGTCGTTGCACCTCAGCTTATCATAAAAACTAAGACTTTGGTATTGCTTCTTCAAGATTGTCTTGAAACTCTCATGGGTTCTGTTGTTTCAACTTAGGTTAACCTGATTTATTGCCATCAATTACATTGACATTGTTTTTGTTCTCCAGTTATGTTGATGACTAAGTTCACATTCAGTTTTACATTTCTTTTTTGTCACTCACTACTTGCTTTCAAATCATGCTTAATCTATTATGGTTGGTGATTCATTTTCAATAAATTGTGGTTGCAGGATCCTGACTTACTCCTCCTTGATGAGCCTACAAATCACCTTGATTTAGATACAATTGAGTGGCTAGAAGCTTATCTAAACAAGCAAGATGTGCCAATGGTTATTATATCCCATGACAGAGCTTTCCTCGATCAATTGTGCACAAAAATTGTGGAAACCGATATGGGAATTTCCAGAACATTTGTAGGCAACTATTCTGAGTATGTATTAGCAAAAGCAACATGGGTAGAAGTTCAAAATGCAGCATGGGAAAAGCAACAGAAGGAGATTGAACACACTAAGGACTTAATAAATAGGTTAGGAGCTGGTGTAAATGCTGGTCGTGCGTCTAGTGAAGAAAAGGTAATTTTAGGATTTTGATTCTCTGAACATTCCGCTGATGATATTATATGAATGACCTTTCAATTTTTCTTCTTCTATATATGGTTTTGCATAGGCAATAATGCTTCCTTTATTGACTTGAATCACATTGGTATGGTGGATCAATCTGAAACTACAAATATATATTCATATTATTTTTTTCAGGAACACAATAAAAATGCTTGAAGTAACTATTTCAAGACAGAGACTTTTGGTGATACAAGAGGTGTTAAGTGCTCTAAATTAATTAGAATTACTAATACATTAGGTTAAATATGTTAGTACCCCCGAGGTTGAAACATCTTTGTATAATTAGCAGATCAATGAGTAATAAGTAATTTGTTGTTGTTCCTATAATATTTCTAAATTTTACATTTGAATGTCTCTCATGTTCATTTTGTGACACTTTCTAACAATTGCCTCATTCTGCTACCTTGGCAGAAATTGGGAAGGCTTCAAGAAGAAGGACAAGTTGAGAAACCTTTTCAGAGAAAGCAATTAAAAATTAAATTCCCTGAGCGTGGAAGAAGTGGGAGGACGGTCTTATCAATCAAGAACCTAAATTTTGGCTATGATGATAAGGTAAGTTTAATATTTTTTTGATATGTAGTTATAATGTTTAGCCATAAAGCTTTCCTTTCTTCTAGAAAGAAATTCACACTCATCCTTATGGTGTGAGCTGCTGCACAGACGGTTTTCATATCCAATAACTAGTTTTTTGTTTTTGACATGGCAGGTTCTGTTTAAAAAGGCTAATCTTTTAGTCGAGAGAGGTGAGAAAATAGCGATTCTTGGTCCAAATGGATGTGGAAAGAGTACTTTGCTTAAACTAATCATGGGCCTTGAGAAGCCTCAGGGTGGTGACGTGTTGGTTGGGGAGCATAATGTGTTGCCAAATTATTTTGAACAAAACCAGGTATGTCTAGTTTGATTTGGATCCACATCTTCAATTTATTGGGATGCAATTTATAGTCCAAATCTAGCTACGTATTGATGATTTTCGTGAGAAACAATTACTTTTAATTTTCATCATGCTTCAATTGCATGGTTTGTCAGTTGTATTCACTGCCATGGCTATGATAACTTAAGCTTGTTATTAAATCTGCATTCTTTTTTCAAGTATATTTTGATAATTCTTTCCTTTTGCATTATTCTTAATGTTTTCTCTGTAATTATGGCAGACGTTTACCATTAGTTCACAATTTCTTAACAGGCAGAAGCACTTGATCTAGATAAAACTGTGCTAGAGACAGTTGAGGAAGCTGCAGAGGATTGGAGAATTGATGATATAAAGGGTCTGCTTGGTCGTTGTAACTTCAAATCAGACATGCTTGATAGAAAAGTTTCTCTTTTAAGTGGTGGAGAAAAGGTATGACTAGGAGATCTGTTTTGAACTCTCACAAACACATCAGTCTTCATTTTCCTTTGATTGCAATTGAGTTTCATGTGCGTCACGACATCTAATTTTGAAGTTGTTTAGATCACATTTTATTTTCTTGTGGAGCTTTCATCTATATGATTTATTTTCCTGATAGCATGAAGCATGTTTGGTGTTTCATGTTTGTATTGTGAAACTACTAAAAAGTGAAAAATAAATAAATGAAGTTCTAAGTTGTCTTATTTATCTGATATATAAAGTTCTTGAAACACTTTCTTTCCACAAATATAATAAGTGCAAGGTATTTTTATGTTGTGTGATGGTTATGAGAGTAGATTACCAGAAACAGATGGTAGTCATTCGTTGTTTCAGCTCAAATTTTGCTAACTTGTGTTTGCTCCACGGTTGCAGGCAAGGCTTGCTTTCTGCAAATTTTTGGTGAAACCATCTACTTTATTAGTTCTCGATGAGCCAACCAACCATTTAGACATACCTTCAAAAGAGATGCTCGAGGTATCATGTCCAACCTTTGCGCCTGTTTTCCTCTACTCTTATTTATAGTTTGCGATGAACAACTTGAAATTCTTTGAAACTCTCTTATGCTGCAACAGGAGGCTATATCCGAGTACCAAGGCACTGTCATCACTGTTTCACATGATCGATACTTCATACGACAGATAGTCAATAGAGTTGTGGATGTGAAAGATGGAAATCTGCAAGATTATGCTGGCGATTACAATGTAACCTTCTGTTCTTGGGTTTTCAGCAAGTTACCTTTTTCTTTTTTTCTTTCCTTCCAGAAAAATATATAAATATATAGTTTCTTCGATTTGACAATAAAACAACATGATGATTATAGCATTTAGTCTGAGCTTCCTCGGCAGCTTATTCTCAAGTCTGATTATCTTGTTTCACTTATTTATTTTGAGGGTAAGTATTCTAGTTCCCTTATATAAGAACAAAGAAGACGTACAAAATTGTGCAAACTATAGGGATATTAAACGAATGAGTCATACCATGAAATTTTGGGAAAGAGTAATAGAAAAAAAAATTAAGGAAGGAGACCACGGTGATCGAAAATCAATTTGGGTTCATGTCTGAAAGGTCGACAATAGAAGCTATACATCTTCTTAGACAATTAATTGAAAAGTATCGGGAGCAAAAGAAAGATCTACACATGTATTCATTGATTTAGAAAAAACTTATGATAGGGTCCCAAGAGAAATTATATGGAGAATTTTAGAAAAGAGAGGTGTTAGCGTAACATATATTGAACTAATTAAGGATATGTATAGTTGATACGACCAATGAAGATCATGCATTAACTGAAGTTTCATTTTAATCAGTCACTATGTTACTTTTTCATTAATCAGACATCAGATAAAAAAAAAAAATGATGAACAGCAAAGCATTGGGGTAGGCCCGACGAATTTACTTTAAGGTAAATGGAAGCGTCGCGGTGGTCAGTCTAGAAGCATTTCCATAGGAAATTCTCAAATCGCCTAGTTCTATCTTTACACTAATCATGGACGAACTCACTAGACACATTCAAGATACTGTACCATGGTGCATGTTGTTTGCAGATAATATTGTTTTGATAGACGAGACACGTGAAGGAGTAAATGCTAAACTAGAATCTTGGTGGGAAACACTAGAAGTGAAAGATTTTAAGCTTAGTAGAGTAAAGCAGAATATATGAACTTTAAGTTTAGCAATATTAGACGTAATGAGACAATTGTTAAGATAGGAGACGACGAGTTATCTAAAACTGAGAGTTTTAAGTATTTAGGATCATTTTTGCAAAGTGATGGAGGGATGAGAGAGATGTCTTACATAGAATACAAGCAGAATGGTTGAAATGAAGGTTAGCGTCGGGTGTTTTATGTGATCGTAAAGTACCTCTAAAACTTAAAGAGAAGTTCTACAAAACGGTAGTTAGACCTGCTATGTTATATGGTGTTGAATGTTGGGCTATGACTCGGCACATGAGCAAAAGATGAAAGTTGCAAAGATGAGGATGTTAAGGTGGATGTGTGAACATACGAGAATGGATAGAATAAGAAATGAGAGCATTAGAGAGAAAGTCGAGTTGCATCTATTGAAGAAAAACTTCGAAAGACACGTTTGAGATGGTACGGTATGTACTTAGACGACTAATAAATGTCCTATTAGGCGATGTGAAACTATGATAAATGCACACATTAAATGAGGGAGAGGAAGGTCAAAAAAAGACTTGGTTGGCAATAATAAAATAAGATAAATTTTATTTAAATATAAATGATGATATAAAAGGGACAGAGCCCAATGACGTAGAAGGATTCATACAGTCGACCCCACCTAATGGGATAAAGCTTGATTGTTATTATTATTGTTGTACTTCTTTATTTTGAGTACAGACATAACAATTCTTGTTGTGCCTTTTGACAGTATTATCTAGACAAGAATCTCGACGCCAGAGAAAGAGAACTGGAACGCGAAGCTGAGCTCGAAGAAAAGGCTCCAAAGGTTAAAGCCAAATCCAAGATGTCAAAGGTTAAAAACCAAATCGAATACTAAATTTCCGGTTAGAAACAAATCTGTCTGAGCTGCCCCTTGTTCTCTGATACCATTCTGTATGCACTTTATACAGGAAGAGAAACAAGCTCGAAAGAAGCAAAAAATGTTGGCGTTTCAACAAGCAAATGCAAAGTCTAAAGGATTGAAGAATGCAAAGCGTTGGAACTGACCGACTAAAGAATGAAAACTTGCAGCAATTGACGGAGTGATGCAGACCATAGCATCCAAACTGTAGTTGACAAAATGCTTCCAATGGTACACAATATACACTTGTAAATAAGGTTCTTGTGATCTACCTACAACAAAGGGAAGTTTTCTGTTGTATGGCACTTGGCAGCAAATTGCTTGGGCTTCATAAACATGTGTTAGGCCTCTTGAGATGAGGCATCGAAATGTTGTTCGTTGCTATGATAAAAGCTTTATCAAATTAGCCATTTCGTGCATGATGGTCGATCATTTTTTCGTGCCACTTGAATTTATATTTGCAACTCTTTAGTATCATCTCCGCATAGAAAAATTGGGATATTGATTTTTTTACTTTAGGTTTTGCGTTTGTGTTTCACGCTGTTCGCTGTTCGCTTAATGCAGCAAATCCTTAAGCCAAGTGACGTCATCGGGTCTGATCGAGTCCCTGTCCGGTCGACATTTGATCTCCAGCTCATTTAATATATTTCTTTATTAACTAGAATATCGGATCGATTTGATCTTCCACGTCACCATCGGAGTGTTACCTTTTCCCGCTTTTTCCTTCATCACACTTCGCGACTTGCGGTGGGTCTGCGCGGTGTTTCTTTATTGCCCAATTGAAAATCAGGTACGAAGTGGGGCGACGAAAATAGAATCTTTTTCTCTTTCGTTACCCCGTGCGGCCTCCACCGGGTTTGGTAATTCGGCGAGTACAGGAACAGAGAAAGACCCTAATTCGCGTTGCCTCTTCGATCGGCGATGTTGCCCGTGCGAGATCTGTTGCGGAGGAGCTCCCGATCGGAAGCGCTTCTCCGCAGGCTACTCAGCCGCGGTATGGCTTCCTCGGCGCCGTCATTGCCGCCCTTCGACCACCAGCCACGGGCGTACAAGGGGATGCTGGCCGAGGAGGTCCTCCAGAAGAGGAAGAAGTTCCTCGGACCATCGCTGTTCTATTATTACCAAAAGCCTGTAATTCCTCTCTCGCTGCTTTTTGGAATTCATTTGCATTCGCGCGTAGTGCCGTGGAATCCTTTTTCGGATCCAATGTGATCGTGTTGGACTTCGGATCCGGAGTAGGAGCTTGATTAATGTACTTGAAATTATTTGGTTTTAATCTTGTTTTAGACGATTACTGTGTAATTTTCAGGCAACCGTGATTCCAGTACACACAACTAACTCTTCTTTCACTGTATAAAGTCTGATTCTTCCAATTTAAGTCTTCTTCATTTTCATTTTTTAAAAGCATAGTTTTTAGGACTTTTCAGCCGTAGTTCTTGATTCTCCCATACTTTCTGCACGTTTAGGTGGCGGAGTTAGATTTATGTGATCAATTCCCACAAAATAGATTCAGTATGCATATATAAGGAACTTTGAAAATATTTAAAAACGAATTTTGAATGCATTAGGCTTAGGTTTAACAACATAGATTCCAAAAGTTATTGATGCTTTTAATAATCGTTTGAAACTTTGGATGATTTCTCTTGGTAATCGAGTGTGTTTGTTTAATGCAATTATACATTTTTAACGTATAGTTTTTTAGACCTGCCAATTTACCTATCATTTTTCTTTTTATCTTTTCAGCTGAATATTGTGGAAGGAAAGATGCAATATCTTTATGACGAAACTGGAAAACGGTATCTTGATGCCTTTGCTGGCATAGTTACAGTATCTTGTGGGCATTGTCATCCTGATGTAGTGAATGCAGTGTTGGAGCAGACGAAGTTACTCCAACACACCACCACCATTTACTTGCATCATGCTATTGTTGAGTTTGCTGAAGCTCTTGCTTCTAAAATGCCAGGCAACCTTAAGGTATGTTATGTCTGCATAAATGATCTACTGGTCCTTTAGAAGAGGTGGATGACTGGCTAATTTGTATTCCTTAGAAATTGTGTGAAGCACTAATTAGTTGATTAGCAAGAATAGTAGCTTCATATGGCCAAGGAAAATAAAGCACCTTGCCTTACATTGTGCTATATGTAACCAAAACAATTGGCTGGTAGTTAGAACTACTTAGAGATAAGTAGGCAGGTTGGCAAAAAATTAACATGATCTATCCTATGACTTCTTTTCTCTAGTTACATGACATCCTTGCTTAACAGTAGCATCTCTCATTTCAGCTATCATCGATTTCAAAATATATTTATTTGTATGGTCAGTGGAATTCTGAAAATTGCAGGTCGTGTATTTTGTTAATTCTGGAACTGAAGCGAATGAATTAGCAATGTTGCTGGCTAGATTGTACACTGGAAATCTTGGCATGATTGCCCTGAGAAATGCATACCACGGAGGAAGTGCTGGAACAATAGGTTTAACAGCTTTACATACTTGGAAATATCCAATTCCTCAGGTTGGTTTTCTTGAAGAAGATGTCTCAGGTTTATCATTGTTCAACTTCTCTTTCAATTTTTTTTCCTTTTTTTATTTTATTTTTGTATATTTAGCTTCTAAGACAATTGTACTTTTGATTTATCACATAATTGAAGGTTTCTTAGTATTCCATAAATGGCGAGGTTTTTTTTTCTTGGCTAGATCTAGAGCAAGTTAACTTATTAGCAAATATCACTTGAGAACACAACTAGAAAAATAGATAACGGAAGTGCATTATATATATAAGAGTCATCACAACTTAACAAATTATGACTGACACTAAAAGATTTGGTCACTCCTGTGCATAGAGATTAGTGTCTTAGTGGAAGGATAAAAGGCTATCAAGCAATATGATTTCAGGTGCTAGTATTAACAGGTTTAGACTAAATAACTTTCATGGAGCTCAAACTGACTTGTATTTTTGTCATATTAATGGGAGTTAGGAACACACATAGGCAACTATCAGATCCATGCATGAAGATAACTAGTATTTGTTACAATACGATTGTTAAGGATCTTTAGACATTAATTGAGAGAGAAAGAGAACACCTATATTCTTAGAAGAGATTACAAAAGAGGATTTTTTTTTATAGATAATACTTGATTTTCTCATTGTTTTCAAATTTTACATAGATATAGCAACTCTTACACTTGGTCTAACTCCTATATCCTAGTTTACATGGCATTTTGCATCACTATTTACAAATTACCTTTCGCTAAACATTATGCCTAAAAGATTGAGCTTGAGCTAATAAGTGTATTGATTTTTTGTATTTTTTCTTGTACGCTATGGATAGTCAAGGCAAAATTGAACAAAACTTTAATGTGTTGTTGTCTTTGAAGCGTCATATTTGCAATAATTTTCATTCCTATTAATTGATATCCACATGCTGATATATTGTCTTTCATATTATAAGGCTGCAAGGCCTTGACAAATCTGCTAATCAATATTTTTATTTTGATTTGTGTGCGCATTTGCATGCATGCGCGCGCTAAAAGAAAATTCATGTCTTTCCTGCCAAATCTTGCAGGGTGAAATTCACCATGTTATGAATCCTGACCCCTACCGAGGGGCATTTGGCACTGATGCTGCAAGTTATGCTAGAGAGATTCAGGATCATATTAACTATGGAACTTCTGGAAATGTTGCAGGTTTTATTGCAGAAACTTTTCAGGTGAGGTTTCTATCTGGCAGTAGCTATGATTCACAATTTCTCTAAAAATGCATAAGTATTCGTCACTGTAGAGACTCTGAGTTTGGAGTTTGGACCTTTCAATTTTGTTTTTCTTCAAAATTTTCATAGGGAGTTGGTGGTGCTGTTGAGTTGGCACCTGGTTACCTTAAATTGGCCTATGATATTGTCCGGAAGTCTGGTGGGGTCTGCATAGCAGATGAAGTTCAAAGTGGATTTGGAAGAACTGGAAGCCATTATTGGGGATTTGAGACACAAGGCGTCATTCCTGACATTGTTACAATGGCAAAGGTAATATGTTGCCACTTACAAAGTAGATACTGCATTTCCTGAAAACACCGAGTCCCCTTCCCCACCTCTCCTGTCTTCCAGTTTGGATCTTCTTAATAAAGGCTAGAATGTGTGTATTCGTTCAGAATCCACTTACTTTTACCGTCACTGATGGTACACAGAAAGGCAACCCTTAGTTTAAGTTGTTTTAATTTTGGTTACAGGGTATTGGCAATGGCCTACCACTAGGTGCAGTTGTAACTACTCCTGAAATCGCAAATGTGCTGTCGCAGAAAATACAATTCAACACCTTTGGCGGAAATCCTGTTTGTTCAGCTGGCGGGCTAGCCGTGCTCAATGTTCTGGATAAGGAACAGCGCCAAGCACATTGCACTAATGTTGGTTCCCACTTGATCGAGCGACTGAGAAACCTTCAACAAAAGCATGATAGTAACTTTCTACACCCTTTCAAATTTTTAGTTCATTGTAGAATACAGCTAGATACAAGTGATCTGATTCAGCTTTCTCTAATGTCCTTACGCTATTGAAGAGATGATACTACATAAACATTAGTCTATTAGATCTTTCTAAAAAAGATTGAAGAGAGAGTTCAAAAACCTGATAATCGACTCAAATTTCCATTTAGGACTGTTGGTTTCTCATTCACACTGCTTGCTGTCTTATTTCAGTCATTGGTGATGTTAGAGGGCGGGGGTTGATGTTGGGAGTAGAACTTGTGACCGATAGAAAGGAGAAGACGCCTGCTAAGGCTGAGACAGCAGTCTTATTTGAAAAACTCAAAGGTATGTTTCTTGAATTTATGCTTCAGTTTGCTTAACAATCTTCTTGTTACCATGCCAAACTTGCTTGTAAACAGACCTGGGAGTTCTGCTTGGGAAAGGAGGCCTTCACGGTAATGTTTTTCGTATAAAGCCACCAATGTGCTTCACCAAAGAAGATGCAGGTATTCTTCAGTACTACGGAACCTGTTTCGCACTTCCTAGCCAATTAGTAGGCGTTTCTTTGAGATTGTAACACATCTTCCTCGATGCAGACTTCTTGGTCGACGCGCTTGACTACGCCATTTCAGAAATATGAAGCCTACCGATGAAATGGGAGCCATAAACTCACCACAATTCAGCAATAAATCAGGTCAAGAACAACAAAGATGCATACGGCATTGCCTGAACATTTCGAATAAAGTTATGAGAGAATCGTCTTAGAAAGTTCATTCAGTTTTTTTTTAAACTTCCAAACTTATTGCTATTTTTGATTTGAGGAATGAAATCGATTTTTAGTAAATTTTGATTTCCTTGTATGCATTTGGGCACTAAAAAATGATCCACGCCGATGCGAACCCAAAAGGGGTGGAATTAAACTTCCAAACTTATTACTACGGAACCTGTTTCCCCCTTTGCATCCTTGACGTCTGGATCTTCTGGAGTTAGGTTTTCCATTATGCATTTTGGCTATAATTCAACTTTTCTGATTACTCACACAGGGTGTGAAAAGGGTGGAATTAAATTCTTTCAAGAATTGAAATTCAATTCTATTTTTGGTATACATTTTCAAAGAGAATTAATAAGGAATTGAATTCCAATTCCTTTCAAACCCTCTTTAGGTTGATTTGTGAGGGAATTCCTTCAAACTTTTAAATTACTAAATCGCTCCTCTCTAATAAAACAAATTGGCGCTGACTAAATTAAGAAATGTTTATTCACACATCGTAACTTTCCTAGTTCCTACGTTTCGCAACTTTTAATACTAAGAAATTTAGTAGAGTGAAATCAAAAGGAAATGAACTGGTGATGTTAAGAAATGACAACGGGATTCGAATCTTACTCCTGTGCTACAGTCTAACACCCGAGTTCAGCTATGCCCACGAAGACAAAAAAAACAAATGAACTGATCGCCGGTGGTCAGAAAGCTTTCAGTGCATTCTCGAGATGTTTCGAGGTTGGCAAGGTCATGATTGTGAAAGTTAAGGAGCAACGTGAAAATTGAAGAGTGCTTTGCACTTCAGGTACATCAACCTTCTGACAAAGAGATGTAAAGTTTTATTGTCAAATTCACATGGAAAGCCATGATCCTAGATCAAAGGGTTTGAAATTGTGACTAGCAATTTGACAGCACGAGAGTCAATATTCGTGTATTTTTTTTCTTAACTGATCCGGGCGAGCAGTTTTTTATCGGGATGAGCGCCCGGTCGGAGGAAACCCGGTTCAACCCGGCTCAAGGATAACAAAGGCCGGGACGGGCAGAAGCTCAAGTCAGAATCAAGTTCACCCTGGGCCATGCTCTTGAGGCTGACCTCCCGAGGCCGAGCGTTCACGGCCGAGCTCCCGGGGCCGACCTCCCGAGGTCGAGCGATAGAAGCCGAGCTCCCGGGGCCGACCTCCCGAGGTCGAGCGATAGAAGCCGAGCTCCCGAGGCAGACCTCCCGAGGTCGAGCGATAGAAGTCGAGCTCTCGAGGCCGACCTCCCGAGGTCGAGCGATAGAAGCCGAGCTCTCGAGGCCGAGCCCCGAGGTCAAACGATAGAAGCCGAGCTCCCGAGGCAGACCTCCCGAGGTCGAGCGATAGAAGCCGAGCTCCCGAGGCAGACCTCCCGAGGTCGAGCGATAGAAGCCGAGCTCCCGAGGCCGACCTCCCGAGGTCGAGCGATAGAAGCCGAGCTCTCGAGGCAGACCTCTCGAGGTCGAGCGATAGAAGCCGAGCTTTCAAGACCGAGTTCTCGAGATCACGCTCTCGAGGCCGAACGATCGAGCTCGAGTTCTTGAGTCTCATCCCTCGATGGGCCCCATCAAAACTCTCCGTTAAGAGACGTCGTCATCATCTGACGTGGCCGCCCAACATTAATTAGGAGTAGGATCACAGGATAGCAGACTGCTGTGTCAGTCTCACATCACCACTTACTTAGCTTAATCCCTGACTAATCTTTAGTGAGATGTGACATCCCGCACGAGTGAGACCTTTCTCCTTCCCCTATATAAACCCCCCTTGGGCTCCAAAAAAGAGATCGCTGCTCCTCTGCAACCTCAACTCCCCTTTGTAAGCCCCATCTCGGTCCGAGCCAAGTGACTTGAGTGCTCTCCCTACTTAAGCCCGGGTCTGACCTCCCAAACTACAGCAGACCGGGTCGGCTTGGTTAGACCGAGTCATCCGAGTGAGAACCGATCTTCGCTTGTCGACAGGATCAAATTTGGCGCCGTCTGTGGGAATCTAGCCTGATCGAAAGCCGAGGATGAGTGAATCCAACCGGGTGACTGTAACTCTTTCACAGGAAGACTTGGATCTGCTGATAGAAGCTAGAGCCCGGAAATTAGCGGAGGCCCAGCTAGCAGTCGCCCGACCTACCCCACCGGGCCCGGCCGAGCACACCGCTCATGTAGGCACTGAGGGAGGGGTCCAACAGGAGGGCAGCCCTCATTTTCACCGGGCGCTATTCGGCCCGGCCGAGGGAGCAGGACAATCGGATCCACATGAAGCTACATCTAGCCATACCAGAGCTAGCAAAGGGAAGGCTCCCCTTGCGCCGTTCCCGACTGAGCGCACAGGATGCCCTTTCTCCAGCCAAGTCTTGAATGAGCCATTGCCCAAGCACTTCAGACCTCCGTCCGTGGCTGAGTACGGAGGAGCTACCGATCCAGAAGAACACCTAAAGAAGTTTGAAAATGCCTCGATGCTACATCAGTACCCAGATGGTATTAGGTGTCGAGCCTTCTTGACCACTTTGGCAGGACCAGCTCAGCGATGGTTCGACAGGCTCCCAGAAGGATCAATAAGAGACTTCGCTGATTTCAAGAGACTATTCACTACTAGAAAAAATGCCTTCAACAACAGTGAATCACTGTTGTCGTATGCCAAATACCACTGTTGTTAAAGGCCATGTTGTTAAAGAGGGGGTCTACGACAACAGTGAATCACTGTTGTCGTATATCACATTCGACAACAGTTTGACAACAGTTTTATTAACCGTTGTCGTATATCAATAACAACAGTTTATCACCGTTGTCGTATGTCATATTCACCGTTGTCTTTTATTATATTCGACAACAGTTTTTGATAACCGTTGTCGTATATCAATAACAACAGTTTATCACCGTTGTCGTATGCCATATTCACCGTTGTCTTTTATTATATTCGACAACAGTTTTATCACTGTGTTGTCGTATGCCACCGTTTATCTACAACAACAGTTTAGCTTTAAAAAAATCTGTTGTGCGTTTGCACTGTTCCACAACAGTTTCATACCAATTTGACAACAAAGATATTTTCATTATATTTTCAATTAAAAGGCAATAATTTAACCTCGAAACAAAAACTATATATATCAAACATCATCAACATATTTACAATAAAGATCCACCACAAGCTTTCTACAGACGAAACCACAAAAGTATTTTTTGTCCAAAAACCTTTCTAAAGACGAAACCACTAAAGTATCTTCTGACCCAAATTACAAGAGTTCATAATTCTGACCCAACTAAACTTACAATGAAGTTCATAATTTCTTCCGAATATTATCCTGTCCAGTAAATGATCCAGTGACTACAATTAGCAACCCGCTCTGGTATGACATTTGTGAATCTACAGTCTCTATCTCGGTGAAACAGTTTCTGAAGTCCAGCGACATAATCTTCTCATTGATGGCCTGCTCCATGTAAAACAAAGATAACATAGATTGTTATTTGATAGGAAAATGTAGATAGAGCTTTGTCTATAACAGAAAATCAAATTGATATCAAATAGGATAAAGCATGTTACCAGAACGGGTTGCTGGGGAATACAGATGAAGAAAAAAAAGAAAGTATTGAATACAAAAACATTTGGATTCATTTCATACAAAGTTTGGATAACAAAAAACCAATGAATGCAATTTTTACCATAAGACCTCAGGCATTGCAAAGTTTTCTCAGCATGAGTCAGAAGTGAAACAAATTGTCAGTATGTCATTCTGAGGCCACTTGTGTCACATTAAATTTTCACTCATTCAGAAGTGATACAGGCATTAAATACTCAACTTTTTAATCAATTTCAGGAATATACATATATATATAAAGCATCATACAGTAAAAAATAACGTCTTTTTCAAAGACAAAAAATGAATTATAATATACGACAAACACCAGATTGTCACTGTTAAAAAACTGAACTAGCCTGTATCATTTCTGCTGAAGTTTCCGGCAGCTCTAAGAAGATGACATTCTGCGCTGATGAAAGATTTAATCCACAGCTCCCAACAATTATTCCAATTATTGCAATCATAACCTAATATTCACACAGCAAACAAGTAGAAATAATAAACATATAGCCGTTAGAAATAAAAAGGCAAGTACAATAAAATCTAAAAAGTAAAAATACATAGTGTACCATGTCAGGAACGAATATACAAGTATTTGTCCTAATTGGACTATCTATTGTAAATCATTTGTTTGTGCAACATTGCAAGATAAAGTTGCAAAAACAAATTGCATATAAAAACACCGTCTAAAAACAGAAAATACATACAGGATACAGCATTTTACCAAATCACATTCGAGTGCCAAAATGATCGAAATTCGAATAGAAACATACCTCATCTGAGAAACAAAAAGTATCAATAGCATGTTTCCTCTCTCTGCCGAGTGTGTTGCCATCAAGACGAACAAATTTAATGCCTTTCTCAGATATAAATGCCTAAGATATAGTAAAGAATTATGCAGTAAATAGCATTTAATACAAAGGGTTGTATTCAAACAACATTAGGTGATTATATAGAAAGGAAATGAAATTTTGAAAAGGATATACAATCGAGAAGACTAGAGATAAATATCATGATTTGTAGAAATAGAAAAGAAGACTGAACTAAAACAAGAAACAAAATCTCATTAAGTGACAAGATTATTAACATGTGACTGAAGGGGGAAAAAACATGATTAAAAATATTCTGAGCTGATTACCAGATCAGATACTGACGCTTGGCCAGACTGAAATTTTGGCAAAAAAAAATAGTCGTCCTATGAGACCTATGCTATTTATTATCCACCAATTGGATACAAGGATAGATATTCTTTCAAAAAGCAAGGACAGTGCAAATGCAAACACTAATAACCCCCAGTTTGAGTTTTTAAATAAGGAAAGGCCACATTTACAAACAACAGAAGGGAGCAATATATTAACATCACAAATTTTAATTCTTCAGAAGAAATAATCACCCATCAAACACTGTTTCTTCCAAATACTTGAAGAGCATCAATTTCCTATGATATTTACATATGGAAATCATAGTTTGACTATAATGTTTGATGGATCATGGATGCAGAGAAAATAATTGCACAAGTATTCATCAGAGTATCTGAACCCAAGTGGTTATTTTGCCTCAGAGGTAGACTAACCATTCCTCCAAACAGTTGCTCAAGCAAAAGAGTGAATTAAGAACAAAGAAAACTCACCTGTATTCCATCTAGAACCATTAAATGATGAGCAAATATTATAGTTTTCTGAGAACAGCGTTCCATCTCCAAATTATCCACATCTTCTGATTCTCCGAAAGTGAAATGGTTGGAGAACCACTCACGAAACCCAGATAACTTTGCAATTCCAACTACTTGACGGGAAAGGTGTATTTGACTTTTTTTGCACTGACTACCTAAAAGAAAATGAAGAAATGATATACTGATAGCAACATACAAATTAATTCATGTGACCAACACTTCCAAGAAAGAAAAATGCATGCTAACAGCAAATTAGGATCTTAATCATCATCTAATATCATTGATAAACAATCTTCATATAAAGTGTATTGATGTTGAGTGCTAACAAACCAAGCTTTGTATTCTGTTGAGTGCTAACAGAATACAGTGGTGACCAATTTTCAAATATAAAATTTACAAATAGGTGGTGGTTATAACTTTGAATCTGAAGCTTATTAAAAATTGCAGCAGAGGAGGAAAATACCAAGTGCACATCCAATGGAAGATCTGTCACCGGGCGCAGTGCGTCAACAACCAGAGGTCCTATGGTAATATTTGGCACAAAACGCCCATCCATCACATCTACATGAATCCAATCGCATCCTGCCACTTCAACAGCCTTAACCTGTATGTTTGAAACTAGTTACGACTCCCTTATCAAACAATAATCTTTGAGAACAGCATATTATTATTGTCTAAAATCTAAAACAGAAATCACTAATTCAGAAAATAATTTTCCAAAGAAAAAAACAATTAAGAATGTAACCGGAGAACAGCACATTGTGTAACAAAGCACATCTATCAGACCACCCCTATAATTCCAAGTAAGTAGATATGCATGAAGAAACTTATCAGTTAATAAGCATATTCTGAAGTCCGCCAGTAAAAAAGTTAATGCATTTTCTATAGTAGTTTGGTAACATGCTCACAAGATATCAATTAGACAGGGAAAATAGATTAAAAAAGGTTAAAGGGGAGATAAATATTAGTTACATTTGTTTTTGTTTTTCAAGAAAAAGGGTAATTCTAATGTGGATTGAAAAACATAAACTAAGTTTTCCTTATGTTTTTTGATCAAATTTTAGAAGCAAAAAATGGTCAATTAAGCAACTGATGGTCAAATGCCCAAAGATAGTCTTACTCCTCTCATTTATCCTCGAATCTACTAATGTATTCAAGAAAAGAAAATCTAGGAAGCTGAGCTAATTGAATCATAGGTCTTAGCACACAACATCACAGCTTAATTATCTAATTGATTGAGTAAAAGAAATACAAGAACAGAAAAGTCTTCTTCAGTTGTAATAGAGAACTACTATTAGGAAAATTTAGAAGCATAATATTAAGAGCGGGTTGAAAGCAACAAAATAACGAATGTGGCGATCAACTAGGCAAAATTAATCTTTCTCAGAGATCAGGAACAGGAGCCAACTTGTACTAATATCATAAGACCTCAGGCATTGCAAAGAACAAATATCATAAGACCTCAGGCTTGCTTATCTTGCGAATTTAATCCAACTTGTACTAACACAAGTATATTTAAATGCATATAACGATTTTTTATTTGTAATCATGATGTTACCGAGAGTGCATAAAAACGCTCTTATTGGCCAAGTGCTTTAGAGAGACAGAGGAATAGAATAGGAAATACAAAACATACAATTTGATACAAACATATTGGAAAATAATCCAAATCACCATTGAGCCAATTCTTCCTAATATTTCATTCAAACAAACTTAAATATATGTATAGTTAGATCTAATTAGATCACAAAAAAAAACTCGTTATATCTTTTAGAAAGCATACTTGCAGAGTTGTTAATGAAATCATCTGTCCATCAGAATTCAGTCGGTTCACGATGCTAGAATCCTGATAAAACTTGAAAACTATTTCTGGTGATTGATGAAGTATGTGATAATACTGTTGTACAAACACATTTCCAATCTATAAAGTCAATAGCAAAATGTCAGATTTTAGCAAAGGAATTAGACACTTATATGGGACTATTCATACCACTTGCGGACTTGAAGAAGGTACAGGGTATGTAGTGGGCAAAGCCATCTTTGATGCCCGGAAAACCTTCAGAAATAGAGACATTTTAGTGTAAGCCATAGCAAACTTCCGATATAAACAAACTAAGGACATTCTTAAATACATTACAATGAAACATTGGACCAAGAGCAGGATATTGAAACAACTTCAGAAACGAAATAAATTCAGGTTCTAGGTATCCAAACTCGATTTTGAACATCCAGAGGCGATAGTGATTAATCAATTTGTCAACAGACTATAAATCATTAAAACAAAACCTTTACAGACAAAACTGGTGCTGACTCATTTATGACCGAGCTGTAATCAAGATGACAGTTATTTCAGCCATCTAACCTAACTTCAATTATGCATTGGCTTCCTGGTGTGATGGATGACTTAGGTAAACTCATCTGAGTGCAACTACCGATCAATACTCCTTATCATCAATCAAGGAAACTGATCCAAAAGACTGCTTATCCAGGGTAGGCCAATGACTTATATCAGGTTCAAAACCCTAAAATCATCACATAATGGGTAAAAGGAAGCACAAGTAAAACGATATCAAAACCCTAAGGAAAATACCAAAAACATCTACATGACTAAGATCTGCCAAGGAGGTAAACCGGAAGCGAATGTGACAAAACCTTTTCGACAGATCCTTCTCTTTCCTTCGAACTCTTTCTATTAAAGAGAAAGAGACCACAAGATTCCCCGTCGGAACCGATCAACCGGCAGAGATAACACAAGTAACAAAAACAGTTACGAAAAATCCAAACGGAATAAAACAAAAAAGGAAACTTTTTCTTCTCATCTGAACTGAAGCGACGAAGAGAATGCCGGAGACAAAACTACCTAGTTAGGGATCGGGCGAGGAACAAGAGGGCAGAAGCCAGGAGAGAGCACAGCTTCGACCGAAGCCCTAGGAATCGACCGAAGCACGCGATCGAGAAAGAAGAAAAGGTAAGTGAGGAGGCGTCGCCTCCTTGCTTGCGCGATGAAGAAGAAGAGAGCGAGAGGAGTCGGGGCTCACCTCGTGAGGGTGAAAGGAAGCGCCGCTCTCGGGGCTTCCTTGGACTCGGGCGATGAAGAAGGGGGAGAGGCGTCGACTCGTGGCTGCGAGGGGTTTGTGTGAGGAGGAGGTTTTTTTGTAGTTGGATATCCACCGTTGATTTTGTTTATTGCTTGAACAGCACAACAATACAACAACAACAGTTTAATATAACTGTTGTCTATTCTCATAATAGACAACAGTTTATCACATCAGTTGTTGTAAATCCCGCCTATAGACAACAGTTATTTTGTAATTGTTGTCGTTGAGTATACATACGACAACATTTTGTTATTACTGTTGTCTTTTTACGTATACAGACCAACAACAACAACGGTTAATACTAAAACTGTTGTTAAATTGACATAAGACAACACTTTATCAAAAAACCGTTGTCGATTATGTGTTGTTGAATGCAAAAATTCTAGTAGTTTCTACAACACTTCGCAAGTAGTAAACGGCATCACAAAACCAGTTTAAACTTGTTCACCATGAAGCAGGGCTCTAAGGAGTCCCTAAAAGCCTACATCAGAAGATTCAATCAGGTGGCCTTGGACGTACCCACTGCTACGTCTGAGGTATTGGTCAGCGCCTTTGCTCAAGGTCTGCAAGAAGGCGAGTTTTTCAGGTCCTTGATCCGGAAGCCCCCAAAGGACTTTGAAAGTCTGCTGGGTAAAGCTAGCAAATATGTGGACGTCGAAGAAGCGCAAGCCGCCAGGAGGCCAAAGGTCAGGCCTACGTCCGATAACCCTCAACAACATCAAAGGAATGTGCCTCCGGGAGGACCCCTCAGGAGCCCCAGAGCTATGGGACACCGGCTAGGAGCCGAGAGGGGAGTAGTTCAGCAAGTAGCCCAGGGTTGTCTCCCGTCCAGGTGGCAGCCCTATTGTTCCTTCCATAACAGCCATACACACGATCTTCAGGATTGCTGGCAGGCCGGCAGAGGTCGGGGTCGCGCCGGTCGAGGTAGCCCGAGAGGAGCTCATCAAGGAGGTGGTAGAGGCCGAGGAAGGGCACCGCCTAACCAGCCCGAGCTTCGGGACCGACCAGCCGCCCCTATAGCCAGACGGCTATTCCCGACTCCAGGCTCGCCCGAGCCGGAAAACGCCAGCGAGGAACAGGCCAATCAGCAAAACTCCATGCACGGGTCCATCAACGTCATCTCGGGCGGGCCTACCTACGAAGATTCCAATAGAGCTCGGAAGTCGCAGGCCCGACGCCTGGACATTTATCAAGTGGGCTGCAGTTCTGCCCAAGCTCAGGGACCACAGATTAGCTTCGGTCCCGCCGACCTACAAGGAATAGAAGTACCGCATGATGATGCCCTGGTCATCACGGCGGTCATAGCCAACTATCAAATCCATCGTACCATAGTGGATTCAGGAAGCTCAGTGAACATCTTATATTTGAAGGCATTCGAGCAACTACAAATTGAAATGTCCGAGCTACAGCCCGTGGCCACACCCTTATTTGGGTTCACGGGGAATGAAGTTCATCCGCTGGGGCAGATCAAGCTAGCCATATCTCTTGGCGAGGAACCTTTAAGAAGGACCAGATGGTCTACCTTCTTGATAGTGGACGCCCCTTCAGCCTACAATGCTATCCTAGGCCGACCAGCCCTGAATGAATTCCGGGCAGTGATGTCCACTTTCTATTTGAAGATCAAGTTTCCTGTAGGAGATCAGGTCGGTGAAGCCAAAGGAGATCAGAAGGTCGCCCGCCGATGTTATGTGAATGATGTCCGAGTGGAAGTAAGCAAGACCTTCCGACCTGCGCCGGCCAGCTGTAACATGGTACAGACCTCTCAGCCTTCTCCCTGGGCTGACATGATGGAAGAAAAGTAAGAGGTCCAACTCTTATGGGACCGAGAGGAAGCCAAGGTGAGGATAGCTCCAAGACTATCGCCCGACCTCCGGCAGCAATTGATAGAGTGTCTGACACGGAATCAAGATGTGTTTGCCTGGTCTCAACAAGATCTGAAGGGGGTCAGGCCCGAAGTTATGGAACATAAGCTACACGTGTACCCAGACGCCCGACCCGTGAAGCAGAGAAAAAGAGATTTCAGCCCTGAGCAGAATAAGATAATCCAAGCCGAGGTGGAGAGGTTGCTGAAAGCAGGACACATCCGAGAAGTGCAGTTCCCGTCCTGGTTGGCCAATGTGGTGCTGGTCTCCAAGCCGGGAGACAAGTGGAGAATCTGCATTGACTTCAGAGATCTGAACAAAGCCTGCCCAAAGGACTGTTATCCGCTTCCCCGAATAGATCAGATGGTGGACTCCACTGCGGGAAGCGAACATATTTGCATGCTTGATGCCTATCAGGGATATCACCAAGTCCCACTGTATCCGGGTGATCAGGAGAAGGTCAGCTTTGTCACTGCCGAAGGTACCTATTGCTACACAGTTATGCCCTTCGGACTCAAGAACGTAGGGGCAACTTACAGAGGCTGATGAATAAAGTCTTTAAAGAGCAGCTCAGCAGGAATGTGGAAGTGTACGTTGATGACATCCTCATCAAGTCTGCCCGGGCTACCGACCTCATAGCAGATGTACAAGAAACTTGTTGCACCCTGCGAAGGTATGGCCTCAAACTCAATCCGGCCAAATGTCTGTTCGGAGCCAAGAGCGGGAAATTCCTGGGCTACATCCTGACCGAGCGGGGAATAGAAGCCAATCCGGGTAAAGTAAAAGCCCTGCTGGATATGCCGCCGCCCAAAAATCTAAGGGAAGTCCAGCGCCTGACCGGAAGGATCACGGCCTTATCCCGGTTCATCTCCAGGTCGGCCGATCGAAGCCTGCCATTTTTCAAGATCCTGCGCAAGGCCTCCAAGTTCCAGTGGGATGCCGAATGTGACCGAGCTTTCGAGGAATTGAAGGCATACTTGGTCAGTCTGCCAATACTAGCCAAGCCCGAGGAAGGAGAGCCCTTGTACATTTACTTATCAGCTACTGAGGAAGCTGCGAGTGCTGTGCTTGTAACCCAGAAAGAGACCGAGCAGCAGCCGGTCTATTTCTTTGGGCACTTATTTAAAGAGGCCGAGTGTAGGTATACTACACTCGAGAAATTAGCTTATGTCCTTGTGTTGATGGCTCGGCGATTGCGACCCTATTTCCTGGCTCACCCTATCCGAGTGCTGACCAATAGTACACTCGGGAAGGTCTTGATCAACCCTGAAGTCTCAGGTCGGATGGTCAAGTGGACTACTGAACTGAGCGAATATGATATTCAGTATCAGCCCAGAACTGCAATCAAAGCTCAGGCCTTAGCAGACTTCTTAAGCGAACTGCATGCAGAGGAAGAGGAGAAGGTCTGGAAAATATATGTGGACGGGTCAGCCACCCGGGCAGGGAGTGGCGTTGGGATCTTATTGATGTCCCCCAAGGGAGACCCCATTCATTTGGCAGTGCGCCTAGAGTATCATGCTACCAATAACCAAGCAGAATACGAAGCCCTTTTAGCAGGCCTCCAAGCAGCCAGACAGGTCGGGGCCACTCGGGTCATCTTGCATTCTGATTCCCAGTTAGTGACTCAACAGGTGGCCGGGCGGTTTGAAGTGAACGATGAGAAGTTACAGGCTTACGTGGAGGCATATCAACAATTACAGGCAGAATTTCAAGAAGTTCAAATTATGCAGATCCCCCGAGGGGACAATGCCAAGACGGATGAGTTAGCCCGGCTGGCCAGTTCTGTCCGTCCGTGGGTCTTCCCCAAGCCTTCACCTCAAGTCATGCTGGTGGCTCAGGTCGAGAGAGAAGCGGAAATGGAGATAGAGGGGGATTGGAGAGCCCCATTCATCGCCTACCTGAAGGAGGGAACTCTTCCAGGCAGCCCCGAGCAAGCTCGAATACTGAAGATCCGAGCAGCCCGGTTCACCCTGATAGGGGACGCATTGTACAAGCGGGCTTTTTCCCGGCCTCTAGCCAAGTGCCTCGGAAAGGAAGATGCTGATTATGTACTCAGGGAAGCGCACTTGGGATGCTGCGGAAATCATTCAGGAGGTCGGTCCATGGCTCGGAAGGTCCTGCTGGCCGGTTACTTTTGGCCGACCCTTCAGAAGGATGCAGAGAGGATGGCTCTTTCCTGTCTTTCTTGTCAGAAGTACCAGAATCTGTCTCACCGACCGGTGGAGATGTTGCGAACGTCCGTTACATCATGTCCCTTTGATCAGTGGGGCATGGATATAGTGGGACCCTTCCCCAGAGCCGCCGGTCAGAAGAAATTCCTATTGGTGGCAGTAGATTACTTCTCCAAGTGGGTCGAGGCAGAAGCCCTGGCTCGGATCACTGAGCAAGCAGTACAGAAATTCCTTTGGCAGAACATTTTGTGCCGGTATGGCATATCTCACAAGCTGGTGTCAGACAATGGTCGGCAGTTTCAGGGTAGGATTATCAGAAATTGGTGCAAGGAGTTTGGGATCAAGCAGGCCTTCACTTCCGTGGCATACCCCCAGAGCAATGGTCAGGCCGAAGTGGCCAACAGAGAGATTCTGAAAGGGCTCAAAGTTAAGCTGGATCAGGTCGGCGGATCCTGGATAGACGAGTTACCTGGAGTCCTGTGGGCCCTTCGCACCACACCCAAGGAGGGGTCGAGGTGCACTCCCTTCCAGCTGGTCTATGGCAGTGAAGCAGTGGTCCCCATGGAGGTCGGCTGTGAGTCTGACAGGAGACATTTATATGGAGAAGACAACGCGGAGAAGAGAAGAGCTGAGCTAGATCTGATTGAGGAGGTCCGAGCTAAGGCTACCGTCCGCATGGCCGCTTACCAGCAGAGGATGCGGAACTGATACAACCAGAAAGTTATACCCCGACACTTCCAAGTAGGGGACAAGGTATGGAAAAGAGTCAAGCCCATTGGAGAAGTAGGCAAACTAGAGCCCCCATGGAGTGGCCCATTTCTAGTGGTCGAGGCACTGGGATCGGGAGCATACTATCTGCAAGACGCTCAAGGGAAGCGTCTAGGGCGACCCTGGAGCGCAGTGCATTTGAAATTGTACCGTGAGGAGAGAGGAGAGGAATGATTCTTGTAACTGTACTCAGAAGAAAGGATAACAAAAACTCTAACGTAACTCTCCAGAAAAGATCATCCCTGAAAGTTATAAGTGAGCTTGCTCTCACGCACCCACCGGACCAGGCGCCGATCGGGCGTGGCGTTCCACGTTCGGTCGGGCCCGGCCGGGCGTGGCGGTCCACGCTCGACTTGAGGTAAGTCAGACGGTGTCCAGACTCTTGCTAAGGCAAGTTATAAGTGAGCTTGCTCTCACGCACCCACCGGACCCGACGCCGATCGGGCGTGGCGTTCCACGTTCTGTCGGGCCCGGTCGGGCGTGGCGGTCCACGCTCGACCTGAGGTAAGTCGGACGGTGTCCAGACTCTTGCTAAGGCAAGTTATAAGTGAGCTTGCTCTCACGCACCCACCGGACCCGGCGCCGATCGGGCGTGGCATTCCACGTTCGGTCGGGCGTGGCGGTCCACGCTCGACCAGGGTAAGTCGGACGGTGTCCAGACTCTTGCTAAGGCAAGTTATAAGTGAGCTGGTTCTCCTGGCGCCGATCGGGCGTGGCATTCCACGTTCGGTCGGGCCCGGTCGGGCGTGGTGGTCCACGTTCGACCAGGGTAAGTCGGACGGTGTCCAGACTCTTGCTGAGGCAAGTTATAAGTGAGATTGTTCTCACGTACCCACCGGTTCCGGCGCCGATCCGGCGTGGCATCCCACGTTTGGTCGGGCCCGGTCGGGCGTGGCGGTCCACGTTCGGCTCGAGGTAAGTCGGACGGTGTCCAGACTCTTGTTCAGGGGAAGTATAAAGTGACAGCCCGCCACAATATCTGCTGTAGAGACGTGGCTCTCCACGTTCTGAGAAACAGCAGATCTGCTTAGACAAAGTGAATCTGGACGAACCAAAACACATTGAATAACTTGGCCTTGTTGATAAGGTTAACTCGAAGGGGACTAAACTCATCGTTGAGTCAGGGTGCCGACCCGACCGAATAAAATCGCTGAGTCGGGGTGCCGACCCGATCGAGCAAAATCGTTGAGTCAGGGTGCCGACCCGACCGAGCAAAATCGTTGAGTCAGGGTGCCGACCAGATCGAGCAAAATCGCCGAGTCAGGGTATCCACCCGACCGGATGAAATCATCGAGTCGGATCATGCGCCCGACCGACCTTCATTGTTGAGTGAGGCTATGGGCCCGACCAAGCCACAATCTCAAGTTTGGAAAAAGGCCAGGTTGGAAGACTAATAGCACGGGTCGCCCGAGTGCCTGACACTTAGCCAAATTTTCGAGTTGGTCCGAAAAGGTCAAATTAAGGAGACCGAGATGAACATCCCGAGTAATCGATAACAAGTGAGAGTTCGGTGCAAGGCATAAACGCCGGCCTTCGCAGAATGAGCTAAACGAGTTGTGTAAATAACACTCAGCGGTGATCTCGCGCATCATGAATGAAAGGCCGATCTAATGAGGAAACCTAGCCGTGTCCGGACGGCGACCCGACTTAATAATGTCCCCGGGTTAGGACTCCGACCTAACCTCATGGTATTCCTGGGCTTGGACGTCATCTCAGTAGAACATTTGACCGAGTAGATGTCACTAGCCTTTGACACTTAGCGAAAGCTCCCTACCCGACCTGAAGGAGTCTGCCTTACGATAATAACCTAAGTAACCCGGGCGACCCGTACTTTGTAAAATTTAGAAGAATAACTCATAATACCGACCTTCAACAAACAGAGCGAACGCATCCAATAAGCAGCACTTCGCAAAAAACCCATGCGTCGCAAATAGTCAAACGAAATAAAGAAAGAGAAAAATCTACCGAAATGAGTTCGGGCATGGGGCCATCACAAAATTAAGCCTTGGAGGCCAAGGCAGGAAGTCAAATGTCATTACACTGATTTTACACAGATTTTCAGAACTCAAAAATGGAAAGGAAGCAGACTGCGCAGTAGCTCGGGTGAAGGGAGGTCGGGCCCACGAAGTTAAGTAAATTTTGGGAAGGCATCAGGAGGGAGCGAGGCCTTGATTAAGGATAGCTTCACCACGTTGGGAAGCAGGTCAGGAGGAAGATGGCCGGCCTCCAGGAGTTGTTGCATTGCGCCCTCTGCCCCATGCCTCATCATACCCACGATCTTCTGGGTCACTTCCTTCCGAAAGGGTTGAGACTGAATGTAAGCCAATCTAGCCTGTTCGATCCGGGCCGATTCCCCTGCTTTGAAGTCGGCTAGCTCTTTCTGCAAGCGGGCCACCTTGGCGTCTCGCTCCTTGAGTTGGGCGTCCTTGGCTGCCAGACCGGCCTCCTTACTTACCAGTTGTGCTTCTAAAGCCTGAAAGGCTTCTTGCTGAGCTTGGAGTTCGGTCGCTTTACCCTTCAAGGTTGCGAGTTCAGTATCTTTGTCCCGGAGGGCCCGCTGGTGAGTGGCGAATACTTCCCGCAGCTTTTGCTGTAAGTCGCAGACCTCGAGGATTCTCCGGTCCAGGTCAGAACGAGCACGGGCTTCGCTAGCGAGGGCAGTTTTCTTAGCGGCCTCGGCGGCCTCCAGCCGAGTGCCGAGCTGATCGAGTTCGCGGCCTGAGGCTGCCAGCACCTCATGCGTCCGTTCCAGATTGACGTGGTTCTCTGCTAATTGCGTTCGTAGGGAAATCACTTCATTTAGGAGTCTGGCCCGACCCTCGTCGCCGGCCGGGAGAGCACATTGAGTCAGTTGATGCTCTAAGCTTTCTATCTTGTACTCAGCAGCCCGGCGCTCCCTAACATTCGTGACCAGGGCCTTGGTGACCGCCTGGCCCTCGACCCACAGCTATACAAAAACGAGCAACGTGAGAAAAGAACGAAAGGGGCGAAGGTTAGGAAAAGGAATACCTTGATCAAGTCCATGGCAAAGTTATCAGCCAGACTGAAAGGGCTTCGCCCTTCAGTTAAGGTCAGGCCATGATCCCAAGCAGCAGCCAGATGACCGTGGAGGTTAAGTGGTTGGGGTTCGACCATCCGAAGTAGGGAAGTCTCGGATGGAAGTTGCACCTCTACTAGAGCTCGAGGAAGGTCGTGCATAGCCAGAAGAGAGGCGACCGCCTCTTCGCTAACTGTGTCATCGGCGTCTTCCGGAGGAGAAGGGACCGAGCTGGTGGCTAAACCCACCGGTCGGGGCGTGCTCAACCTGGGCAAGGAAGGCTCGGGCAAAGCAGCGCTGGTGGATGGAGCCGAGATCCCCGGGCGAGGTGAAGCCGAGTGGGAGGTCGACAGCCGAATCCTAACTCGACTAGGCAAGGGAGCGGCTGATTCTGGCGCCCTCTCAGGTTGAACCTGAAGCGCGGGAGTGCTGGAGGAAACAGGCTCTGGCGCCCGCTCAGGTCGAGCCTGAATCGCGGGAGTGCTGGAGGAAGCAGCTTCTCGAGGCCGTTTCTTCTTCTTGTGCGCACGAGAAGAAGACAGACCCGTAGTAGCAGTCTGCCTTCCAGCCTCCGCTTGGACCTCAGGAGGGTCTGCCGCAACGCTTTGGCCTAGCACTTCCAATTCCGGATCGCTCGCCGCCCGATCCGGTTGCTCGGGAACTGGTGCCGCCCTCACAGGGAGTGCATTTCGGCGGGCCAACAGTTCAGCTGCCCGAGTGTTCAACGCCTCGTCCGCCAGGGCTAGCTCTTCATCCATGAGGGCGTCCATCAGGGCCTGAGCTGCAAGTCAGAAAAAATTTTAGTTAGCATTAAAAGAGTCGTAAATAAAAAGGGGAGTTTACCATAAGTGTCGGGCAGTCTGGCAGGGATCTGACTCAGCAGGCAAATGTAAAGCACGGCCTCGCTCAGCAACTTGCCGACATGAAAGCGACGTCCTCCGATTTTAGAAAAGGCCGATCGAAAGCCGGGGTCGGCGCGATACCTTCGAGGAGTGGTGGGGTGGTCAGGCAACTCCTCTAGCCAGTCAAGGGGCCAGGACGCGACCGGGGTGGTGCTTATATAAAAGAAATGGGCTTTCTATCCCTTGTTCGAAGAAGGAACTTTATCTAAAAAGGCTGTGTTAACCCTGGCCTGAAAAAAGAAACAGCCGGGCTCTTGCATCTTAAGGTAATAGAAGAGATGGAAAATCCTAGGGGAAAAGGGAACTCGGAAGGACTCAAAGATGACCACCGTGCCGCATAGGATCCGAATCGAGTTCGGGGCTAGTTGGGAGAGGGACACCTGAAAATACCGACAGACCTCTATAATAAAGGGATGCAAGGGGAATCGCAGGCCGGTTAGAAGGTGATCCTTAAAAACGGTAAAGTAGTTCATCGGGGCTTGATTAGGTCGATCGTCTCGTGAGGGGAGAATAAAAGGGTGATCCTCTGGAATGCGATACTCCATACGAAGGGTTTCTAAGGAACCCAGGCTCAAAGTCGAGCGAACAGTAGTATACCACGGCTCGGGTGCAGAAGATGAGCCGGGCACAGAAGATGAGCCGGCCATGGGGTCGGACTCGGGAATTAGCAGAAAAGATTTAAGCGGAAAGAAGAATACCTAGTGTTAGGGCTCAGGAAAAGACGCTGATCGCCGGACACACTGTTCGTCGGAACTCAAGGAGGTCGGGCGGAGGACCGTCGGACAGAAACGAAAAGAGAAGCTAAAGGGAAAGTGAAGAGGAGTGAAATGAAGGGATCAGCCTATTTATACTACCAGCAAGACAACCAGGACCGTCGGATGGAGAGGAAAGAAATGGCGGGCTCCGGTCTCCATCGTCCGATCAGCGCGATTCCCCACGCCCCGAAACTTCTCGCGAACGCCGCATGAAGCCACACCAAGGACGCCTCGATACCTGAAGCATCCATTCAGTAGCTGACACGTGGTCAGACATTGATGAACGATTGATTGGGAGGTCGGGCGCGCGGGAGACTAACTCGGAGTGCAAGGAACGCGCGGGAGAGCGGAAAGGGAGTCAGGCCGACCGGGCCGGGAGCCTAGTTAGTCGGACTTGACGCCTCCTTCGACTAGACTTGAAGGGGAGGCTTGTGATCCGGGCGAGCGGTTTTTTATCGGGATGAGCGCTTGGTCGGAGGAAACCCGGTTCAACCCGGCTCAAGGATAACAAAGGTCGGGACGAGCAGAAGCTCAAGTCAGAATCAAGTTCACCCTGGGCCATGCTCTTGAGGCTGACCTCCCGAGGCCGAGCGTTCACGGCCGAGCTCCCGGGGCCGACCTCCCGAGGTCGAGCGATAGAAGCCGAGCTCCCGAGGTCGAGCGATAGAAGCCGAGCTCCCGGGGCCGACCTCCCGAGGTCGAGCGATAGAAGCCGAGCTCCCGAGGCCGACCTCCCGAGGTCGAGCGATAGAAGCCGAGCTCCCGAGGCAGACCTCCCGAGGTCGAGCGATAGAAGCTGAGCTCTCGAGGCCGAGCCCCGAGGTCAAACGATAGAAGCCGAGCTCCCGAGGCAGACCTCCCGAGATCGAGCGATAGAAGCCGAGCTCCCGAGGCAGACCTCCCGAGGTCGAGCGATAGAAGCCGAGCTCCCGAGGCCGACCTCCCGAGGTCGAGCGATAGAAGCCGAGCTCCCGAGGCCGACCTCCCGAGGTCGAGCGATAGAAGCCGAGCTCTCGAGGCAGACCTCTCGAGGTCGAGCGATAGAAGCCGAGCTTTCGAGACCGAGTTCTCGAGATCACGCTCTCGAGGCCGAACGATCGAGCTCGAGTTCTTGAGTCTCATCCCTCGATGGGCCCCATCAAAACTCTCCGTTAAGAGACGTCGTCATCATCTGACGTGGCCGCCCAACATTAATTAGGAGTAGGATCACAGGATAGCAGACTGCTGTGTCAGTCTCACATCGCCACTTACTTAGCTTAATCCCTGACTAATCTTTAGTGAGATGTGACATCCCGCACGAGTGAGACCTTTCTCCTTCCCCTATATAAACCCCCCTTGGGCTCCAAAAAAGAGATCGCTGCTCCTCTGCAACCTCAACTCCCCTTTGTAAGCCCCATCTCGGTCCGAGCCAAGTGACTTGAGTGCTCTCCCTACTTGAGCCCGGGTCCGACCTCCCAAACTACAGCAGACCGGGTCGGCTTGGTTAGACCGAGTCATCCGAGTGAGAACCGATCTTCGCTTGTCGACAGGATCATTAACCATAAGATGATAAGAGTATAGTTTTTGGTTACTTATTATACATGTGATTTATCCAATCTGATTGAGTGAAAGATGTAGGCGAAGGACTTTTTTATACAAGTTTTGGGTTTTGAATTGTTAAATTATGTTAGTTTTGGTAAGAATAAAATGGTAAAAATATAACAATTGAATTCAATTCTGATTGATTCCAAATCAAGGAATTCAATTTAATTCTGTTTTTGACTAATTCATTCCAAACATGAGAATTGAAATTCAATTCCGGATAGAATTCAATTCAATTCCTTATTTAAAGAGTTTTCAAACATGGTGTCAAAATTTTGATTTTCAAGATCGATTAATATATATTTTATTTGATTCATGATGAAATGAAAGAGATTTAGATTGCTTGGTTTTAATCAAGTTAAATTACTTTTAATTTTGATACTTTTTTTTTGTTCTAATGGAAAATGCTCTCAAAGTTCATGCCAATGCTGCTCCTCTTAGGAATACTCGAGACGTGGCCCTACAAATACAAAAGAGTTATTCAATCTTAGACATGCATCTCTTCACAATGCAATCGAGAGAGCTTTTGAGGTTTTAAAGAAGAGGTTTCCCATTATTGCTAGCGGCACAGAACCTCATTATGAAATTGGCATGCGCATAGACATTATTTTAGCATGTTGTATTCTCCATAATTTCTTAATGGAGGTAGATCCAGACGAGAGGTTAATTAGTGAAGTGGATCATGAATTAAGTGCAAATTATGACAATGAAGCAAGTTGCAATGAAAGACAAGATGATGATTGGAGGCAAGGGAATATTATCAGGGATAACATAGTTAATATTATGTGGTCGGATTACAATAACAACTAAAGAAGATTTATTTGATTTTATTAGAAAAATTATGAGAATGGTTTGCTGTAGCATACAAATTAATAATGTTTGATTTGCATAATGTGATGTTTTGAACATGTTATTGTTAAATCTTAATACTAGATGTTCTTTGATTGGATATTATTTTTTATGCATTGATTATGTTTGTTAATTCAATATTATATAGTTGAATGTTATGCATTTGTAACTATATATAAAATTTATTTTTTCCCATGGTCACATGTGAATTTGATGTAGGTACCGAGGAAGAATGAGTTCTACGGTAGAACAAGCAAAAAAGGATATAATTAATTGGACTGATGAAATGGATAACATTTTTATAGATGTTATGTTAGATCAACAAGTTAACGACAACCGAGTAGGTAGCACTTTCACATCTACTGCATACAAAGAAATGGTTGCTATTTGCCGTGAGAAGACTAAAATTCCATTGACCAAAGATCATTTGAAGAATAGAATGAAAATATTGAAGACTAATTTTAATTCATGTTATGATTTATTTAAGAATGCAAGTGGAGTTCAATGGCATGCTGAGAGTAGGAGATTTGAGGCTGAGGAAGAAGTTTGGAAGCAACTTATTGAAGTAAGTATTAATGGTAGATATTTCATTTTATATTTTGTCAATTTATATAACTATTATGTTTATGATTAATTTTATTTTTATCTAGGCTAATCCATCAATTAAAAAGTGGAGATATACCCCTGCACCTCATTATGAGAAGTTGTTTGAGTTATTCGCTTATGACAGAGCAAATGGTCAAGGAGCTTCCACTGCCGCTGAAAGAAATGTTGAAATTATTCAAGGGGAAGAACAAAGAGATGATGTACATGTGAGTTCTAAAGTGGACCTTGATAGTTCATCATTTGTCAAGGGATTAAAGAAGAGAAAAATTACATCTGTTGATGCATATGGCAGTAAGAAAATCTCATCCCTTGACTTAAGTATCAAGGACGTTGTTGCTGCAATTGACCGTTTAAGTTCAGTTATCGAGAATAAACCATTTCGTCAACAAAAGTTAAATGAGAAACTCTATAAAGATTTAGTTTCGGTTGGTGCTCCAGACGAAAATATACTTGATGTCTATCTATTCCTCGGATAGAATAAGGAGAAAATGATGCTTGTTATGGGATGTCCAATGGAAAAGAGATTTGCTCTTCTAAAGAAAATGTTTCCTTTCTAATTTTGAATTGTGATGCTTTGAATAATTACAATTTGTAAGATTTGGATAGGTATTCAAAGTATAGGCTTATTAGTAATTATTAGCATATGAAAGTCAGTTTAATTTTTTAGTTGGTAATAATTTTGTAATAATTATGGATTATTTATGAGTAATGTTTATTGTTAACAATTTATTTTAAATGTATGATAATGCTATAAGTATTTTGACTTTAATATATGACAACATTCTAAAAACATTTAGTATTTACCTTAACTAATGTTTTATTTCGTTTCTAGATAATATCTTTTTCACGCTTTATTCAACTTGTATAGTATTTTTTTGTTTTCTGAGAGAAACTCTTTTATCATGTGAATATTAAAAATGTATTATGGATTCAATATAAAACTATTTTTAAATAAAATTAAAATATTAGATATTAAGAACATAATTCTAAATATTTTTGATATTTTTTTAGTTGAATAAAAATTTTTAAGTTTTTATCTAAAAATGAAAAAAAGGGTATTTTGGATCATATATTATTTAGTTTTCTTTCTTTTGTTATATGTAAATGGTGTAATGGATTGATCCTATTTATCTTTCTCAACTGAAGTAAATAAACATGTCAAATAAAAGATTCCTTTCTTTTTCTCTGTGGAATTCTTTCTAGTACAAATTCCTTTCTTTCTTTAATCCACACTTTGAAGTAAACAGAGCATAACGCTCTGTTTACTTGGAGGTGAGGGAACTAAAATAAAGGAGTATTTTCCGCTGCGGAATGTTTTCTTCTATTTACTTGATTTAAAAATTTTAAATAGATGGAAATTCTATTCCATCGGTGGATAAATTTCTGAGGAAAAATTATCCCTTTCAAATTGGACGGAAAGATGATGGAAGGAAAAAATAAATAAATAAATTACATATTTATCCATATTTCTTTTTATAATCTGCCGAATCCTTCTTCCCTCACATGCGATCCACTGCCGAACCCTCTCACCGTCGAACCCTTCTTCCTCCTCAACTCCTCACTGCTGAACCCTCCTCACCGCCGAACCCTTCTTCCTCCTCAACTCCTCACTGTCGAACCATCCTCACTGCCGAACTCTTCTTCCTCCTCAACTCGCGAATCCTCCTCCTCTCGCGAACTCTTCTTTCTCCTCACTCGCCGACTCCTCCGCCGGATCGTCATTTTCTTCTTTCTTCTCACCCGCGGCCTTTTCTTCTTCCTCCCTCCTCACCTGACGACTTCTCCGTCAGATCCCTTATTTCGACTCACCTGTCGACTTCTCCGCGGCCTCTTCTTGCTCTGTGGGTTTTCCTGCTTTGTGATTGCGGTAAGTTTGGATCTTATTGATTTCAATTAAACTATGCACAATTTTTTGCGTATTCCACTACGATTTTGATTTGCACCTTGTTTATGACTAGGTTCCTCTATTGACTAATTTTCCTTTGGCAAGAAATGGTAACCTTGTATCAAGTTCCTCGCTGCCTCGTAATGCGTTGGGGTTTTTTTTTTCTGAAATTGTGACGAACTTGAAATTTTTATACATCTAGTTGTAATTGCTGTAGTGGATTTGTATTCTATCAGTCGGGCGTGTAGAAATTGTAGTTATTTTATCTATCGTGCCAAGTTGTAGAAATTCTACATTTTTATTTATGTTTAAGTTGTGAAAATTCTACCGTCCATGTAGTGATGAAGAAGAAGCAGTAATGCACTTGAGATGGTAGCAAAAAAAAGATGGAACCTTATTCTTTGATAATTTTGTGTGAGTATTTTTTGTATAGGGTGATTAGGATTGTCTACTCAAAGGATGTTGTTATTATCTTATTATCATTTTGTTTTGATACCTCTAACTATTATAATGAACAATTTAGCGATATTTTTGGCAACGCTATTGAATTTATTATAGTAGTCTATTTTTATAGTTTATCTTTCTATAGATTTGACAATGGAGTGGGATAATAGTGAAGGAGATAATCAAAATGTTAATGATTACGAAGAGAACATTGATAGTCTAGATGAGAGTTCAGATGATGAAGTTTTCATTAATAGAAATTGTGTAGTTATTTTTGTGATGATGTTGAAGCATATGAATAAGTATGTAGATAAAGGTCTAATGGAAAATAATGAGCAAAAAGATAATGCATGACGTATTTTGTTGCACAACCTTATGACATCCAACGAGGCATGTCGTAGCATTCTTAGGGTAAGCGTGGATGGCTTTGTTCGCTTGTGTGAACTATTAAAGCATAGCACAAGAGTAAAAGCGAATAGGAGTTCAAGTGTTGAAGAGAAGGTTGCTAAGTTTTTATATTTGCTTGGTCATGATGTCAAGCATCAAGAGTTGAGTTTTTTCTTTCGTCGAAGTACAAGGACTATTAATAATCATTTCATGAAGTCTTAAAAGCCATTATTGGACTTCATGCCGAATTTATAAAGTAACTAGATGGATCGGAAATCCCTCCACTTATACAAAGTAGCAGTAGATTCTACCCTTACTTCAAGGTAATACTCATTTTGATCATTTTAAATTTTAGAATGTTTATAAGATAATTTGTAGCTAAATATGCTCATTGTCTCCTAATTATAGGATTGTGTTGGCGTATTAGATGGAACTCATATGCGTGTTAAGGTATCTGATGTAGACGCACCTAGAGATAGAGGAAGAAAAGATTGGTCAACTACAAATGTGTTGGCGGCATGCTCGTTTGACTTGAAGTTCACATATATCTTATCTGAGTGGGAAGGAACTGCATCTGATTCTCGAATCGTCAAAAATGCTTTATCTAGACGTGATAAATTATTAATTTCTCATGGTATTTAGTTTACAATTAATGGTCATTAGTGGATAATGTTTAGAAGTAAATATGATTAACTTATATTCTTTGTTTGCTGATAGGTAAATACTATTTAGTTGACTCCAGGTTTATACTAAAAAGGGGTTTAATTACCACGAATTCGTTATCACTTAAGAAAGCCACCAACGTTGCAGTAATGCATTACTCTAAACAGACAGAGATCCAAGCACTTATCACACTTTCAGACAGAGATCCAAGCAGACAAAGCTGAGTTGATGTTACCCATTGTCACCGGCCACCGCAGAGGCGGAGCGAAAGGTGACGGGTGGACCGCGAATACGGAGCACAAGGTGAATGTTAGACTCCTTCTGGATATGATAGTCGGCCAAGGTGCGGCCACCCTCCAGCTGCTTGCCGGAAAAGATCAAGCTTTGCCGGTCAGGCGGGATGCCTTCCCTGCCCTGTATCTTGGCTTTGACATTGTCGATCGTGTCTGAAGACTCCACCTCGAGGGTGATCGTCATGCCAGTGAGAGTTTTAACAAAGATCTGCATCTGATCGACGGAACCAAGAACAATCAGTAAGGATCTAAACAGATCAAGATATCCCAAGTAAGGATCTAAACAGATCAAGAGCTCCTATGAACAATCAAAGACCAAAAAAAAAAAATCCCAGGCAAATTGAAAAGGGCGAAACGCCAGGTAAGATGTAAATAGATATCCGACGGATCCGTAAAAAAAGTTACAAAAAATACATATATCAAAGAACACAAATCCAAAGCCTAAACTCTACAATCATCGGGAAAAAAGATGAAAAAAGGAAGTAAATCTTTTTAGGAGCAAAGTAACAAAAAAGGAGAGCATACCTTGATTAACAGACGAGGAAGAGCTAGGATTTGGGATGTAGTATACGGGGTTGGGAGGGGATAAACGCTATTTAAAGGCACACGGACAATAATTGAGATGCTAAAGAATAGATACTTCATTAGATAGTTCTAGAATCACGGGATTGATCGGACGGATGGGATCCTCTAGTCCCTAAATCCCTCGCTGGACCGCACCAAGCCAATAAAAATCTCACTCGCGTGCTGAGCACCTGCGCCCAACAAGCAGCGAACCCATCTCGCGATTCCTTTCCCCGTGCCGAGCAAACAACCAAAAAGGTGGATCCGCCACCTCAGCGGCCCCCGCCAGCCCGCCCCAGGACTAACACGGAGGAGGTAAATCACGGTTATGACTGGTGTAGTGAGGCGCCTGGGGTCGAGGGAATTAATGCCAGCAGATCAGGATTTTATCCCCGTGCGCAACTGGCGACCCTCGAACCTGTGACCTCGACCAAATCGACCAGACGCCTTACCATCCGATCCAGCCCGTGGGGGCCCGTGCCGAGCAAACAAGCGCCGAAAGAAGTAAAAACCCTAACCCAGGCGAGAGAGTCCCCGACGCCCCCATCGCCCCGACGCCTCCCACCGCGCGGAAGTGCTGCCTCCCCCGACCACACCTCGCGCGCGGCAGTTCCATCGTCCCCGACGACCTCATTTTAATCTGCTTGTTTGCGGTGCAACATCATGGCACTCGCCGACTGG
Organism: Boesenbergia rotunda; assembly: GCA_024364735.1. NCBI lineage: Eukaryota > Viridiplantae > Streptophyta > Magnoliopsida > Zingiberales > Zingiberaceae > Boesenbergia > Boesenbergia rotunda. The sequence goes on from JAGFNQ010000920.1 coordinate 816,689, forward strand.
GATTCCTTTTTGCTCCAATCATTCTTGCTTGGCTATTATGCATAAGTATAATTGGGGCGTACAACATTTTTTACTGGAATCCACGTGTGTATCGTGCCCTTTCTCCACATTATATGTATAACTTTCTGAAGAAGACTCAAAGAGGAGGGTGGATGTCACTGGGCGGAATTTTGTTATGCATAACAGGTTGTCAATTTGGCTCATCATTTTAGCGTTTTGCTGCTATCTCAATCTCACATACAACATTCTTGTAGGTTCTGAAGCTATGTATGCTGATCTGGGGCATTTTTCCCAATTGTCAATAAAGGTATGTATGCTAAAATTTATCGATTATTTTGCTAATTATCATAATTAAGTCCTTCATTCTACTAATTTGCCTTGTGCAGATTGCATTTGCTTTTGTGGTTTACCCATCCTTGCTGCTTGCTTACATGGGACAAGCTGCCTACCTCTCTCAGCATCACATATCCAAACTGACTATCGAATTGGTTTCTATGTTTCTGTCCCAGGTATTTCTCTCTTTTAGGCCTAAGCTCTTTCAGGATTGATAAGCATAGTAATGCAGGGTGTTCACCAGATCTACATGAAAATTTTCTTTAATTAGAGAATATGCGATGGCCAATCATTGGAATTGCTGTTCTCGCGGCTGTGGTAGGAAGTCAAGCAGTCATCACAGGTACTTTCTCAATCGTCAAACAGTGCTCTGCTTTGGGATGCTTTCCAAGGGTGAAGATTGTGCATACATCATCAAGAATGCGTGGTCAGGTATACATACCGGAGATCAACTGGATTTTGATGATACTTTGCTTAGCAGTTACTGTTGGTTTCAGAGATACAAAGCGCCTTGGCAATGCATCAGGTATGGCATTGATAAGTTTCACATTCTTACCCTATGCTCGAACTATTCTGTGGGATACCTCCTCCAATCAATTGGAACCTCAACATCTGGAGATGGATCGCCTTCATTTCTCAAGTTTTTAATGCGACTCGCTTTCTTCTCCCTCACGCCACGTTCTCTGCCTCGTTTCATCGCATCGCATCGTGAGAAGAAGAAGAAGAGGGCTGAGGAGGAGGGAGGCCTACAACTTTCTAATCAAGCCTGATCCTGTCGCGGAGTGGGGTGGCAGTCCAACGGGCCGGACGGGCCTCCCGGGAACCACGGGCCGATGAGATGGTCGTTCATCGATCGCGCCTCGCCTTGCTCCTGCTCCTGCAAAACAGGGACCATCAGCAAACCCGCCGGGGGAATCCCTGGTCAGGCACTCGACGATCAAGTCAGCCCTTAGCAGAGATGAGCGGAAACTGAATGGAAAGGAGGCAAGGGATGCGAGAACTCTTGTGCGCGTACCTGCGGTAGAGGGAGTGCCAAGCTTATATAACCGGGGGAGCTGACAACCCTTGTTTGTGTTGACAAGACAAGGGCGTGGTAGCTGTCAGCCCATAGGGAGTACTACGGAACGGCGCGGCATGGCGCGGGGTGCTCGAGCAGTACGCGAGTACTGAGGGCGCAGTACGAGGGTACTGGATAGGTGGATTGACTGCGTGGAGATGTCAGAGGTGGGTAGGATAGAAGGAACCCCGTTAATAGGGTCGTACCTTGGATGTAAAGATGTGAAGGGGCGTAAGGGCAAAACAGCCCGTACCCCGCCCGCCGACTGGCAGATCTGAGAAGGAGGCCCGAGTCGGGTAAGGGCCAGGGAACGTGGGTAGCCACCCGTCCGCCTGGTAGAGAGAGCACAGGGTACGCCCTAGGTCGGGGTTACAGTAGTACCAGACCCTGCTCTGGGTCGGGGTAAGGCCGAGGAGCACGGGTAACTAAGCATTTATCTGGTTGGATGGTTGAGAGGCGGCCCGGTCACCTTCGTTGATGGTCTGATGGACCCCGATGGCGGTTGACCTGTCTACCAGGCCCCCGTGGCGCCAGGCTGGCCGATGGGCCCGGCCCACGCCCTTACCAGTAGGCGAGGCCGGGATCATAAGCGTCCCCCTCGAGTCTAGTCGAAGGAGGCGGCGAGTCCGACTGACTGGACTGTCCTTGTTTCGTGAAAGCCTGGCGCGTCAAGAGAATCTGGGCTTCGGCGGGGAACTTTTCTGTGGGTTTGTCGAGGTCTGGAGATCCCCGTCGGCTGAGGAACTCACGCCTTTCTCCTGTTTATCACTGTCAGTTCCGGATACCCCTATGCCCGAGAACTTCTTGCCACTGTTGCTCACCGCTGAGGAGGGTTCCATGTGTCTTGTCCCCCTTTCTTCTCCAATCACCGAGGTAGTTTTCCCGTTCCCCGAGGAACGAGGTTGGGCGCAAAGCGCTCCGCTTCTTGGGCCCCACTGGGCCTGCTCCTGCGGCTATTGCTGTCTGCCGTTTTTGCCGTGGCCCACCCTGAGGTGGTATTGCCCTCCTACATAACCGCGTACCGTCCGTTCGTTTCTCACTCCGGCGTGTTGTCTTCTTCCTTCTGGCTAGGGTTGCGGTTTCTGCTCAGTACTCATTGTTCCTCTTTGCGATTCTCCTGCCTTCTCTGTGCTTCCATGGCTTCTTCGCCTCGCAATCTCCATCCTTGGTACGTTACGACGAGGTCCACCCTGAGTCGCGACGACCTTGAGGCTATCAGGGCGGAGTTTCACATTCCGCCAGACCACGACCTTCGGCTGCCTTCTTCTTCGGATCAGCCAGCCACCCCACCGAGGTACTATATCACTGTCTCGCGGGACCACCTACGGGCGGGCCTGCGCTTCCCCATTCACCCCTTCATTGCCTCCGTGTGCCGCTACCTTCGCATAAACTTGTCCCAATTGAACCCCAACTCCATCCGCCTCCTTTGTGGGTTTGCCATCCTCTTCTTGTTATACCGCTGTTCCTCCCCCACCGAACTCTTCCACCACTTTTTCTACCTAAAGAAACAGGAATATGGCGAGTTTGTTTTCCAAGCTCGCTCTGGGACTTCCTTCCTTTCCTCTCTCCCTTCTGCCAGCAGGGGTTGGAAAGAGAAGTTCTTCTTTATCCACCCGCGATCTTCCCGACCTGGCCGTTTAATTTTCGGCTGGACTTTTCCCAAATGCCTCCTCATCACACGGATCCTAAAAAGTTCGCTCCCTTCGAGTACGCCCTCTCCGTATTCAGGGACAAACACTTCCCGATCGGACCACTTTTGGCCGAGAACATCCTGTCTGCGTTTGGCCTGAGTCCAGCGCCCTTCGTTCGCCCAGCTTCTTTAAGTAAGTGGTTTTTCCCTGTCATTCAACCCTGGCTGTTTCTTGACTTTTCCTTCTCGATCAGCTGAGATGATGTGCACGGCTGCTCTGAGCGGGGTTTTGGGTTGGGACATGCTGAGGAAATGGAGGAGCGCCTGCGAGCGGTGGTAAGGGAGCAGCGGGCACAGGCTACGGAGCGGCGAACTGCGCAAGGGCGACGCTTAGCCCTGCTAGCCGAACAGGAAGCGCCTCTGTCCGGCTCTCTTTCCCCTGCTTCTTCCGCCGAGAGAGGGGAAACTCCGGCGTCTGGCGCGGAGGATACCCGCCCTCTGAGTCGTTCTCTGAGACGGCCTGGGGGCGTTGGCGCCGCCTCCGCCTCGGCCGACCCCCTGGGGCCTCTTCTAGTCGGCCTTGCAAAAGACAGAGGGGCGAATCGTCGACTGCCATCCTTCCAGCACTGCCGCCGCCACTTCCTTCTGTGGTGCTACCAGTGGCCTCGACGATGGTACCCCCGAGGGAGGTCTCCCCGCCTGGCCAGGGGGTCCTACCAGCGAAGGCCTACTGCACATGCTGTCGCCCTCACTATCTGACTGGTGTCTGAGTATGACCCTACCAAGCGATACTGCCCCCCTGCGGTCGAGGGATGTCCGGCTATATGGTCCAATCTCGGACAGGTTCCTGGCAGGCCTGCGCGCGAGTAGCTCTGTGGCCCCTGCCATTGGGGCGCATGACCTGGCCACCCAGGTATGTGTCCGTTAGCTGGCCAGGCGCGCCTTTTTTCCTTTCGGCTGACAGGTCTATCTTTCGCAGTCTTGGGCTCAGAGCTATAGCGTGAGTGTAGCTATGTTAACTCACGCCAAGGCCCGGTGTCTCGCCGAGAGGCGTGTGGAGGATCTTGAGGCTCGGCTCCGCCATGCCCAGCTGTCCTCGGGTGACGATTCATTGAATAGCCTAAGGGCGGAGGCTATCGGTCTTCAGGACATGTTGCGCCAAACCCAGGAAGAGCTAGAGATTGCCAAAGCTTAGATCGCCGCTGCCGACGCCGAGGTAGTCCGTGCACAAGAGCGGGTGGTACAAGTCGAACAAGCTCACCTCTATGATCGCAAGCGCAAGGGTGAGTTGCAAACGGAACTCCTGGGGGTCAAGGCATATCTTCCCTGGGCCAACGAGGAGATTTTATCCCTTCGGACGCAGTTGGCGGCGGAGAAGCGAGAGACCGACTCGCTCAGGAACCAACTTCAGGATCTGCGGGGCCTTTGTCCAGCTTGGGACACGGCCCAGGTCGAACTGGGGGAGCTTCGTGAGCAGCAGGCGTCCTGGGATGCGCTTCGGATCGAGCTAGCGGAGCTGCGTGCCTACCGGGAGGCTGAAGCGGGTCAGTTAGAGGACCACCGCTTGGCGTGCTTAAACGATCCAGCCCATGTCGCCGAGATTGCCCGACGGTTCTTGGATGTGATGGAGCCGTATGGCCTCAATATAATTCGCCAGCTCAGGGTCGGTGGGTTTTTATCCCCAAATTTCTCTTCTGATGCAGTCTCGCTTCCTGATTTGTGCAAGGGCCTGCCCTCGGTGGCCAGCCAACCTTTCAAGTGAAGCTGCTGTTTCGGTGTCCTCTGTTTATTGGTATGCAAGGGGCTCTCAGCCCTGGTTTTTGTAAGGCGCTTGAGCCTTTGACTGTGACACTTTCCTTTCCTACTTGCTTGAGTAGTGTTTCCTCTCGACCCGGGGGGCACATGAGTGAACCATGCGCGGCCCTTATTGATGGGTACGACCCTACTTCGCGGGACTGCCGTCCCTCCCTTTCGATTGTTTGTCTGTAAGGGTCTCCGCTCTTTTGGGGAAGGTGCCCGGGACCTGGGCTGGTGGCTCAGCATGAGGACCCGATCCTTCACCCAGAAGCTGCGCTGGAGGGGCCTAGAGGTAAATGACCTGCGGGAGTCCTAACTTCTGGGCCGAGTGGGACCCGGGGGCGTGGGCCGCCACGCGTCCGCTCGGGGATCGAGCCAAGGGTCTGGCGGGGGCTGGCCCGTGATACGTATCGCCTCTTGGCAGAGCGGGACCCGGGGAGCGTGGGCCGCCACGCGTCCGCTCGGGGCTCGAGCCAAGGGTTTGGCGGGAGCTGGCCCGCGATATGTATTGCCTCTTGGCCGAGTGGGACCCGGGGAGCGTGGGCCGCCACGCGTCCGCCCGGGGCTCGAGCCAAGGGTTTGCGGGAGCTGGCCCGCGATAATTTTAGGTACCCTTCTTGCTTGATTTTCCAGGCGGGTCTTTGGCCTATCTTTTTTCCGAGTGCCCGGTTTATTTAGGACACCGTGTCTCCGGGTTGCCGGCCTGTTCGCTTACCGCCTCCCTGCTTTAGGCGGCGGGCCAATGCCTCGCTGTCTTTTCCCATTTACGCCTTCTTTCCTGGTCGTAGGATCGGCCCTTGCCCACGACCCTTCTATCAACGACTGCGATGAACTTCCTTTCCTATATAGGTTCTGGCGATCATCGCCTTTGCCTTCCCTTATGCTCCTTCATCCTCCCCCTTTTCTTCCTTCTGCCTTCCTCGGTGTTTTAGCGATCTTGCCAGGATGTTGAGTGGCTTTGTCCTGACGGAGGCTAAGAGGAGGGCGGCCAAATATAAGGTGGCCGTAGAAGCCCTGCTCTTGGAGCCTATCCCTGTTCCTTTGGGTACCCCTCCGCCAGTCATCCCGGGACCTCCTGCTTCGGCGTCAAACCCTGTCGCCGCCTCGTCCGCAGACAAGGGCGAGGCGTTAGAGGAGGAAACACCAGACTCTGATATTGAGATATTGCCTTCGGATCCTTCCGCCAAGGGGCCCGAGCTTCCCCCGGATCATTCGCCCAACGGTTCATCTCCCCCCGGTGCTGTCTCCGCCTGGCCTCAGGAGACCCCTTCCCCTTCTGTTGTGGTGAGCCTGTCTTCTTCGCCAGTCGTCCGGGTATCCCCTGAGACTCCGAATGTCCTATTCGCGCCCTCTTCACCTCCACTGGTCCCTCCTATCGAGTCTCCGTGCCCATCTCACGCGGCCCTTCCGCCAGGGGCTCCTACCTCCTTGCGTGCTCCGGTTTCCTCCGCCTTGGGGCTTGGTCCCTCTTCCGTTCCCCTTGTCTCCGTTAGCTGGTCTGACGGGGTGTCTGCCGCCCCTTCTTCTTCTACTCCCGGCCGGACCCCAGATCTTCACCCGGTACATCTTGTTCTTCCCTCACGAGCGGATCCCTCGGCTGCTTTCGATTTTTCAGATCCCGACCCCCGAGCTCGGCCAGGGTGGTTCACCTGCATGCTCCTCTGAGCGACCACCTGTACCAAGGCCTGCGGTCCTTTGACCAACAAGACCCTATCGCTCGTATTAATGGCTTAGTTGCAGACGTTGTCGGGTACGTTTGTCCGAAAGCCCTCGTTCGTTGGTTTTCTCTAATTAACCCTCCGTCTCTCTTGCAGTTGACCGGGGCCCTATATGACGTGGGTGTTTCCTTTGCCGCTCAGAACCGATCTCTTCGTCANGGCCTTTGTCCAGCTTGGACACGGCCCAGGTCGAACTGGGAGCTTCGTGAGCAGCAGGCGTCCTGGGATGCGCTTCGGATCGAGCTAGCGGAGCTGCGTGCCTACCGGGAGGCTGAAGCGGGTCAGTTAGAGGACCACCGCTTGGCGTGCTTAAACGATCCAGCCCATGTCGCCGAGATTGCCCGACGGTTCTTGGATGTGATGGAGCCGTATGGCCTCAAATAATTCGCCAGCTCAGGTCGTGTTTTTATCCCCAAATTTCTCTTCTGATGCAGTCTCGCTTCCTGATTTGTGCAAGGACCTGCCCTCGGTGGCCAGCCAACCTTTCAAGTGAAGCTGGTGTTTCTGTGTCCTCTGTTTATTGGTATGCAAGGGGCTCTCAGCCCTGGTTTTTGTAAGGCGCTTGAGCCTTTGACTGTGACACTTTCCTTTCCTACTTGCTTGAGTAGTAGTGTTTCCTCTCGACCCGGGGGCACATGAGTGAACCATGCGCGGCCCTTATTGATGGGCACAACCCTACTTCGCGGGACTGCCGTCCCTCCCTTTCGATTGTTTGTCTGTAAGGGTCTCCGCTCTTTTGGGGAAGGTGCCCGGGACCTGGGCTGGTGGCTCAGCATGAGGACCCGATCCTTCACCCAGAAGCTGCGCTGGAGGGCCTAGAGGTAAATGACCTGCGGGAGTCCTAACTTCTGGGCCGAGTGGGACCCGGGGGCGTGGGGCCGCCACGCGTCCGCTCGGGGATCGAGCCAAGGTCTGCGGGGGCTGGCCCGTGATACGTATCGCCTCTTGGCAGAGCGGGACCGGGGAGCGTGGGCCGCCACCGTCCGCTCGGGGCTCGAGCCAAGGGTTTGGCGGGAGCTGGCCCGCGATATGTATTGCCTCTTAGCCGAGTGGGACCCGGGGAGCGTGGGCCGCCACGCGTCCGCCCGGGCTCGAGCCAAGGGTTTGCGGAGCTGGCCCGAGATAATTTTAGGTACCCTTCTTGCTTGATTAGCCAGGCGGTCTTGGCCTATCTTTTTCCGCGTGCCCGGTTATTTAGGACACCGTGTCTCCGGGTTGCCGGCCTGTTCGCTTACCGCCTTCCTGCTTTAGGCGGCGGGCCGATGCCTCGCTGTCTTTCCCATCTACGCCTTCTTCCTGGCCGTAGGATCGGCCCTTGCCCACGACCCTTCTATCAACGACTGCGATGAACTTCCTTTCCTATATAGGTTCTGGCGATCATCGCCTTTGCCTTCCCTTATGCTCCTTCATCCTCCCCCTTTTCTTCCTTCTGCCTTCCTCGGTGTTTTAGCGATCTTGCCAGGATGTTGAGTGGCTTTGTCCTGACGGAGGCTAAGAGGAGGGTGGCCAGATATAAGGTGGCCGTAGAAGCCCTGCTCTTGGAGCCTCTCCCTGTTCCTTTGGGTACCCCTCCGCCAGTCATCCCGGGACCTCCTGCTTCGGCGTCAAACCCTGTCGCCGCCTCGTCCGCAAACAAGGGCGAGGCCTTAGAGGAGGAAACACCAGACTCTGATATTGAGATATTGCCTTCGGATCCTTCCGCCAAGGGGCCCGAGCTTCCCCCGGACCATTCGCCCAACGGTTCATCTCCCCCCGGTGCTGTCTCCGCCTGGCCTCAGGAGACCCCTTCCCCTTCTGTTGTGGTGAGCCTGTCTTCTTCGCCAGTTGTCCGGGTATCCCTTGAGACTCTGAATGTCTTATTCGCGCCCTCTTCGCCTCCACTGGTCCCTCCTATCGAGTCTCCGTGCCCATCTCACGCGGCCCTTCCACCAGGGGCTCCTACCTCCTTGCGTGCTCCGGTTTCCTCCGCCTTGGGGCTTGGTCCCTCTTCCGTTCCCCTTGTCTCCGTTAGCTGGTCTGACGGGGTGTCTGCCGCCCCTTCTTCTTCTACTCCCGGCCGGACCCCAGATCTTCACCCGGTACATCTTGTTCTTCCCTCACGAGCGGATCTCTCGGCTGCTTTCGATTTTTCAGATCCCGACCCCCTGGGCTCGGCCAGGGTGGTTCACCTGCATGCTCCTCTGAGCGACCACCTGTACCAAGGCCTGCGGTCCTTTGACCAACAAGACCCTATCGCTCGTATTAATGGCTTAGTTGCAGACGCTTGTCGGGTACGTTTGTCCGAAAGCCCTCGTTCGTTGGTTTTCTCTAATTAACCCTCCGTCTCTCTTGCAATTGACCGGGGCCCTATATGACGTGGGTGTTTCCTTTGCCGCTCAGAACCGATCTCTTCGTCAATTGGAGTCCCGTCGGGAGGCGCTGGAGACCCAGCTTCGTTGTGCCTGGCCTCCGCCGAATGACGGAGCCTGGGATGCACTGCGCTCTGAGAACGCGACGTTACGAGGACAAGCCGCCCATGCTAAGGCGCAGCTTCGAGATCTTCTGATAGGGCGGAGCGCAGCTCGAGCCTCTGAGGCTCAACTGCGCCAACAGCTGGCTCATTTAGAGCGAAGCGAGCATCAAGCTCGGACCCGGGAGCTCAGAGCAAACGCTGAGCTGGTCCAAGCTCAGGCGGATCTTCTGGTGGCCAACCAATCGGCTGCCACGCTCCTTACCGCTCTGAAGGCTAAGGAGTTGGAGCTGGCCGCTTGCCAAGGCGACCTCGCACGGATGCGTGAGTACCACGGGACTCGGGAGACCCAGGCACAACCGGCTTGGGATGGGCGTGACAAGGCGCCAATCGGGGTCTCGTCGCCGTCCTTGGTGCCTACCTCGGAGGCGTAGGTCCTGTAATTGTAGGTCTGTCTTTTCCATGTTTTTGTGCCGCAGGCGAGGGTCACATGGTTTGTTATGGATGTTGCTTTTCTCCTCGGTCTCCTCCTCATTCCTCTGCTTCCGTTTTCGTGCGTGGTGGTTGCCCAGCCGATGGCGGGACCGGCCGCCTCTTTTCTGCAGGGAAAGCAGCATCTACTGGGTCCAGGCTGTGGTTTTTCGCTGGCTTAGGTTTTCATGCACGGATTCTCTCGGCCGTAATTTGCGATGCTTAGCCGTTCGTGGCCAGCCCGTGCGCTTAGGATGGTGCGCCGGGCGGGGGTCACATCCCCTGACCGAGGGTTGAATCAGTGGCTAATTAAGAGGGGAGCCTGAATGTGCTCGCTTGGAACCTCGGAGCCTGGCCATTATCGCGACCAGACTCAGGAGTTGACTTAGGAAGGTATCCCAAGGACGCAGCTCCTCCGTCAAGGAGTTCGTGGGGACCCCTCGGAGGGAGGGCTTGCGTGGAGCAGGAAGGAGGCCGCTCGGTCGAGTGACCCTTTGGGCTGCATGGACCATCATGCGTCTGCCCGAGAGCCGATCCGAGGGAAAGGCTTGCGTAGAGCAAGAAGGATGCCGCTCGGTCGGGTGACCCTTCGGGCTGCATGGACCATCATGCGTCTGCCCGAGAGCCGATCCGAGGGAAGGGCTTGCGTAGAGCAAGAAGGAGGCCACTCGGTCGGGTGACCCTTCGGGCTGCATGCACCATCATGCGTCTGCCCGACAGCCGATCCGAGAGAAGGGCTTGCGTAGAGCAAGAAGGAGGCCGCTCGGTTGGGTGACCCTTCGGGCTGCATGGACCATCATGCGTCTGCCCGAGAGCCGATCCGAGGGAAGGGCTTGCGTAGAGCAAGAAGGAGGCCGCTCGGTCGAGTGACCCTTCGGGCTGCATGGACCATGATGCGTATGCCCGAGGGCCGATCCGAGGGAGGGGCTTGCGTAAAGCAAGATGGAGGCCGCTCGGTCGGGTGACCCTTCGGGCTGCATGGACCATCATGCGTCTGCCCGAGAGCCAATCCGAGGGAAGGGCTTGCGTAGAGCAAGAAGGAGGCGGCTCGGTCGGATGACCCTTCGGGCTGCATGGACCATCATGCGTCTGCCCGAGGGCCGATCCGAGGGAGGGATAAAAGATTATGACTGACACTAAAAGATTTGGCCACTCCTGTGCATAGAGATTAGTGTCTTAGTGGAAGGATAAAAGGCTATCAAGCAATATGATTTCAGGTGCTAGTATTAACAGGTTTAGACTAAATAACTTTCATGGAGCTCAAACTGACTTGTATTTTTGTCATATTAATGGGAGTTAGGAACACACATAGGCGCACTATCAGATCCATGCATGAAGATAACTAGTATTTGTTACAATACGATTGTTAAGGATCTTTAGACATTAATTGAGAGAGAAAGAGAACACCTATATTCTTAGAAGAGATTACAAAAGAGGATTTTTTTTATAGATAATACTTGATTTTCTCATTGTTTTCAAATTTTACATAGATATAGCAACTCTTACACTTGGTCTAACTCCTATATCCTAGTTTACATGGCATTTTGCATCACTATTTACAAATTACCTTCGGCTAAACATTATGCCTAAAAGATTGAGCTTGAGCTAATAAGTGTATTGATTTTTTATATTTTTTCTTGTACGCTATGGATAGTGTCACGCCCCGAGACCCAGGAGCCGCTGTTCCAATAGAAAATCGGACAACACCTCCCCTGTCCGGCGGACAATTTACACATACACACAGACAAATATATCACAACCACGCAGTTAAATGGCCTCAGGCCTCAAATCCATACAGAAATAACAGTTATATGACTATAACTATCGTAAAACCAAAATACGATCTCACCTGAGCTGCCAGGGGGCAGGAACAAAGCCAAAACTCCACGAAGTCCAACATAGGACTCAAAAGTACAATACCATCGAATTAAACATGAATACATGTTCGAAACACCACAACGGAAGCATAGGAAATACTACAGGGTCCATAAGCACAACAAAACATAAAATAAAACCAAGCGGAGCTCCTCTGGAGCTGGGGACTGGCTGCTAGGGATCTCCTGGCAGGCATCAACCTGAAATAAAATGTATGGCAACGGGGTGAGTCCATAGCTCAGCGAATACCCAACAGATATGCATAGAAAGTTATACCAACAATAAGGGTTCAGCTAATACAGTCTCATATCAACAGTAGAGAAAGACTGGAACTGAAATACTAGGTAGATACATACCTGAATCCATCTAACCTGTACAGAGGGTAAGAAATACCAGTGGAATACCAATAGACATATAAGCACAGGTAACAAGTCTCCAGAATATGCAATGTCAAACAAGTGCAGCAAATAAGTGCAGCAAACAATGCACGATGCAAAATATGCACATGGTGCAATGCCATGGTCACCCCCTAACTCCAGTCAAGCCACCGAGACAGGCGATACTGTGTCGGCCGAGTGGGTAGAGCCGTGACACTGTCCGCACTCTGCCATCACTGCTACTGAGTGACCGAGTGGACAGGATGCTGGTGGAGCTATCGCTCCGCCCCATGTACATATGGGGGAGATATCTCTCTCATCTTCTCTGGTCTATGGGTAGAGAAGGGATCCCTGCTTGCTACCACGCTCCGAAACCACTACCCCTGAGCGGACGAGCGGAGCACTACAGAGCAAATGCACACACCCAGCGGTATCCACTAACCCATGAGTGGCCGTGTGTGCATATCATGTGCCGGAAGACGATTAGGCTCAACCACAAGGGAGTCGCTGATCGCCGGCATGCAACAATGCAAGGATGGTGTATGATAGATACACATACCTCCCTCCCCAAGTCCTCAGTATACAAAGTCTCAATCTGAAATCCTATAACAGGAAATACAGGTAACCTACAAGGTATACTGACTGGAAACTACAGATCCCTCAAAGTCAAAGGCAGGAGATACAACACGATCTCTAAGCATACATATAGATATGACATTACCTGAGACTGTATGGAACTACAACATAATAACTCAGGGATAAACCACATGTATCCAGAACAGGTATAATAACTCAGGGATAAACAACAAGTATCCAGAACGGGTATAATAAACAAGGATAACCAACAAGTATCCAGAACAGGCATACTAAACAGGGATAGCGTATAATCTTACTGCTATCTATAACAGTCTATGCATAATCACATGACAATATCAAAAGAGATAAGTCAAAGGGTACCCGCCTCCAAAGAAAGAGAAGTCCGAATAGACAATGAAGCTCCACGACCAAGCGGAGTAACCAAGTCAGTCCTGTATCAAAGGCATATTTATTTAGCTATTTATACCAATACCAAATAGCTAATATAACACAACCACATTAGGATCATCCTAATCCTAATGATAAATCCTAAATTTAAAATCGAAAACATAGAGGTTAGTTTTATTCCTTAGTCCAATCCCAAGTCCAATCACTTGTCCAATCAGTATCTAATCCAAAACCAAGGTCTCATCCCATAAGGTAGCTCTCAATATGCGCACTGCAACACCAAATGGAAGACGCCATTACAACCTAATCCCAACATAAACCAATCTCCAAGTATATCTCTCGATGGAAGCATTACAAGATCAAAGAACTCATGGCAATACTCAAATAATACAAGGTTAGGGAAGTCAAACCTATACCAATTAACTTTCCAAATCAGAACCATACAAACATATCCTTAATGATTTAACTCACAACATCATATCCCACCTTACACTTCCGGAAAAATAGAACTATGGTAGTGAAATCAAAAATCTGAGCAGAAATCCCAATACCATTTCTACCCAACTTATACACAATGTACACACCAACACATGATCAACAAAGCTACACTATTAAAACCCAAATCCATTACAAACACTAAAGCTGATGCCAAAACATAAATTAAAAGGCCAATTATCATCCAACTCTAAAGAAGACACTAACCTAATAACATCAACCATTAGATTCACCATTCGTATCCAAGCTCACGGCGAATACAAAGAGCAGGGAAGACTTGTCAGATCCCCGCACAAACCATCCGAAACCAACCCATGCACACATCCAAAAACAAGGATCCAATTCGAAACAAAGTTATCCCATGATCCTCCCTCACAAACCTCACGACATCAGGTTCTAAATCCAAACTCAAGAACAAACGTATCATGAATTAGTTCCATAATAAATTCAAAGATCAGCACTGATCATGGTCTTCTTTTCTCATAACAAAGCAAAGAACTCCGAATCAATGTGAAACAAATCCTAGAGTATGCCCATCAAGACTTTCAAAATAGAATTCCTTACCTGACCTGTGATCGACGATGAAGCAAGATCGCGCAAGGGAAAGCAGGCGTCGACTCACGCTCGAATTGAGGGATCACCCTCCTTTGTCGAAGAAGAAGAGAGCCGCCAGTAGCTCGCTGAAGAGGGATGAAGGGGGTCGCCTCCTCGACTGGTGGCTGGCGACTGGAGACAGGGCGGCGCTTTCTCCACTCGCGGTGGTGGCTAGGGCACGCGAACGAGATGGAGAAGGAAAGCCCTCTGCTTGAATCGAGCGGTGAGGGAACCAATCGCCGTCGCCAGTGGGTTCTCCTGCGGCTAGGTCACGCGAAAGGGGCGGGAGGAGAAGAAGAAGTGGGTCGGCGGCGCTTGAGGCTAGGGCACGGGCGAGGGGACACTTGGCTGCGGGTTTTGGAAGCTTTAAGGTGAGGGGATTTTTACAGAAAAGCCCTTCAACTTTAAAAATTCCCATCCTACCTCAGGCAAAAGATTTAACCATTTAACCCTAGACTCTATCCGGAAAAATTCTGAAAAAATTTTTCTGGCTCGGATTCTCGAATTGCCGTATTTTACAGATAGTCAAGGCAAAATTGAACAAAACTTTAATGTGTTGTTGTCTTTGAAGCGTCATATTTGCAATAATTTTCATTCCCTATTAATTGATATCCACATGCTGATATATTGTCTTTCATATTATAAGGCTGCAAGGCCTTGAGGCCCTTGACAAATCTGCTAATCAATGTTTTTATTTTGATTTGTGTGCGCATTTGCATGCATGCGTGCGCTAAAAGAAAATTCATGTCTTTCCTGCCAAATCTTGCAGGGTGAAATTCACCATGTTATGAATCCTGACCCCTACCGAGGGGCATTTGGCACCGATGCTGCAGGTTATGCTAGAGAGATTCAGGATCATATTAACTATGGAACTTCTGGAAATGTTGCAGGTTTTATTGCAGAAACTTTTCAGGTGAGGTTTCTATCTGGCAGTAGCTATGATTCACACTTTCTCTAAAAATGCATGAGTATTCCTCACTGTAGAGACTCTGAGTTTGGACTTTGGACCTTTCAATTTTGTTTTTCTTCAAAATTTTCATAGGGAGTTGGTGGTGCTGTTGAGTTGGCACCTGGTTACCTTAAATTGGCCTATGATATTGTCCGGAAGTCTGGTGGGGTCTGCATAGCCGATGAAGTTCAAAGTGGATTTGGAAGAACTGGAAGCCATTATTGGGGATTTGAGACACAAGGCGTCATTCCAGACATTGTTACAATGGCAAAGGTAATATGTTGCCACAAAGTAGATACTGCATTTCCTGAAAACACCGAGTCCCCTTCCCCACCTCTCCTGTCTTCCAGTTTGGATCTTCTTAATAAAGGCTAGAATGTGTGTATTCGTTCAGAATCCACTTACTTTTACCGTCACTGATGGTACACAGAAAGGCAACCCTTAGTTTAAGTTGTTTTAATTTTGGTTACAGGGTATTGGCAATGGCCTACCACTAGGTGCAGTTGTAACTACTCCTGAAATCGCAAATGTGCTGTCGCAGAAAATACAATTCAACACCTTTGGCGGAAATCCTGTTTGTTCAGCTGGCGGGCTAGCCGTGCTCAATGTTCTGGATAAGGGACAGCGCCAAGCACATTGCACTAATGTTGGTTCCCACTTGATCGAGCAACTGAGAAACCTTCAACAAAAGCATGATAGTAACTTTCTACACCCTTTCAAATTTTTAGTTCATTGTAGAATACAGCTAGATACAAGTGATCTGATTCAGCTTTCTCCAATGTCCTTACACTATTGAAGAGATGATACTACATAAACATTCGACTATTAGATCTTTTCTAAAAAAGATTGAAGAGAGAGTTCAAAAACCTGATAATCGACTCAAATTTCCATTTAGGACTGTTGGTTTCTCATTCACACTGCTTGCTGTCTTATTTCAGTCATTGGTGATGTTAGAGGGCGGGGGTTGATGTTGGGAGTAGAACTTGTGACCGATAGAAAGGAGAAGACGCCTGCTAAGGCTGAGACAGCAGTCTTATTTGAAAAACTCAAAGGTATGTTTCTTGAATTTATGCTTCAGTTTGCTTAACAATCTTCTTGTTACCATGCCAAACTTGCTTGTAAACAGACCTGGGAGTTCTGCTTGGGAAAGGAGGCCTTCACGGTAATGTTTTTCGTATAAAGCCACCAATGTGCTTCACCAAAGAAGATGCAGGTATTCTTCAGTACTACGGAACCTGTTTCGCACTTCCTAGCCAATTAGTAGGCGTTTCTTTGAGATTGTAACACATCTTCCTCGATGCAGACTTCTTGGTCGACGCGCTTGACTACGCCATTTCAGAAATATGAAGCCTACCGATGAAATGGGAGCCATAAACTCACCACAATTCAGCAATAAATCAGGTCAAGAACAACAAAGATGCATACGGCATTGCCTGAACATTTCGAATAAAGTTATGAGAGAATCGTCTTAGAAAGTTCATTCAGTTTTTTTTTTTAAACTTCCAAACTTATTGCTATTTTTGATTTGAGGAATGAAATCGGTTTTTAGTAAATTTTGATTTCCTTGTATGCATTTGGGCACTAAAAAATGATCCACGCCGATGCGAACCCAAAAGGGGTGGAATTAAACTTCCAAACTTATTACTACGGAACTTGTTTCCCCCTTTCCATCCTTGACGTCTGGATCTTCTGGAGTTAGGTTTTCCATTATGCATTTTGGCTATAATTCAACTTTTCTGATCACTCACACCGTGTGAAAAGAGATGGAATTAATTCCTTCATGAATTGCAATTCAATTTCATTATTTGATATACATTTTCAAGGAGAATTAGTAAGGAATTGAATTCCAATTCCTTTCAAACCCTTCAAAACAAATCAGACCTCTTTAGAGCTGATTTGTGAATGGAATTTCCTTCAAACTTTTAAATTACTAAATCGCTCCTCTCTAATAAAATAAATCGGCGCTGACTAAATTAAGAAATGTTTATTCACACATCGTAACTTTCCTAGTTCCTACGTTTCGCAACTTTTAATACTAAGAAATTTAGTAGAGTGAAATCAAAAGGAAATGAACTGGTGATGTCAAAAACTGACAACGAGATTCGAATCTTACTCCTGTGCTATAGTCTAACACCCGAGTTCAGCTATGCCCACGAAGACAAAAAAAAAAACAAATGAACTGAACGCCGGTGGTCAGAAAGCTTTCAGTGCATTCTCGAGATGTTTTGAGGTTGGCAAGGTCATGATTGTGAAAGTTAAGGAGCAACGTGAAAATTGAAGAGTGCTTTGCACTTCAGGTACATCAACCTTCTGACAAAGAGATGTAAAGTTTTATTGTCAAATTCACATGGAAAGCCATGATCCTAAATCAATATTCTTGTATTTTTTTTCTTAACCATAAGATGATAAGAGTGTAGTTTTTGATTACTTATTATACATGTGATTTATCCAATCTGATTGAGTGAAAGATGTAGACGAAGAAATTTTTTATATAAGTTTTGAATTTTGAATTGTTAAATTATATTAGTTTTGATAAGAATAAAATAGTAAAAGTATATCAATTGAATTGAATTCTAATTGATTCCAAATTAAAAATTCAATTAATTTTGTTTTTGACTAATTCATTTCAAATATGAAAATTAAAATTCAATTTCAGATAAAATTCAATTCAATTCCTTACTTAAAAAGTTTTCAAACAGGATATCAAAGTTTTGATTTTCAAGATCGATTAATATATATTTTATTTGTTTCATGATGAAATGAAAGAGATTTAGATTGATTGGTTTTTTTATCAAGTTAAATTACTTTTAATTTTGATACTTTTTTTTTGTTCTAATGGAAAATGCTCTCAAAGTTCATGCCAATGCTGCTCCTCTTAAAGAAAGACGCCACCAAAGTTGCATTAATGCATTATTCTAAACAGACAGAGATCCAAGCAATTATCACACTTTCAGACAGAGATCCAAGCAGACAAAGCTGAGTTGATGTTACTCATTGTCACTGTCCACCGCAGAGGCGGAGCGCAAGGTGACGAGTGGACCGCGAAGACGGAGCACAAGGTGAAGGTTAGACTCCTTCTGGATATGATAGTCGGCCAAGGTGCGGCCACCCTCCAGCTGCTTGCCGGAAAAGATCAACCTTTGCAGGTCAGGCGGGATGCCTTCCCTGTCCTGTATCTTGGCTTTGACATTGTCGATAGTATCAGAGGATCTGACCTCGAGGGTGATCGTCATGCCATTAAGCGTCTTGACGAAGATTTGCATGCCTCCACGAAGGCGGAGCACGAGGTGGAGCGTCGACTCCTTTTGGATGTTGTAGTCGGCAAGGGTGCGACCGTCCTCCAGTTGCTTGCCGGCAAAGATAAGCCTTTGCTGGTCAGGAGGGATCCCCTCCTTGTCCTGAATCTTGGCCTTTACATTGTCGATCGTGTCTGAAGACTCCACCTCAAGAGTGATTGTCTTGCCAGTGAGAGTTTTAACAAAGATCTGCATCTGATCGACGCAACCAAGAACAATCAGTAAGGATCTAAACAGATCAAGAGATCCCAAGTAAGGATCTAAACAGATCAAGAGCTCCTATGAACAATCAAAGACCAAAAAAAAAAATTCCCAGGCAAATTGAAAAGGGCGAAACGCCAGGCAAGATTCAAATAGATATCCGACGGATCCATAAACACAGTTACAAAAAATACATATATCAAAGAACACAAATCCAAAGCCTAAACTCTCCAATCATCGGGAAAAAAAAAGATGGAAAAAGGGAGTAAATCTTTTCAGGAGCAAAGTAACAAAAAAGGAGAGCATACCTTGATTAACAGACGAGGAAGAGCTAGGGTTTGGGTTGCAGTACACGGGGTTGAGAGGGGATACACGCTCTATTTATAGACACCGACATGACCAAAAAAAACGGTGGACACGGAGATGAGTCACATGACCAAAAAAAATAGAAAGATCTAGAATCACGGACGTACATTTTTATATCTTATGTAAAAAGTTTATACTTTCAATTTCTTACCTTTAGCACTCTTTGTGACTCATTGTTAATGGGATAGCAAAGTGAAGTGACTCGTTAACGAAAAGAAACACTTAAAGCCGGGAAGCCCAGAGTCCAACTCGAACTCATCTGCTTAGTAAACTTCCTTTGTGATGGCTGCAACGTCCGTTTAGGTCATAGATTAACTCGCGGTTGGTTCGAGAATGTTCTAGCGCATGATTCTTTTATATAGCATTTAATATAACTGATCATGTCGCGAAGCGAATTGGACGTCCCTACAATTAAGTGGACTTTCGGGGAGAGCGAGGTCGCTGAGGTGGTCTACCGAGCTAGATCGCCTCTAGCCTGCAAGACAGAGATCGTTAGAACCCACCGAGAAAAATCCCCAGTCAAGCACTCCGACGGTCAAATCATATTCGATGGTGGCGATGAAAAACAATGGAATAGTATAAAATTGCACTATCACGCGTACCTGAGAGATGCGGAGTGAGGAGACTTATATAGCAAGGGAAGCTGACAGCTCCTGCCCCGCCTGACATTTTTTGTCATATAGCGAGGGCAAGGTAATGCATGCCTAGAGGTGGCAGGATAAAGTAGCGCATACTGTATTAAGGAAAGGAGCACTGTCTACTTAATGGTGGCACAATTAGACGCCGCTCGGCCTGACATCAGTATATGTGGTCGTGGTATGGGGGCAGGGTATGGCAGGAAGATCACTACCTCGGTGAGATATCCGTCGTTTGAGACCAGGAAGTCTTCAGTCCTGCACCGACCCCATACAGCTTCTGGTAGTCTGGTGTCAGGGAGTGGTTGTGCCTGCTGGAGCCGACTGCGGGCTTAAAAGGGTGTCGATTGGGGGCACTACATGATGAAGCCGCCTGAGGGCCTAAGAGGGTGCCGACTGGGGGTACTGAATGATGAGACCGGGTGAGAACCTATGAGTGTACCGACTGGGACACTGAATATGAGGCCAGCTGAAGGTCTATGAGGGTGCTGACTGGGGGCACTGAACGATGAGACGTAGAGTGATGCTCCCTCGGGTTCGAGCTTACCCCCGGGATGTGGTCCGCCACGCATCGGCGGGGAGCTAAATCTGAGGGGTATTAGAACATGAATACTATAAGTCGGGATCAAGCTGATGCTACGGAGCGTGGGCCGTTACACGTCCGCTTAGGGGCCTTAGCCCATCCGACGGGCCTTTTCAATCTACTAACCATCTTCCTCCTGACTAAGCGTCAGGTTATCAAGCTAGACTACATATAAACTGATCCGAGATCATAAACATCCTCTTTAAATTTAATCGAAGGAGCACTTAATCCGATCGACTAGCTCCGAATAATTGCCTTAGCTTGACTCCGACTGACGACCATTGTTGCCTTGGCTCCGAATAATTGCCTCAAGGCATTTAATCTCAATAAAAAGCAATTGACTTGGCCGCAATTGTTGACCATCAACAATTGCCGAAGGCAATTTCTTGAAGCAGCCCACAATTGCCTCTCGGCAATTCCAATTCATTGAAGCCGCCTACAATTATTGTGCCCACAGAATTCGTGAAGCAGCCCACAGAATTCCCGCCCGCAGAATTCTTGAAGCCGCCCACAGAATTTCCTTGAAGCAGCCCACATAATTCCAATTCCTTAAAGCCGTCCAATAATTGAGTCAGTATAAATCGGATAACTTCGAATTTTAATCCTACCAATATACTCAAAACATACTAGTATAATTCTATGGTTAAGATCAACCACATCTAATTACACTATAACCATTTCGATGAGTTGTCCAATTCCATCTCGGTTGTGAGTCTCTATCTATGCTAAGTAAGGAAACGATAACATGATCTTCCGTGTGACATCACAAACCATGTTATCTACAAGGCAAAACAATAAGACTTCGTGTATTACTATTATAAACAAACACCTAGTATAGTGTGATTTTATTTTCAAAATAAAATGTTCATATAAAAAAATCATGTCTTTCAGTAAACACATCCTACAATCTTCCACTTATACTTAAAGACACTACTGTTCTCCCACTGTCATACATCTGACTCTCATACCCTTCACATGCTTGTCAAAAGCTCTAGATGGAAAAGCTTTAGTGAAGGGATCTGCTAGGTTGTCCTCCGATGCAATCTTGGCGACAACACCTTTTCCTCTCCTGGGTGGTACTTACTCTCTATGTGTTTTACTTGCCTTATGGGCTCGTAATTCCTTCGAGTTTGCAACTGCACCATTTCTTTATCACAACAACATGCGATAGCTCTGAGCAAACCAAAATCACATCAAAGTCTATCTTGAGGTTCCTGAACAATGTAGCATCCTTTGGCTGCCTCAAAGGTTGCCACTTTACTCAGCTTTCATGGTGGAGTCCATCACGCAACCGCTGTGCAACACTCCTCCAAACTATGATTCTACCTCCTAAAAGTAAACACAAAACCCCGAATAATACTTACGTTTGCCCCTATCCAACTGGAAGTCTGTATCCGTATAACTAATAGGGAATTGGTCTACCTGGTAAACCAGTTTATAATCCTTAGCCCTTCTCAGACACTAATATAAGCTTTTATCGCAATCCAATTTCTTTGACCTGGTTACTTTAATATCTGCTAACCATGCCCACAACATAATAGATATCCGGTCTCGTATTTAGCATACGTGATGCTTCCTATAGCTAATGCTAAAGGAACAGTCATTCCCTGCTCTATCTTCTTTGATAATCTAAACATATCTCCTTAGATAGAGTGACTCCACAGCTGAAAAGTTCAAAACTTTTCTTGGAGGTTTCCATGCTAAAACGAGATAAGACACTGTCACTATATGAAGCTTGGAATAAGCACAACATCCTTCTCTGGTGATCCCTTAGAACTTTGATTGCCAAGGATATGCCCTGCTTCTCCTGAGTCTTCATATCGACTGTTTGGACAACCATACCTTTATGTCTGATAAAATTTATCATCGTTGTCAACTGACAAAATATTATCTACGTATAGTACAAAAATACCACTACGTTTTCGTCAATTTCTTACATACACAACTCTCATCCGTCCTTTGAACAAAATTCACATGACCGGATTTATCTCTTCTAAGCGGGCGTTCCTCGTCAAAGGTCTAGGGATCTTGATTCATGGTTGCCCGGGACCGAGTCCGAATAGTCTCCCAAGAACATGAATCCTTCTGGTTGTCTAACAACCCTCCCACTACGATAAGGTGCCACCTGTGTATCTTCTGTGACACGCGGTGCAGTGACTTGTGGTAATTATACTTGTACAGTTGGTACTAAGGTCAGAACATCCCCTCTAAATTTTTCAAGAACTGGTCTACAAATGGGTTCGTGGTTCATCACATAGTCTACTTCTAAGATTCGGCTATTCGTCCCAACGATTACCCTTTGATCCTTAAGACTATAGAACCACCTTTCGTTCCTCTAGGATACCCTACGAACAAGCGCACGAGATTCCAATTTATCATTATCCCTCCTCAGCACGTGTGCTGAGCAATCCCGTATCTGAATATGTCTTAGACTTGGCTTTCACCTAGTCCACACTTCTACAGGAGTAGAAAGTACTGACCTAGATGATATCAAGTATGTACGATGTCGTTTCCAAAGCATATTCCCAGAACGAATCCGGCAACTCGGAGCAGCTCATCACTGTCCTATCCCCATAAGAGCCTTTTCCTTCGCTCTACTACACTGTTCTGTTGGGGCGTACCGGCTGTAGTCAATTGGGATTGAATCCCATGTTTCTGATAAGTAAGTCCTAAACTTTCCCAAGAGGTACCCATCACCACGATCCGATCGTAGTGTCTTGATACTTTTACCTTGATGTTTCTCCACAACCGTCTTGAATTCTTTGAACCAATCAAAGATTCAGACTTGCGGCCATCAAGTAAACGTATCCATAACTTTGAATATTCGTCTCACGAAGTATTCAAAACTATCTCTATCCTGGATAGGCACAGGACCACACTAATCAGAATGAATCATTTCTAACATATCTTTGGCTCTATACCCCTCGGTCTTGAAAGGCCTCTTGGTCGTTTTACCTTCCAAGTAAGATTCAAAGGTTGGGAAGTTTCCCACCACCAATGAACCCGAGGGCCCATCGGCTATCAACCTTTGAATCCTACTAAGGTTAATAAGACTAAGCCTTAGATGCCAAAGGTATGTTTGGTTCATCTCGGAAGGAATCATTCTCTTATTTGGTTAGATGATGAGCTATTAACAACTATTCACAGCGTGGAAGCTTTTGGTTCTAAAGTATACCAATTGCCTATCAATGTACCTACACAGATAATCTTTCTATTTCACTTTTCATAAAAAGCAATAGAATATTTTTTATTTTAGAAACTGAACCAGAGTTCTTTCTAAAATTAGGTACATAAAAGCAATCTTAAAACCAAAACATTATCTTCTAAAGACAAATAAATAACTCCTACTGCAATAGTAATCACCTCCATAACATATCCCTTGTAGGCAGTAATCTCTTCCTTAGCTTGTCGTTGGGCTTCCTGGAACCCCTGCAAAGAACTGCAGACATGTTTAGTAGCATCCGTATCTACTCACCAGGTACCGGTAGATTACAACACTAAACATGTTACAACGACAAAAGAAAAAGATATACTTTTTGTTTTGATGACGGGGACAATTCACCTTCTAATGTCCAGTGAAGTACTCGCCTTTCAGCTTCTTCACGCTAGTCCTTTGTCCCTACTATGCTGCTGCCTTCTTGAACCCATATTGTTTCTTCTTCTTCCTGCCTTTCGGCACAGAAGTAGAAACCTTCTAAGTTCCCAGGGTCTATAGGTTCTGATGAAATTGCCCCTCTGCCGCCTAGAGTCCTCCAGGAGTTCCCAACGTATACACATGCTTATTCATGCTATAGTTGAGCCGGAACTGCTCAAAACTCCTAGGCAAAGATTGGAGTATAATATCGACATGGGTCTCCCCGTCGATTTCTCCTCCCAGAACCTCAATCTCATTGAGGTGGGTCATCATCTTCAGGACATTTCCCGAAGAGTACCTATTTGTACTCCTGTGCGGAAAGGACAATGTCTAGGTTTATTTTCCAGTCTATATAGTTTGGGCCACTAAGTTTGTTTTCCTTAAGTATGGTCTCTAGTGGGTCATAGGTCATTCTGAAAAATCTAAGAATCACAACATACACTACTTTAGAAATCGAAAATAAATTGATTCCTCAAAATAATTAATTTTCGAGATCAACTAACACCCCTATATACCGAGAAATTCGCATGCCACGATGGTGTGGACGTATACGAATCCCTACATTCGTAAGAGGAGGTTTTACCCATCGATCTTACTATCTTGTCAACCTAACCTTTTGACAAGTAAGATCAATAGTTGGTATCCTTCGGCTCTGCTAAATAATAGTAGTGACTCCGATGGGAGGATACTATTATTCGCATTAAGTGTGCACCATTACACAACACTAAGAAAATTATTTCCGATTATGCGCATTCCGATAGGGAAGTACACACGCTCTTCAATAATTTTCTATAATTTTTTTCGACCCAGTGATCAACAGAACAAGTCCATCCGATGGGGAGGAAGGCACTCAGAGCCGACGCGCAGACTTGTTCACATCACTTATCGAATTGTAATGGAAGTCATGGGACCCTTAGGGTCCCTCTCCCACTTAGTAATTTTTCTCGAAGAATTTTCTTAGCACTACCACACAACCAAGTACACAACCAATCACATGAAAATAAAATAATGAAAAATCCTAGATTTTCCAACTTTCATGGCTCTTTGGTCTCTCATGTGCCTCCAGTCGTGTCGTCACTTCGTCCACTCCTCCCTTCCTTCTGCGCATGCTACCTTGAGGGATCTCTGAGCCGAAATGAAGAGTTAATTATTTACATCATTGATCTTATACACCACGAAGGAGTGTATATGAAATCTAGATCAACTGTAAATAAAAACTCGGCTAAACATGTGTCGTATTTAATTACAAAAATTAAATACCTACCTCATCAACCCCGAGGATTAATTAATTACAAAAATTGCAAACAATCACACAAATATTATTTTGGCCATTAAGTTGGAATCTCGTGCCTACAACACAAAGTTAGCCTACACACATCTACACATCATCAAAATAAAATGTATGAAAAATTACAAAATTAACCAATCCTAAACACACAAAGCCGGAAACCTCAACTCTGATACCAATTGTTGGGTATGCTTGGCGGGTTTCCTAAGCGAATACCTGGTCGATCTGAGAAACCTCTCTATGCCTACGGATTAAAAAATTTAATCAGAATAGAGAGCGTTTCCCATCGACCGTCTCGTGCCGTATCGAACGACCAAATTGCAACTTAGTCAATTACCAAAATTGGCTTTGTAATTTGCTCGATCGTTCGACTGCAAAAAAGGCGACGAGTTGATCGTCGACTTTTGTGTTTATGGTGGGGTCCAGTTAAATAATTATTAACTATGATTCACAATCATAATAATTATATAACAAACATAGAACGACGAGACTAATGAATAAGACACAAATTAAACATAAGGAGCCAAGGAAGAATTATACCTTCTATTATCTTACGATCTTCTACCGTATGACCCTCCCCTCTTGGACGTCGTGTGAGCGACGATCTACCAAGACCTGTGGCTACCAAGTCGATCCTTCTTCTTGCGCCAACCAATCCTTAATCAAAGGGATGCCGTCGGCCGCTCCTAAGAGATAATCCAAACACAAATCTAATTGATTCCTTCCTTCACTGCTAACATCTGAACAATAAATATTTTGGATTTCTTGTGATCTGAGCAACTCCAAATTATCCCACAACTCTAATTTGTGTTCTCTCAAGCAACTTGAAGAAAGTTCTTGTTGTCTCCTCCCCAAAGGAAAACTCACGACCATTGTTGCCTCAGCTCCGAATAATTGCCTCAAGGCAATTAATCTCAAGACAAAGCAATTGACTTGGCCGCCATAAATAATTGCCGAAGGCAATTTCTTGAAGCAGCCTTCCTTGAAGCCGCCTACAATTGTTGACCAAAAAATTGCCTCTCGGCAATTCCAATTCCTTGAAGCAGCCCACAGAATTCCTTGATGCCGCCCACAATTATTGACCAAAAAATTGCTTCTCGGCAATTCCTCGAGAATAATGATTGGTAGAGTAAATTTAGAAGAGTGAATAAGGGAGTGACTGATATGTAATTAATGTGTACATGTTCGATCGTCGATCGGACATCATCGATGATCTTGATTGTCGTCCCAAATCAAACTATGTCCTAAGAAGATGGTGAACCCGGCAGGGTCGTCGGTAATTGAGATCTCGCCGGATTGACGATAAATGCGACGAAATCATAATTGCGGCGATTCCCGATGAGTTCACCGATCTTCTTAAGATATAGTTTGATTTAGGACGATGATCAGAGGCTGCCGGTGGTATCCGATCGGCGATCAAACGTGTATATAATAACTGTCACGTCATTCACTCTCTCATTCACTCACCCAAATTCACTCAACCTATCATTACTCATTCCTGGAAGCCGCCTACAATTGTTGGCCAAAATTGCCTCTCGGCAATTCCAATTCCCTGAAGCAGCCCACAATTGCCTCGGCAATTCCTGGAATCCGCCCACCATTGGAAGCCACCCATAATTATCATCGACTCATCGTATTATTAATATTATTTTTTAACTTACCGAATCTATCGATTTAACAGAATAGATCTCGTCCATGAGTAAATTAAAGAAATAATAATTAATAATATATACCCGATATTATTTCGAGATTAAAGAATCGTACTCCATAATAATATCTTGAGGTCCTATCCAATTATCGAGTCAGTACAAATTGGATAACCTCGGGTTTTGGTCCTACCCAATATACTCAAAGCACACTAGTATAATTCTATAATTAAGATCAACCACACCTAATTACACTACAATCATTCCGATGGGTTGTCCAATTCCATCTCGATTGTGAGCCTCTATTTATGCTAAGTAAGGAAACGATAACATGATCTTCCGTGTGACACTACACACCATGTTATCTACAATGCAAAGCAATGGAATTTTTCCTCAGGGGCTATGGTGCAGCGGTAGGACAACTAATTGTTAACCCAGGCATCCGTTGTACGATCCTCAGCTACGGCGCAATTTGTAGGAATTTTTCCTCCAAATGGGGCGCGAACCCTGGGACGCTGAGCTTCTAGACTGCCCACCGCGAGCGCTTCCCGATTTACCCTGGTAACCGGTGGGAAACTTCCGTGGGGTCGGGCCGGTCACCCCAGGTTCAATTTGTCTGCTGCCTGGTTCATCATTTTTTTTTACACTGCAAAGCAATGGGACTTCGTGTATGTACTATTATAAACAAACACCTAGTGTAGTGTGATTCTATTTTCAAAATAAGATGTTCATATAAAGAATCATGTCTTTCAGTATACACATCCTACAATTGGCTCCCAACGCAATACGCCTAATGTGTAGCTCAGTCACCATCTTTTCATTATTCAAGATCCCTCTAGAGCCGGAGAATTTTCAATACCTTTTCTATCCCAGGCAACAGGAGTCGGGCGACTTTTTCTTCCAAGCTCGAGCCAAGGCTTCCTTCCTCTTGAATCTCCCCACTTCTAACAAGGGATGGAAGGAGCGTTATTTCTTCATTGGGTCCATCTCGGCCCCTGGCTGGCCCACAACATGGGTCGAGGAACTTCCTGTTTCCGATCTTCTCCCCAAGCACTATCGCACTTCCGCGGCCTTCCTGAATGTCGCAGCCAAGCTAGAGGATAGGCACTTTCAGGGCGGACATCTGCTCAAGGAGGGGATTCTCTCTACATTTGGTCTTAGCCCTAGTCCGGTCCCTTCACTGTCCGCAGTCGGTAAGTCTCACTGTATATTCTCTACATACTCTTTACTCATGCCTGAGCTTATTTTATTTTCAAAGTTCCCATGCTACTGTCTGCGGCTATGAGGGAAGGCTTTAGGTTAGATGAGGCCGAGCTGCAGGCTCGGGTCGCCTACGTGTTGGCTGTCAAAGGAGGTGCTTCGGTGGAAGATGCTTCGGCAGGCACAACTCTGACTGTACCGGAGTTAGTTCCCACCACCTCCGAGACAGCCCCACCTATAACCACCAGACCACGCGGTTCTTCCAAGCGTCGACGAGCATCTTCCCCGACAGGAGGCTCGTCCCACCCTTCTTCCAGCAAACGTCTGGAAAAGAAGAAGAAGAAGAAGAAGAGAGCGAGTCCCGACTCGGGCACCCCTTCTACCTCCACTGCCATCATCCCTTTCGTGGCCTCTACCGTCGATCCTCTTGCTATCGTACCAGCTGATGACTCCATCGTCCCCCCATCGACCAATATCCCTGCAGCCAATCCCCACACTGATCCTGCTGCTGATCCGCCTGTCATCATACAGTCTGCCGACCCCTCTGCTTCCTCCAATGCTTCTGACTGGTCAATGCCCGAGGGGTCGGGGACCCCGTCTGCTAAGGATTCCGCTGAGGATCCGCTGATACACCTCTTGGTGCCCACTTAGGTCGACTGCCATTTGAAGATGCCTCCGAGCGAGCTGCACGGCCGGCATCAGGATCTTCGCCTGTATGGGGTCAGTGGCCGACCGCTATGCTCAGGGACTCGAGGAGTCCTACTTTCACGGCCCTCGCAACAAAGCTGACGCCTTTTTTTTCAAGGTCACTCAGGTATGCCTAGACGAACCGGGTCATCTATTGAACACTCTGTTTCTTATCCCTAAAATCGGTATCTATTTTGCAGTTCATGGGAGACTGCCATGACTTCTCCAGGTCACTCCTGACCCAGGCCTCGGCTCGGGCTAAGGCCGAGAGAGAAGTGGAGCGCCTGCAGACCCAACTGGCGCACTCTCAGCTAGTTGCAGACGAGCCCACTATGAACCACTTGCGAGCCGAGGTTCAGGCCCTACAGGATCAATTAGCTCGCTCTAAAGAGCGGCTTGAGGCAGCGCGCGGCCAGATCGAGAAGGCGCAGCAGGCGGCGTCCCAAACAAACATCCGACTCTCCACGCTGAAGCATATTGAGCGGAAGGCCTGGACTCTTCAGGCGAAGGCCCAGGACGAGTTGACTCAGAAAAAACCAGAACTCCAGGAGACGTCCGCTACCAATGACGCCCTTCGGGCCCAACTAGAGGCCAGAGATGCTGAAGCCTTAACTCAAGCACAAAGGATAACTGAGCTATCAGCTGAGCTCTCTTCGAAGGACCAACTGCTGCAAGATCAGAAGGAGGAGCTTGAGCGGCTGATGAAGGAGAAATCCGAGTGGGTGGCGTCTTGAGCGGAACTGTCAGAGCTTCGTGCCTACAAGGAAACCGAAGCCACACGACTGGAAAAGCATAAACTCGAGTGCATCAATGCCCCGACCCATACTGCCGAAATATCCCAGCACTTTCTGGCCGTAATGATGCACCAGGGAGTTAGCGTCGTCCAACAACTCATGCTTGGCGGATATCTGCTTCCCGATCTGCCTCCCACAGCAGTGCAGTTTCAGGATATGTGCAAAGACCTCCTGGATGTAACAAAAGAGTCTTTTAAGTGAGGGTCAAGCCTCTTGTTTTTGTCTTTCTTCTTTTTGCATGTGCAAGGGCGATTGACCCATGATTATGTAACATCTCTGCTTTACCGAATGAAATTTCTCCTTCCCATTCAGGTTTTTTTTTATTAAATAGTGCTCGGGAAGCGTGGGTTGCTACGCGCCCGATCTGGAGCCGTCTCGCTTGAGGAGATTTGGCTGCTTGGTTGAGTCGGAGCACGAGGAACGTGGGTTGCCCCATGTCCGACCGGGACCTGAATCAAGGGATTTGCGGGAGTTGGCCCGTTTATGAAGGTTCGGCCACTTGGTTAAGTCGGAGCCTGGGGAGCGTGGGTCAACACGTGTCCGACCGGGACCTGAACTAAGGGATTTGCGGGAGCTGGCCCGTTTATGAAGGTTCGGCCACTTGGTTAAGTCGGAACCCGGGGAGCGTGGGCCGCTACGCGTCCGACCGGGACCTGAACCAAGGGTTTTGCGGGAGCTGGCCCGTTTATGAAGGTTCGGCCACTGGGTTAAGTCGGAGCCCTGGGAGCATGGGTCGCCACGCGTCCGACCGGGACCCAAACCAAGGACTCTTCGATCTAACGAAGGCACGCGCCAGGCCGGCCCTTTCCAGCCCAGTCGCATGATTAACCCACTCATTTCTCTTCGGTTGTCCCATCGGGGCGATTCGTATCCCAATTTTTGACGACTGCATTAACTAATGATTGAACGTATCAATGGTTGAATGACGCATCGGGCAGCGAAACATCTATCACCAGTCGTGGGCACCTCGGGCGGCGAGTAGCTTTACGTTGCTTGCCTACTTTATTGCTTCTCGATATTCCCTCCGCAATGCAACGGAGGTTGACCGTTCAATCCTGCGATTTACCGAGGTATTCTATGAACGACCAAGATTGCTTGCCCTCTCCTATATATAGGCGGTGACTACCATGGTCACTTTCAAACCAAACATCAGTTAGACCAAGATCCCCTTCTGTTTTCTAGCCAGCTTTCAATATGTTCACCGACTCATCCAAGGAACCGTTTTCCTTGAAAAGACCTTATACTTTCTCGGATGACTTTTACTTCTCTTCCTTAGAAGATATAGATTGGGAGCATCTTGCAATGATGCGTCCTCCGGACTCTCCTCTCCCGACGAGGGTGTTTACGACCACAACTGCCCCCCGCGAAGTTACGTCTCGTAAAGGGAAGGAACCGGCGAAGGAAAGGTCGGCTCCCCGTGTGGAGGTCACCGATACGGACGACCTACCCTTGGAGACCCGACGTTAGCTACTTCGGTCGGCTAAATTTTCATCTTCACTTGGTACTACCGCCCCTCCCCGTCGAGCTAAGCGAGCTAAGCTGCCGGCTTCTGCAGAACCTGCTGCCGCGGCTCCTTCTTTTTCACGTGTGACCTCCCCTCTGGAGCTCACCCATTCTCCGCCCGGGCATGAGGTATCTCTTCCTCCACCGACTCGCGAGGCTGCTCCTCCTCAGTCGAGGGCTTTCACTCTGATGCCCTTTGTTGCTGAGGGAACTAGTGTTTACTCTCCCTTGACAAGGGTAGCCTCCTCGAGCGCTACAACTCGCGGGGCTTCCTCTTCTTCTTCCTTGTCCCCTGCCGTGAGTGCTCCTGCGCAACCCAAGGCGGTCCTGTATGCCGGCCGACTGACAATAATGGCTCGGCTAATGTTGCGGGGGGGGGGGGGGGGGGGGGGCTACTATCAGACGACCCCTGCCCTTGCCAATGCCAGCTCGGGGGGGGGGGGGGGGGGGGGGGGACCTTTTAGCGCATTCTCACCAACCTCTCCCAGAATATGGGCCTCTGCTGGTGGTGATGTTGTTGTTAGCTCTCCTCAGCCGGTCTTGCCGAGTGCCACCACTCGCCGGGGCCTAGCTAGTGACTCGTGTTCAAGGAGCGGTATGGACAGGGAGTCTGAAGCCCCGTCCAGGCGACAGCCTGGAAATTCTGCTTAGGCGAGAGCGCAGAGGCCGACTCAGGGGGGCCTCAGGCTATGAAAGATGTTTTTTTTTGTTTTTCTTTTCTCTGCTTCTGACACTTGCTGTCCTTTTTGCAGGCTCGTCCAGTCTGGAACCTTGAGGAACTGGTGACACTCAAGACCCAGCTTTTTGAAGCACACCACGTCATCTCCACTCTCCGGGCCGACCTGAAGGCTAAGGAGGAAGAGCAGGCTGCTTGCGCGGCGGAGCTGGGTAAGCTTCAGCAAAACATGAAGTCCAAGCATCCATGCTAAAGGCAATTTAGCGGCGTATACAGCGCCTTAAAGAATATGCTGACTCCCTACTCCAAGACAAGCCCTAGAAGAAGACCTGCTGAGCTCCGCGAACTGGGAGCAGTTGTTAGGAAGAATGTTCTCTCTGTTTTCTTTTGCTGAAGAGAGGTTATGCCTCGTTTTTGTAATAGCTTTTGATATTAAGAATGCCGACTTTTTTTTATTCCTTGTGTCTTTGTGATGCTCAAGTGTTAGAAATCTAGGCAGCGTGAGTGTCCCGAGTGAGGGTACTACGGCCCGACTCAATTTCATTGATAAAAAATATGCGAGTGTAACGATTTCTGAATATCGACCCTTCTAGAGAGAGTAATCCGTGCTTTGTGAATGTCGGAGCGAAGTACTTAAGCATAATAGCGACCCGAGCAAAAGCGAGTCATTCAGTATTCGGGGAGCCCATCAGGGGGTTAATCGAATGCGGTTGCCGCCTCGGGCAATTTAAGGTGCTCTTGCCTAGCCATGGGTCTCATAAAGCTCCGCACCGGTGCAACCAAGTCACGGAAATGTACAGGCGATGTTCCTGACTTAGAATTTCGAAAGTTTTGCGCACTCGGTCGAGCAAGACTCAGGGAGCGTGGGTCACCATGCGTCCGATTGAGGGTCGATCCGAGGGAGAGATGTAACTCGTCCAAAGATGGGAGTATGAACACTGATTCAGGCTGATTCTCAAGAGCGTTGGCCGCCACGCGTCTGATCGGGGACACTGAATCGAGTGGGGCGTGGAGGCTGGTCCACTTATAACTTGCTGGCGAGGCAAGAGTTTTGCGCACACGGTCGGGCAAGACTTAGGGAACGTGGACCGCCACGCGTCTTACTGAGCAGCCGAGCCGCGGGATAAATGTAACTCGTGCAAAGACGAGAGTCTGGACACTGACTCAGGCCGATTCTCAGGAGCGTGGGTCGCCACGCGTCTTACTGAGCAGCCGAGCCGCGGGAAAAATGGCACACACAGTCGGCCAAGACTCAAGGAGCGTGGGACGCCACGCGTCTTATTGAGCAGCCGAGCCGCGGGACAAATGGCGCACACGGTTGGGCAAGACTCAGGGAGCGTGGGACGCCACGCGTCTTACTAAGTAGCCGAGCCGCAGGATAAATGGCACACATGGTCGGGCAAGACTCAGGGAGCGTGAGCCGCCACGCGTCTTACTGAGCAGCCAAGCCGCGAGATAAATGGCGCACACGGTCGGGCAAGACTGAGGGAGCGTGGGATGCCACGCGTCTTACTGAGCAGTCGAGCCGCGGTATAAATGGCGCACACGGTCGAGCAAGACTCGTGGAGCGTGGGCCGCCACGCATCTTACTGAGCAGCCGAGCCGCAGGATAAATGGCGCACACGGTCGGGCAAGACTCGGGGAGCGTGGGACGCCACGCGTCTTACTGGGCAGTCGAGCCGCGGGATAAATGGCGCACACGGTCGGGCAAGACTCAGGGAGCGTGGGCCGCCACGCGTCTTACTGAGCAGCCGAGCCGCGGGATAATAGCTCGAGAGTCTGGAGCATCTGCGAGCGGGGTGAGGACCATGCTTTTCCACTATTATGAGTGCTTTACATTTACATAATAACTTCTCACTCAGCAGCTCGATAGGGCTGAAGGTGAATCGCACTCCAGGGTCGATCCAACCTTTTTTCCTTCTCATTCTCTAAGTAATAAGCCCCCGATGCGAGCTTCTGAATAACTTTGAAGGGTCCTCCCCATTGCGGCTCCAACTTGTTTACATCTCCCACGGGCTTGATTCTCTTCCAGACAAGGTCTCCTACTTGGAATGACCTCGGCAATACCTTCCGATCATACTTCTGTTTCATCCTTTGCCGATATGCGAACATCCGAGCGGCTGCTTTGTCTCGGATTTCGTCAACCAGGTCCAGCTCCAATCACCGCCTTTCCGAGTTATCTTCATCATAGGCCGCCCGCCGGTCTGATTCGCATCCAACCTCGACCGGGATTACTGCTTCACTCTCATAGAGTAGCTGGAAAGGTGTGCACCATGTTGTCTCTCTGATCATGGTCCGTAGGGCCCACAGGATGCTCGGGAGCTCATCTACCCACGTTCCGCTAACATGATCCAGCTTAGTCTTTAACCCTTTAAGGATTTCCCGGTTGGCCACTTCTGCTTGGCCATTGCTTTGGGGATAGGCTACAGAAGTGAGGGCTTGCTTGATGCCGTACTTCGCGCACCACTCTTGTATCCTTCGACCCTGGAACTGCCTTCCATAGTTCGATACAAGTTTGTGTGGGATTCCGTATCGGCATAGTATGTCTCGCCACAAGAACTTCATCACCACCTACTCAGTAATACGCGACAGAGCCTCAGCTTCTATCCACTTGGAAAAGTAGTCGACGGCTACCAGCAAATATTTTTTCTGGGCTGCGGCAGTTGGGAATGGTCCCACAATATCCATGCCCTATTGGTCAAAAGGGCAGGAGACAGTCGATGCTTTCAATGCCTCTGCGGGTCGGTGTGGTAGGCAGTGATGCTTTTGTCAAGATAAGCAGGTGGCGACCAGCTCGTTGGCATCCTTCTGCAGGGTCGGCCAATAATAGCCTGACATTATTGCCTTTCGAGCCGTCGCGCGAGCCCCAGTGTGGTTTCCACAGATCCCCAAATGAATTTCCCTCAGCACATAGTCAGCATCCTCTTCGCTTAGGCACTTGAGGAGAGGTCGGGAAAACGACCTCTTGTATAACACATCGCCAACCATGGTATACTGGGCCACATGCTTTTTGAGCCACCGAGCTTCTTCTCGGTCGGCCAGCAAGACTCCCCTTGTGAGGTAGGTGATGATTGGGGTTCGCCAGTTGAACTCCAATCTAAGTCAACTTGTCTCTCTATTTGCATGATTAGCAATGCCGGGCCACCCGCCTGGGGAAGCACCCAAAAGCCGACTGAGCTGGCTAGCTTAGCCAACTCGTCTGCTTTAAACTTATCTTCCCGTGGGATCTTCCTTACTTGCACTTCTTTGAATTCGGCCTTCAGCTTCTCGTTAGCTTCGATGAAAGCTTGCAGCCGGTCACTGTTAACCTCGAATCGCCTGGCAACCTGCTGTGTAACCAGTTGGGAGTCAGAGTAGAGCACCACTCGGACTGCCCCTACATGCTTAGAAGCTTGCAATCCAAATATGAGGGCCTCATACTCTGCCTCATTATTCGTGGCCCGATACTCCAGTCGAACAGACAAGTGCATTTGCTCTCCACTCGAGGAGATCATCAAGATACCTATCCCACTCCCTGATCGGGCCGCTGAGACGTTCACATATATCTGTCAGGCTTCTTCAATCTCATCCGCATGTAGCTCACTTAGAAAATCTGCAAGTGCCTGAGCCTTGATGGCTGGCCGAGGCTGATACTGAATGTCATATTTGCTCAACTCAGTGGTCCACTTAATCAGTCGCCCGGATGCTTCAGGATTGGAGGTCACTCGACCCAAGTTGTTGTTCATCAGCACCACGATAGGATGGGCCAGGAAATAAGGTCGGAGCCTCCGAGCACCCAACAATAACACATACATCAACCTTTCGAGTGTCGTATAGCGACACTTGGCTCCTTTTAATAGATGGGTAAAGACGTACACCAGGTGTTGCTCAGCCTCCTCTTGCTTAACCAAGACCATGCTGACCGAGTCGGCTGACGTAGCCAAATAAACATACAGGGTCTCCCCGACCTCCGGCTTGGCCAATACGGGCAGCTCAGCAAGGTAGGCCTTCAACTCTTCGAACGCCTTGTCGCAGTCGGCGTCCCACTGGAATTTGGTGGCTTTGCGGAGGGTTTTGAAGAAAGGCAACCCTCGCTCAGCCCATCGGGAGATGAATCAAGACAAGGCTGTGATCCGCCCGATAAGTCGTTGTGCCTCCCGAAGGTTTCTTGGCGGGGGCATGTCCACAAAGCCTTGACCTTGCCAGGGTTAGCCTCGATGCCCCTCTCGGTCACGATGTACCCCAGGAACTTTCCACTTCAAGCGCCGAAGAGACACTTGGCCGGGTTCAACTTGAGCCCGTATCTCCGCAGTGTCTGACATGTCTCCTCGACATCCACTACCAAGTCCTCGGCTCGGGTGGACTTGATGAGGATGTCGTCTACATATACTTCTACATTTCTTCCGATCTGGGACCGGAAGACTTTATTCATCATGCGCTGGTAGGTGGCTCCAGCGTTCTTCAGTCCGAACGGCATGACGGTGTAGCAGTAGGTACTGTCTGCCGTGATAAAGCTGACCTTCTCTTGATCCTCGACGGCCAGGGGTACTTGATGATACCCCTGGTATGCATCCAGCATGGAAATGAACTCGCGACCAGCTGTCGAGTCCATCATCTGGTCGATCCGAGGCAAGGGATAGCAGTCCTTCGGGCAGGCCCTGTTGAGGTCCCGAAAGTCGATGCAAATTCGCCACTTATTGTCTGGCTTGGGCACTAGCACCACATTGGCCAGCCAGACCGGGAATTGCACCTCCCGGATGTGTCCGGCCTCCTTCAGCCTCTCGATTTTGGCTCGGATCGCCTTATTTTGCTCGGTGATGAAGTCCCGCTTCCTCTGCTTCACGGGCCGAGCATGGGGATATACATGGATGCGATTGTTGGGTATGGCTTGGTGGGTTTCCTAAGCGGATACCTGTTCGATCCGAAAGACCTCTCTATGCCTACGGATTAAAAAATTTAATCTGAATAGAGAGTCGTTTCCCATCGACCATCTCGTGCCGTATCGAACGATTCAAATTGCAACTTAGCCAATTACCAAAATTGATCTTGCAATTTGCTCGACCGTTCGACCGCGGAAAAGGCGACGAGTTAATCGCCGGCTTTTGTGTTTATGGTCGGGGTCCAATTAAATAATTATTGACTATGATTCGCAATCAAAATAATTAAATAACAAACATGAAATGATGAGACAAATAAGTAAGGCACAAAATAAGAACATAAGGAGCCAGGGAAGAATATACCTTCCGTTACCTTATGATCTTCTACCGTATGACCCTCTCCTCTTGGACGTCGTGTGGGCGACGATCTACCAAGAACCGTGGTTACCAAGTTGATCCATTTTCCTTGCGCTA
The DNA here is from genome assembly GCA_024364735.1 of Boesenbergia rotunda. Classification (NCBI taxonomy): domain Eukaryota; kingdom Viridiplantae; phylum Streptophyta; class Magnoliopsida; order Zingiberales; family Zingiberaceae; genus Boesenbergia; species Boesenbergia rotunda. Next base: position 853,257 of record JAGFNQ010000920.1, read on the forward strand.
ACCAATCTCTTACCAAAGGGATGCCGCCGACCGCTCCAAGGAAGAAGATAATCCAAACACAAACTCTACCTCTCTTCTCTTCCGCCGCCGGCGCCCGAACTATGAGTTGCTTCAAGACAAGGTCGCGAGCGACTTTGCTCCTTGCATAACAACATCTCCACAGTTCACAGCCGGTGCTCAAAGCCTCTCCGCGCACAGCAACCAGCCGATCTCCATAGAGAGATCAAAAGTCGCACATGCGTGAAGGACTTTCCTTCTCCACGCAATTTCTCTCTGCCAAGGTGCTTGATCTCTTCACCATCAGCGCATATTGGCTTCCTTAGGAAAAGTTCACTTCACCACTTTCAACCAAATCGTCGCTGATCAATCCTTGGAGGCCTTGAAGAAGGATTAGCAAAATTAATTGCATGCGTTGCAATTAATTGGAGAAGAGAAAACTTAATTGCATGCGTTGCTTGCAATTAATTGGAGAGGAGCAAAAGTTAATTACATGCGTTGCGCATGCAATTAATTGGAGGAGAGAAAACTTAATTACATGCGTTGCTTGCAATTAATTGGAGAAGCGCCTGATTAATTGCATGCTTTACAATTAATCCGAGAAGAGAACTATTCTCTTCCGTTCGGCGCCACGGATAGAAAGGAGAGAGAGAGGAGAGAAGAGTTGATGCTAGGGTTTTTTGTGATCTATTGAATTAATCATCAACTTGGTTCCATACCACTATGGGGTATTTATAGGGTTACGATAGGGACCATGAGGAGGAGTTGGATCTTGGTCTGCTAATGGACCCGGTCCATTAATGAGGATCCATTCCACTAAAGGGCCCTGATTGAATTACCTCACCAACCCCCATATTTACATATGGGCTCCACTTATTACAAGTCGTCCATCCCCCCGTGTTTAAGATTTCGAATGTCCGTTAATTAATTAAATTACTGACAATTTAAATTAATTAACTTCTGGATCCTTGACTAGTACCACTCGACATTATCATCATGCCGGATCAAATCTACCTGCAGGGTTTAGCATGATGAACCTTTTGAGCTCATCAAGGGGGCATCATCAACCCGACTCACCAGGACACAGATTCCGTCAATAATCAACGACACATCATATTATTAATATTATCTGCCAACTTACCGGGCCTATCGATCTAACAGAATAGATCTCACCCATTGGTAAATTAAAGAAATAATAATTAATAATATATGCCCATTATTATATCGGGATTAAGGGATTGTACTCCATAATAAAGTCTGAGGTCCTATCCAATTATCGAGTCAGTACAAATTGGATAACCTCGTGTTTTGGTCCTGCTCAATGTACTCAAAGCACACTAGTGTAATCCTATGGTCAAGACCAACCACACCTAATTACGCTACAACCATTCCGATGGGTTGTCCAATTCCATCTCGGTTGTGGGCCTCTATTTATACTAAGCAAGGAACTGATAACATGATCTTCCGTGTGACACCACACACCATGTTATCTACAATGCAAAGTAATTGGACTTCATGCATGTACTAATATAAATAGGCACCTAGTGTGATTGTGATTCTCTTTTCAAAATAAAGATGTTCATATATATAAAAGAAGCATGTCTTTCAGTATACATATCTAACAGCGATGTTCCGCCACCTCCGGTCGGACGCCTTTCAGTTCCTTGACTGACCAGGCGAAAACATCTTGGTTTCGAGCCAAGCATTCCAGCAGGGGCTTCTTCAGTTCCTCGGTCAATCCTGCTGCGATCTTGACTCGGGATTCCTCCCGATCTGGGAGGAGATGCACCTCCTCTTTGTCCTCATGCAACTCGGACCAAGGGGAAGCTTGAACCATGTTGCAATCGAAGAAGGGGCGTGGAGCCTTGCGGCTCTCTACCTGGACGTCGTCCACGTAGCATCACCGGGCCACTCTTTGGTCGCTTTTGACTTCTCCCACCTTGTCCCCGACTGGGAACTTAACCTTCAGGTAAAAGGTGGAGGCGACAACCCGGAACTCGTCGAGGGCTGGTCGACCCAAAATGGCGTTGTAGGACGAAGGAGCATCCACCACCAATAAGGTGGACCACCGAGTCCTCTTCAGTGGCTCCTCGCCCATGGATATGGCCAGTCGGATCTGACAATGGGCTGCACTTGGTTCCCCATGAATCCGAACAACGGGGTCACTACCAGGTCCAGCTGGGATCTCTCAATCTGGAGTTGGTCGAATGCTCTCTTGTAGAATATGTTGACCGAACTGCCAGTGTCCACTATGGTGCGGTGGACTTGATAGTTGGCGATGACGACGGTAATAACTAGCGCGTCATCGTATGGGACCTCCAGGCCCTGCAGATCGTGGGGCCCGAAACTGATCTGGGGCCCTTCCGCCTGAGCCAAGCTAGTGCCGACCTGATGAATCTCCAGTCGGTGCACTTGTGCCTTCCGGGCACGATTGGAGTCTCCTCCTGTCGGTCCGGCCAAGATGACATGTACGCCCCCTCGGATGACATTCTGCTGGTTGGCCTGCTCCTCATATGTCTCCTCGTCCCCTGCCCGGTTCCCCTTGGGGGAATAGATTGCGGGCAGCTGGGGGGTTCTCTCGCAACTCCTCGGCCACGGGGTCGACATTCGGGCCGCCTCGACCTGCGCCCCGTCCAGGAGGTGTTTGTCGTCCTCGTCCTCTGGGGGCAGGGGCTCGGCCCCGACCGGCTTGACAGCACTCCTCGGTGGCGTGACCGTGGCTCTGGTGGAAGGTGCAATATGACCTCCATCGGGCGGGGAACACCCTTGGGCCACCTGTTGTACATGGCGCCGCTCCATACGTGCATGCTCGGTTGACCCACGTGGGATGCGAATAGGTCCCCCTGGGGGCCTAGCACCCTGAACGGGTTGGGAGGTACCGGGGCGGCCGACTCCTTTCTGCGAGTGGCCTGTGCCTCCTCTACATTGATATATTTGACAGCCTTGCCAAGAAGGCTGTTGAAGTCCTTTGGGAGCTTCATGATCAGCGAGCAGAAAAACTCCCCATCCTGTAGGCCCTGGGAGAAAGCGTTGACCATGACCTCTTGGGTGGCGGTTGGCACGTCTAACGCCACATCATTGAACCTTTTTGATGTAGGCCTTAAGGGTCTCCTTTGGACCTTGCTTCAGATCGAACAGATTAGGGCTCGTCCTGTGGTGTCGTCGGCTGCTAGCAAAGTGCTGCTGGAACACTCTTTTGAGCTCCTCAAAGCTCGTGATCGACCCTTCGTGGAGTCGGTCGAACCATCTCTGGGCTGCGCCAGAGAGGGTTGTCAAGAAGGCTCGGCACTTGACACCTTCCAGATACTGATGAAGCAGAGTCGCGCTCTCAAACTTCATCAGATGCTCCTTCGGATCAGTGGCCCCCGCATACTCGGGGACGGTAAAGAAACGGAGGTGGCAGGGCACTGGGTCCTCCAAGACCAAGTGAGCAAAAGGACTGCGTACCAGTGCAGCTGAAGCAGGGTCAGCTGGAGCCTTTCCCTTGTCCGGTCGCCTCCCACGCACCGGGTTAGACACTGCGGCCTCTGCTGACACCGAATGGGCCTCGTCACCTTGGCCTCAGGGGATGGCCACGGGAGGAGGTGCAAAGCCGCCCTCAGGCCGAACGGGCCTGCTCTGTCCTCCAGAAGTCCGGCGCGCCGCTAGCTCTGGGCCCTGAGGCCCCTGACTGGTGGTTTGAGAAGGCCTTTGCGAAGCCTTCTGAGCTCGCGTAGCCATTATCACCTCATACTCCTCGCGAGAGACCTCCACAGTCAACGGGTTGGGGTCTGCCATCTTCACTTCCGATCAGGCTGCTGGTGTCCCTCCTTCTAGTGTCAAATTTGATCATGTCGCGAAGCGAGCTGGACGCCCCCCTACAACTGAGTGGGCCTCCGGGAAGAGCGAGGTCGCTGAGGTGGTCTACTGAGCTGGATCGCCTCTAGCCTGCAAGACAGAGACCGTTAGAACCCGTCGGGAAAAGCCCCCGGCCAGACACTCCGACGGTCAAGTCAGTACTCGACGGTGGCAATGGAAAGCAATAGAACAGTATGAAATTGTACTATCGCACGTACCTGAGAGATGCGGAGTGAGGAGGCTTATATAGCCGGGGAAGCTGACAGCTCCTGCCCGTCCTGCCACCTATTGTCATATAGTGAGGACAAGGTAATGCATGCCCAGAGGTGGCAGGATAAAATAGCGCATACTATATTAAGGAAAGGAGCACTGTCAACTTAATGGTTGGCGCAGTTAGACGTCGTTCGGCCTGACATCAGTGTATGTAGTCGTGGTACGGGGGGACAGGGTATGGCAGGAAGATCACTACCTCGGCGAGATATCCGTCGTTTGAGACCAGGAAGTCTTCAATCCTGCGCCGACCCCGTACAGCTTCTGGTAGTCTGGTGTAAGGGAGTGGTTGTGCCTGCTGGGGCCGACTGCAGGCCTAAAAGGGTGCCGACTGGGGGCACTACATGATGAGGTCGGCTGAGGGCCTAAGAGGATGCCGACTGAGGGAACTGAATGATGAGGCCAGTTGAGGGCCTATAAGGGTGCCGACTGGGGGCACTGAATGATGAGGCCAGCTGAGAGTCTATGAGGGTGCCGACTGGGGGCACTGAATGATGAGGTCAGTTGAGAGCCTATGAGGGTGCCAACTGGGGGCACTGACCGATGAGGCGTAGAGTGATGCTCCCTCGGGTTTAGGCTTACCCTCGTAACGTGGTCCGCCACGCGTCGGCGAGGAGCCAAACATGGAAGGGTATTAGAACATGAATACTTAAGTCGGGATGAGGCCGATGCTACGGGGTGTGGGCCGCCACGCGTCCACTTAGGGGCCTTAGCCCATCCAATGGGCCTTTCCAGCCTACTAACCACCTTCCTCCTGACTAGGCGCCAGGCTGCCGGACCAGGCTACACGTAAGCTGGCCCGGGATCAATAATAAAAAAAAACTACATTGATAAAAGAAAAATAAATTAAAATAATTTGGGAATAATTGATGAATTACGCATGTTTTCAATTTTTTTGATCGGAAGACAGAGAGCTCGGAGTCTTAGCTCAGGCATCCACTGCCCGATGAGAGCAAGAAGGAAGTCCTCGTAGTGTCGAGTTGTATCCTTCTTCACGGCTTGCTCAAGCCGGACACTGTTCCTCTTGTAGTACTCCTCCTTTATCTGCTGCATGTCTACCTCCGCCCGAGTCCTGATGATCCTTGTGAGGGCGCCCTCGTCTGTTCCCATCTTACTAACTGAAAGACGCATCACCTTCTCCAGATACCTCTGGGGGCAAGTGATGCAGCGTACGATGGCTCGGAGAGCTAAGAGGAACTGATTCGCTGGATCAGATTTCAAGTCCTGTGAGTGAAGAAGAAGAAGAAGAAGAAGAAGTTGCTTTCTTCCTTTTGATTCCATAAGAGTAAACAGGAAAGTGGTAGCGTACTGAGCAGATACCTTATTGATTGGGTTCCCAAACTCGTGGTTGTAGTCATGGAAGGTCGCAAGCAGCTGCGCTTTGCTCCTCGTTGTGAGGATCCTGATGACGTCTTCATGGCTGTAGTCGTTATCTTTTATCTTCTGATTCAGTAATTTAGCCTCTGTCTTTGCCAGGCTTGTGTTCACTTCAGATCCCTCGTACCGGAGCGTGCTCACCAGCGGCACAAGAAGCTAGAGATTGAAGCGGTGAACAGGGAATGAGCTAAGTCGAGTGGATGATCTGAAACTCTCGTAACAAAAATCTCAATTTTTCTTTGTGAATTCTCACAGATATCGAGAGCAAGATTAGGGATTTCAAGGATCAGACATCGCTTCGCCGATTTACCTTTCTGAAATCACCGTGAGTGGAGCCAGCGACGTCCTCCTCGAGGCACCTCTTGAATCGATTTTGATAGAGGGCGTGGGTTCGAGGGTCGACGGTATGAACGAGGGGTGAAATCTCGGCTGCTGTTTAAAAAAATTCCTCGCGCCTGGGTGTCTTAACCTGCCCAGTATGGGGTAGAGACCAGGGGGCCGCTAGGTTGGCGGTTCCAACCTTTTGAAATTGAATCGATTTTGATAAGCCCTCCGCGCGGCGAGCAGTTCTTCCGCCGTCCGCACCACTGCGATCTCAATCAAGACACTGTTCTCGGGGCTCCACCTTCTGTACGACCTCGTTCGCGAGCACGGCGTCCCTCTCTGCCGAGTCTACCGCCCACAGCAGAACCGCCCTCTGCGCTACGAACCCAAACCCACATCAGAAACAGGCAAAAGGGGACAATCCAGAGAACACGATCGGAATGATAAAAAAACAAAAGTGGAGGGGGCAATCGAACAGATCGGGAGGAGGCGACCTCGAAATCACGGGTGAGCTCCTTGTCGAGGGGCTTCAGGAGGTCTACGCCGTAGATCTCAGCGTACGCGCTGCGGATCTGGCGGCGATGAGCGGCGGGACGATGTGCGAGGACGGAGATGATCGATCCCTCGTCAGTGCCCCATCCTGAAGGAGTAAGAGGCGAATCGCATTAGCTCGCCAGAAAAGATCAAGAACCCTAGCTAGGAACAGCCCAAGGACCAGAACGTGGGGAAAAAAACCTTCGAAGGCCTTGTGAAGCCGCTCGCAGTCCTCTGCCGGCGACGGCAACGGATCGGGACACGTCAGCGTAGACATCTTATCCTTCAACAGGAAAGGGATCCGGAAGCGGAGAAGACGAAGATGAGGGCGCCTTTTATAGCATAGGCGGGAACATGGTCGCACGGTTAAAATTTTGAGCATATACATTCTATTCGTACGAGAATTGATCTCCGCCGTTGCTTGTTCGATACGTGTCGGCAGGACGGCGTTCGCATGACCACGTTGATGGGGCACGTTAGCGGGCCATCAAACCCTTTATTTAGGTTTTGACTAAGATTTGTGGTTAAAAACTTTAAAAAGCAATAAATCTAAAAAATATTATCTAATAAAAGAATTCTCACAATTTATATAAATATTAAAAATATAAAAAAATTGGTTGCCCGTCACGATTGATGATTACAGACTAGAGATAGGCTGGGAACGTTAGATTTCTATATCGTGAATTTTTTTATTTATTTCGACGATCAAGCTAAATAAAAAAAAAATGATGAACCAGATAAATTAAATCTGAGGTGATCGACTCGATTCTACGGAAGTTTTTCACTGGTCATCAAAATAAATCGGGAAGTGCTCGCGGTGGCAATCTAGAAGCCTACCGTCTCAGGGTTCGCGTCCCATTTAGAGGATAAATTCCTGCAAAATACGCCGTAGTTAGGGATTAAACGCACGGATGTCTGGATTAACGATCGAGCTAAATAGATCACTCGAGGGGGTGTTTAATTGGAGATTATATGATAATATTTATTATTCATTTAAGATTATAAAAAAATTATATTTAATTTGGATAATAAATAATTTTTAAATAATCATTCATGTTCGACACGTTAACAAAAGAGACATGCAATCAAGAATCGAAAACTCTAAAAGAGACATGCAAGAGACATGATTGATCGAAAACTCTAAAAAAGATAAGGTTTTTCTTAATTTCAGAATTACAAAAAATTTATTTTCCAAATTCTCCCTCAATACTCTTAATAATTAATTATATTATAATTTATTATTGTAGCCGGTCGTAGCCGATAGTCAATGACGGCCAACGACCACTGGCAGTAGTCGATGATGATTGACAGCAGGTGGCAATCGGCGATGATCGGCGGCGGCCGATGACTGACGAACGATGATGATATAATTTTTTAAAAGTTAAAATAAATATAATCGTAAATCGTTAATCTGATAATTAATATAAGTTTTTAAAATTTAAATCGAGTGTGTAAATAAGTATAAAATATTATTTTTTATTTTTAATTTAAATAAATATATAATTTTATAAAATTTATATTAAATTACAGAATAATATAATGCTTTACGCATGACCTCAAAGTTCAATTTATTTAGTAAATTTTTTAAAGCAATGAATATACGCTTGTCATTTTATCTTATTTGACACTGCCTTCACAATTTTTATTATTATTTCATTTAATGTGATAATAATATGGTAGCTATGTAAAAATGTAAAATTTTAAGGGCCATTGTCAAAAAGTTGTAATAATTTTAACTAATTTAAGATAATTTCAAAGTTTAGTCATTAAAATGGTTATGTGTAGTAAATTTTTTTCAAAGTCATTGAAGAGTATTTTAGCATAAAAGAATAGGATAAATGTCTTTATTTTTTTTTTATAAAAAATATATGATATCCCTTATTTTTACAGAGCTGTTCCCTATCAGGTACCAGACAGCTGATTAACTGACCTGCTGAGTTGGCACACGCGTGCATGCGACATAGGAGGGCAGATCCTCTGTCTCAGTTTTTTTCATGTTCCGCCTGTCCCACTCTCTAGCGACAGGCGAGTCATCTGATCGTCGATCGGACATCATCGGCTGGCTACCGTCCCAAATAAAACTATACCTTGGAGGGTACGGTGAACCCGTCGGGACTGTCATAATTGCGATCTCGCCAGATTCACCGTCGAATCCGACGATATTACAATTACAACGATTACGACCAGTTCTTTATTCTTCCATAATATCATTTGATTCGGGACGACGATCAAAAAAATCATCAATGATGTCCGATCGACGATCGGACGACTCGTCGGATGTTGTCGGGAATGAGACATGCGGGACAGGGACAAAAGTGGGACAGAGGATCCCTTTTGGCAACATGGCTGCTTTGTCGAGTAGGCCCACTTGATATGGAGACAGATCCTCTATCCCTCTGTTTCACTCATCGGTGATGCCCGACGAGTTGTTCGATCATCGATCGGACACCACCGACGGTCTTCAGTCGGCGTTCCGAACAAAATTATACCCTGGAGGATACGGTGAGCCCGTCGGGTCTCGCAGCAATTGTGATCTAGTCGTATTCATCGTCGAATCCAACGAGATTGTAATGCGGCGATTTCGATCGATTCATCGTTATCCCTAGATATCGTTTGATTCGGAACGATGACAAAAAATTATCGATGGTGTTCGATCGTCGATCGGACGACTCGCTGACCATTGCCGGCGAGTGTGGGACAGGCGGGATAGGGATCCTCTGGGACAGAGGATTCCGACAGCTGATGAGATGGGATCCTCTGTGGGATCCCTCCGGCGATGCCCGACGAGTCGTCTGATGTCGATCGGACACCATCGACGCTCTCCAGCCGTCGTCCCGAACAAAATTATACCTTTCAGCCACCGACCCGAACAAAATTATATCCTGTGGGGTATGGCGAATCCGTTGGGATATCGTCGCAATTATGATCTCGTCGTATTTACCGTCGAATCCGATGAGATTGCAATGTGACGATTTCGACTGATTCACCGTTATCCCAAGATATCGTTTGATTCAGGACGACAATTAAAATTTTTTAATGATGTCCAATCGTCGATCGGACGATTCGTCGATTATCGTCAACAAGTACGGGACATGCGGACGGGATCCTATTAGACATAGGATCCCGACAGCTGAGGGGTCGGATCCTCTGCGACGCGCGCGTCTCTGCACCTCTGCGACGCACGCTAAACGACAAATTTTTCTCACGCGTCGAGCACGTGAAGAAGCCAGCCATCTCGTGTTCATTTCTCTTTACTATTTTTAGCGCCTCGTTGCCCGCCTCTCCTTCCCGCCTTCGCTAAGGAAGAAGATGATGATGACGGTGCCCTCCAAAGCCAAGTGAGTATCCTCAAATTCTTGTTTTTGTTACGCTCGTTAAGAAACTGAAATTAGAGTTTCTGATATACAGGTCTGGTTCCACCAGGGCTCAGGGAGATCTCAAGGTGAGCAGATTGAACGGAAATGGATCCGCCAAGTCAGATGCTCAGCCACCGGAGAAGCAGGCTTCTTCCCCCCTTCCGAAGCCGCGCGGCTCGGTCGATCGGCCGACCAAGTCATTCGAGTCCAAAGTCTCTAGCAAGAACAGCACCAGTCCCAGTGTAAGACTGAACGGTTCAGTCAGTGTTTTGTAGTTATTTGGCGCAGTTTCGTATCGACTTTTTATTCTTGTTGGGGTCGGTTTGGCCGCAGAAACCAAGCTTGCAGGGGAAGTTGGAGGCAGTCGAGTTGGAGCTCAAGAAAGCAACGGTTGCTCGAATGCGAGCAGAAGAGATCTTGGCTACCGAAAGACTCAGGATCGAAGAATTGGAAGAGGAATTGCAGATCAAGCATGAGCAAGATGTGTCTTCCCTGAGTTGCATGGCTGAAGAACTCCACAGGGTCAAGGAGGAGCTCAGGGGCGCCGAGGGTGAAAAAGAGATGATCTTGCGCAAGGTAGACGATGCGAAAAGGGCCGCAAAAGTACACCAAGAGAAGACGGAGCTCGCGCCTAAAGCAGCCCGCGATCAGAACGCCTTGCACGACTCTGAATTGGAAGCTCTGAAATCGGAACTCGAAAGGGGGAAAATAGCCGAAGAGAAGTTGATCCACATGGAATCGTTGATCGAAAAGCTTCAGATCGAGGCGACCGATGCCCGAAACGGGGAATCGAATGCATGCGCATTGGTCGAGAGGCTGAAGGTCGAGCTCGAAGAAGCTTATCAGTCTGAGAAATCGGCATCCGATTCTCTAGCAGACATGATGGTCAAGCTGGAAGAGAGCAAGTCTCTGTTCGAGGACGCGGAAAAGGAGATATCGATCCTCCGAGCGAGGCAGAAGATTGACCTTGAGGAGTCAAACAGGCAGCTCGAGTTGGCACGCCAAGACGCACTGAACATCGGCAAGACGGTCGAGTTACTGAAATTGGAGCTTCAGAGATTGGAGGAGGAGAAGTCGGAGGCCGCGGCGGAGACCGAGAAGCTCGCCGCCGAGCTCAAGCTCAGCAGAGACGAAGGGGAAAAGGCCAACAAGGCGATGGAGTGTTTAGCTTTGGAATTCGAGGCCATGTCGATAGAAGCTAGAGAGAGGGAAGAAAGGCTTACGAGGATGCAAACCGAGATCGAAGAATCGAACAGAGAGATAGAACGACTGAATCGAGTTCTACGAAACACGGAAGAAAGGTACGAGGTGATGCTGGACGAAGCGCGATACGAGTTCGTGTGCCTCGAGAGAAGATGCAAAGATGAGCAGAGTTTCATCGGTACGATTCGAGAGTTGGAAGAGGAAATTGCCTCCTTGAAAGCTAAACACGAAAAGAACGAATCGATCGAAGATGTAGAACCATCCAAGAAGGAAGAGGAGGAGGATCACTACCAAGAAAGGCCATGGAAGGAGGAGGCAACGATCGAGCGGCGGCAGCTTCTGGGTGGAGTCGTCGTCGCTGAGAAGATATTGGCTGATGGAATCGAGGTTGAAGCAGTCAGCTGAAGACGCCATGGAAGGAGGAGGCAGCAGATGTAGACGAGAGAGAGAGTAAAGCGTTTGAGTAGAAAAAAGAGGCTGAGGAGGTCAAATTTATATCAGAAAAATGAAGAAGGGGAAGATGGTTCGAAGAAGGGATCTTCACGTGCTCGACGCGTGAGAAAAATTTATCGTTTAGCGCGCGTCGCAGAGGTGCAGAGACGCGCGCGTCGCAGAGGATCCGACCCCGACAGCTGATTCCTGACGTGCCGAGTTGGCACACACGTGCACGATACAGGGTCAGCTGTGTCAAGTAAAGTTTCGTCCGCTACTTTACCCGCAACTATACCAGCCTGAGCCTGCCTCCTCTGTCCGACAATACGCTTAATTACACCCGCATCTTTATAGACTCACGCACTGTTCGAAACGTGTGCATTTAACGGGTGGCTCCCGCAAGGATACCACTTAAAAAATTGTCGGGTTTGGAAGTCAAGCGGTCGAAATAGAAAACGATCTTCCTTCCGCCGTCGTCAGTCATCTCCGTCGGTCGTTCTCTGCAGATCGGTGTTAAAGAGATAAAGGCGACGGACTAGTCGAAGAAGGAAAAGCCTAGATATTCGCCCTATGATCGAGTCAATGATCCCGTTGAGCATTGGAACTGTGGAGAGTCCTTCCCGATCCCTGCCGATCTAGGCCTTCTCCTCGATTGGGGCCGCGCGAAGGAGCTGACGGCTGGGAGAGGATCGAAGGAGCGCGGAATTTCTTGGATCGGTGTACCTGGTTGGGCATTTTGTGGCTTGGTTTAGTTTATCCCGGCGGGTTATGGGAGCGACGGGATCGAAGCTCGAGAAGGCTCTTGGCGAGCAGTTCCCGGAAGGCGAGCGGTACTTTGGCCTTGAGAACTTTGGCAACACCTGCTACTGCAACAGCGTTTTGCAGGTTCCCCTTTCATCTTTTTTTTTTTCCTCTTCCAAAATGCTTAGCCATGTGAAAACTCTTGTCGAAATACGTTTTTTTTTAATGGGTTCTTGTCCTTTTCTTTTGACGTCGGAGGATCCGGATGCGATTGCCTTTAGACTTTAGTTCTTCTCTTTACCTAATTCTTTCAGATTTTTTTAACCTGATGCTCCTGTGAATTTCCCTTTCATCTTGTGAAATGACAACGTTTTTTCTGTTTGCCTTGTTATCTCAGGTACTACCGGTTTGATTGTTTTTCCTTCGAATTTTTATGCCTTGTTTGAACGGAAAAAACAAAGAAACAAAACAAGGAATTTGAGAATTGGAATTCTAGTTGTCAAAAAAAAGGGCGGGGATTTCTATATCCTGACGTAGGTGACCGGGTTTCTACATCACCCACTTCCTTTGCTTAATGCTTACATCGTTTTGATAAGGATATGTTGTTGAATATGAGAAATTGATATTCAGGCAACTACACTCTGTACGGATCAAACAGAGAATAATAATTCTTAGGACATGAAATAATTGCGAAAGCCGCGAGATTCATGTCTTGAAAATCAGAACTTTCTATTTACTAGCAAGATTCTTATCTCTTACGGCAATTAACTCTTTTTCTGATATCAAGGTCCTGTTGGGTTAGTTCTATGCCACTATCAGTTAAATATATCAATGATCTCCTTGGGAGGAAATGTAGTGCTTCACAAATCATGCTTGGAAACATGTTTATATATTAAAGTGCACAGGAATATATAAGATGGATCAGAAACTATTGGCCACACGTGAATCCTATAAATTACAGAATATCATGGTAGATGTGGTTGAATCTTGTGTCTTCCTAATGATTATATAACTGAAAGTAGCAATATTCTTTTCTTTCACATTTCACTTCAATCAATCATAGTTGTGAAATCTCAACTCAAGAGATAAATAAGCTTTTGTTGCTGATTTGGGAGTTTTTACAATTGGGACACGTAAAATATTAACTATGATCTCTTTTGATTTTCCTTATTTTTAGATTTTGTTTAAATGATCCTTGGTCTTTTAAACTTTGTTATTTTCAAGTATGTATATTGCCAATAAATTGAATATGAACTTTGGTCTTTTTAGCTTCCTCATTTCCGATATGATATTTTGGGGCATCTTACTAATCAGTGCTTTTATTTTAGGCTTTTGCTTAAGTTGCCATATTGTTTGTTGATTTTATGATGAATAATTTCTTGCCAATTATCCTTAAAATTTACTGTTAAGTTGGGGTTGAGCCTATTCCACCCCAAAATGGTTAGTCGTTTGAGATGGAATTGACCCAACCCCATGTTAACATGACATTAGAGTTAAACTTGTAACTATGAGATATGATCGGTGTGAGGGATGTGTGGAAGCAACGATGTTCCATGTCTATTAGTGTCATGTGAACAAGTGTGAGTGCTATATAGTAGAAGGGTATTTTTCTCTCTTAACCAACTAGTCATTTTGAGATGAAATGTTCTACTCCAACTCAACATCAACCCATAAGAGAAGTACCTATTATAGAGTTTAACATTCCCTAAGCGCCATATAAGCATGAAATTTAGTGAATTGCAAGTGAATGAAGGCCAAAGAAATTTCTGGTGTCTCAAAAAGCTTTCAATGGGTCAATTGAGTCATTTGACTTGAACACAAGAAAGTAGAATAACTTAGGCAGTCAAGACTTGATCACATTATTTGGGCTAGCTTAAGCTATTAGCTATTAGGAAAAGACTAAAATTGTGGATTAAAGGACACGAAATGACCTAATTATCTCACTGCTGTTATGGAACAAAACTAACCCTCTGTAGATATAGATGGAACCATGTTCAAAAAGGTAAGAATTTAGTTGAAATGTAAACTAAGCATTCCAATTAAGAACCTGTAGCGTGTTCCTGCTCTTGATCTAATTGACTTGGTTGTCATGCTTTCTTTCAGGCTCTTTTTTTCTGTGCCCCTTTCCGGGAGCAATTGCTAGAGTATCATGAAAAGAATAAAAATAATAGTGATGCAGAGGAGAATCTTTTGACATGTCTTGCTGACCTATTTTCTCAGGTGTGTAATTTCTTGAAGATGTTTCTCCTTATAAATTAAAATTTTAAAGATATTGCAGTTTGTTATAGATCTATCTAAAAGTAATAAAAAAAAACTATCGTGTCCTAATAATGTTTCTGCTTTTTTGTTAGCTGGATTGATAAACTATCATTTTCTTTCTAACTTGATTCACATTTTCTAAAGCTGCAGAATTATTGGCTCTCAAACTTGTTAGACAATACATGACTTCTGTAAATGTTAAAATTTCTTGCAATCTTATCGTATTATTATTATTGGATATGACTGTCAAAGTATTAGCAAAGTTAAATTGCTAATGTTCATTTAACTCACAAACCTGAGTCTACTATAATTCTTTTTCCAGTGTTGCAGCTCTTGAAAATGTTCCAAGTTCTAGTTTAATGCCATGTTCATATTCTTTTTTTTTCCTAGTAGGTTTGTTTCGCTTGCATGTTTTTCTGTCCTAAGTGTGTTGGTCCTCATCTAGTATCTTAAATCTGCCTGGACTCTGGAATTTGTTCCTTCTGCTTCTCTTGAAATTTTTGGAAAATTGCCAATAGCTTCTTCTGCACAGCAACTTATTCTGTTCAGAGTATGTGATCAGATCTTTCAACATGGCTGAATCCTTCTGTACTCAACCAATTGAACTTGTCATTTCTCTCTTAAAAGCTTCTTATTTTGTCCAAATGATAGCGATTTTTGAAAGATTATATAACCAGGTAAAGCATATAATCCTGTAAAGTTGCATTCTACTCTGCAGATCAGTTCTCAAAAGAAGAAAACTGGTGTTGTCTCTCCTAGGCGCTTTGTGCAAAGGGTAAAGAAACAAAATGAGTTGTTCCGTAGTTACATGCACCAGGTAAAGTAATTTAGATCTTATTGTGTAAATTTGGAGGATCCGCTCTTTGATTTTTTTTTTCTTTTAAAAAAGACAAACTTGAGATCAATGAAGACAGTTATATCTTCGTACATTCACAGGATGCTCATGAGTTTTTGAATTTCCTGCTCAACGAGCTTGTTGATATTCTAGAGAAAGAAGCCGATACTCCAAAGTTCTCATCCGAGGCCTCATCGATCCCCCAAAAACTTGCAAATGGCCAAACTCATCTGCATGTCAATGGTGTAACAAAAGAGCCCCTTGTTCCTTGGGTTCACAAAAGTTTTCAAGTAAGAACTTTCTGTGACTGGTTCTGCGTTGCTTTTATTTGGAAAATACGAACCAAAAATAGATTCTCAATGGTCATTGTTTTATACAGGGCACTCTTACCAATGAAACAAAATGTTTGCTTTGTGAAACTGTTACTGCTAGAGATGAACCATTTTTGGACCTAAGCCTCGACATTGAGCAAAATAGTTCAATCACAAGTTGTCTCAAAAATTTCAGTTCGACTGAAACCCTCAATGCAGAAGATAAGTTCTTCTGTGACAACTGCTGCAGGTAATTTTATATATCACTAATCCTTCTGCTTCCTCTTATCATTTCATATTCCCTTTTTCTGAGATTCTTGTCAACGCAGTAGTTAGCTGGTATATATTCTGTAGACTTATTTCTAATGTCTAGCCATGCCTTCTCACCGGCACAATGGACCTTTCAATTGGATGGACTTGTGTATCAGTATAATTTATATAAGCTTTCAAAAATGAAAAGTATATTTGATCGAAACCCATCCAGTTTATTGACAGAGATTATGTTAAAGTGGATGATTTGTGAACCACATAACTATATTTTGAGGTTTCACCTGAGCATTTCATCATTCTGGCGCTATGAGTATGTCGATCAAGTTGATTTTTGCTACATTTGCTTCATTCTTGAGAAACCATCATTTTAAGTAGAGCCATCGGGGTATTTGGTTGTAGTTAATGTAGAAATCCAAAATCTAGTGACTGCTTTGTCAATTACTTTGCTTCCCTCTTGTAGCTTCATGACACCTTTTTCTTAAGTGCGAATTATTAGTATATTTTGGCATATTTGAGCAGCTTGCAAGAGGCCCAAAAAAGGATGAAGATCAAGAAGCCACCTATCATCCTCGTAATCCATCTCAAGCGCTTCAAATATATCGAGCAGCTGGGCCGCTATAAGAAGCTACTCTATCGTGTCGTCTTTCCCTTGGAGCTGAAACTGAACGACACTGTCGAGAATTCAGATACGGAGTATGCTCTCTTTGCGGTTGTGGTTCATGTGGGAGTTGGCCCCAACCACGGACACTATGTCAGTCTCGTGAAAAGTCACAACCATTGGCTTTATTTCGACGATGAAAACGTCGAAATGATTGATGAATCGACTGTCCAAACATACTTTGGGTCGGCACAGGAGTACACAGGCAACACTGATCACGGGTACATTCTGTTCTACGAGAGCCTCAATAGCAAAAGATGAAAGATGTTCTTGCCTCTTGAATTTTTAGGCACCTTCCATTTTTTTTCTTGTCCCTGACCATTCCATGATCTTTCTCGATCAACCTTGAAGCATTTACAGGGGACGCCATAGTTATAGCACAAATACAGTGTATAGTCTGATGGTGGAATCCATCTTGTTCAGTACTAATAATTCGCATCGCTATCATGAGAGTAAATTCTCTGTGTGACATACATATGCAGCAAAAATACAGAGTTTAATCTTACCTGTGACAAGTTTGTATTAAGTTGTGTCATTTCATAATTCAGAGAGAATTATGGGTTTTTATGGAATGTAGACCATGACAAATTAAATTTTTACTGGAGCATGTTTGGTCATGAAAAGGTGTTTACCCAACTCAAGGAGGAGCTCAATGAAATCTCTCAGCAGACAAACTCAAGAGTGTAAGTGGCATCTGTTTCCCACTTTTCTCCTTTTTTGTCACATGACGTCTCTTAATCCGTTCGTCAAGCTTGTAGCCAAGAAACGCCGGGAAGACAAGTAATTCTCTGATGTCGCGCTCCATTCCTTCGGTAAGGAACTCCATTTTCTTCTCCAGTGATTCATGGTTATACTGCAGCACCTGAGGATGCTTCTTGCTCATCACTACTATGTCCTCGCAAGAGAACCCGTAGCTCAAGAAGAGCCCGATAACTCTCTGCATGTTCTCGCAGCTCGTTCTCGTAGTGGCTCCAAATGCCCATGCCAGCTCCCTAGTCCGATGTTCGTACCCAATCTTAACCAGGAAATTCAGCTTCTTGGAGAGGTTTTCCTCAAAGGAGAGGCTCATGAACAGGGGAGCCTTGACCAGGAACTTGAAGATATCCACTGCATCCATATTGCATTGCTTCAAGAACTCGATCCGAGGCTTGAGCTTCCGCTCCTTGCTGACACTGAAGATTTTAGGATATACCATCGCAATCTTGAACAGCTCTTCATTGGAGATGCCGACTGATCTCCAGAACAGCAGGTGGGACTTGTAATGCTCGACAGTGTAGGATAACAATGCAGGCAATTTGGAGAGCAAGACTCGGACGGCGGCCGCATCCCCACCGCCAAGCTCGACGATGAACTCAACTCTGGGAATTAATTGGGTGTGGAGATCTAGATTCAGAAGCATAGGCTGGCGGAGGACCAATTCAGGCCATCCGTAATGCTTCAGGAAGAGTACCATCTGTTCCAAGTCTCTCAGGGGCCTTTCGCAGAACACCTTCCTGACGTGAACGTGGTTGAGGACGTGCCCTAGCTTATCGCTTGGTACGCCGTGGTCTAGTAGCATGGTGGATCCGCCGATGATGCCCTCAAGGAACTGGAGAGGAATACTCGTCAAAATCTGCTCCAGCTTCGCCGGCTTGATCCCCTTTAACCCATCAAGCGCGAAGTCGAGGAACGGGCCGAACTTGGGTTGCGACAGAACGTCGGGGCGCCGGACTACGATGCGGCTGAGCTCGAGTCCTGAGATGCCGAGGCTCCGCAGTGCGAGTACACGGCCGCGGAGGGACGGCAGAGGCGCGAGCTCGAGCTCCGGGTGCTCGTCGAGGAGTGCCTCGGCTTCGTTTTCGTCCAAATGGAGCTCGCGCAGGAAGGACAACGCCAAGGGCGAACCATTCGTGGCCGCGCGTGCGACGCAGAGATGAGAACGGAGGTCGGGGATGGGGGCAGGAAGGCGGACAGAGGTGCAACTGCCGCAGCCGATAGCTGGGGAAAGGCGCGGTAGATTCGACCCTCTGAGGGTGAAGTGCAAGGCCGAGGCAGTCATCTCGCCGCCACCCACCGGCGAAATCGATGATTCCACGACGGCGAGGGCGAGAAGGATGGAGAATATTCTCGAAGTGATCCATATGCCATGGGGCCCCCCAATCCGGCATTCCGGCCCAACCAGTCCGCTTAACCCAACATCGAGCAACCGGTTCAACCGGCCGGCTTATTTCCACTTTTGTCCATTACTACAAACAACCGGCCTTGCTAAATCGGTTGCAAAAAAAAATATGAAGGCCCAATTAATTACCGCCGGCTATCGGGAAATAGGGGCCCACTGCACGCTGTTGATAAATCTAGTACAACTTCCAGTGTAAGACACTATCTAAAACACGCTCGAATCACGCAGAATCTCAGGCTTGTTTGCTTTTGATCGATCCAATCGGTTTTAAATTCGGTTTTATAGAACGAGCAATGTACCGGATCCCATCATTATTGGGCGAGGGTGGTTGGGACTTGGGAGCCTTTAAGAGCAAGGAACGGCAACCCCTCTCTCGTCGCACCCATACTGTACGAGCCAATGAGAGATTCCCCACGCTCTTATTGATGGTCCGATCCTCTCTCTGTTCTTCCTCCTCTTCCGTCGCCAGTGCGTGTACCTGCTCCGCTTCTCCTTCTTCCTCCTCTTCCTTGGTGGTCTAGGGTTGTGGCGGCGGCGACACTTGTGGGGCAGAGACCAGGGGGCCGTTGGGGTGGCGGATCCACCTTTTTGCAATAGGGCTGTGGCGGCGGGGGGTGAGTGGAACTGGTGCGGGAACTGAGGCGGAGATGCGGCGCGAGGCGGCGCTGCAGGCGAGCTTGCTGGCGCTGGCGGCGGTGATGGTCCTGGTCGGGATCTGGAGCTTCTCCTTCAAGAAGATGCTAGGCACGTACGCCTTCGGGATCATGGGGATCGCCGGAATCCTCTTGCCCGACTGGGAGTATTTCGATCGGGACTTCTCACAGTGGTTCACGCCCATGCCAGCTCGGAGAACCCCCGGCGTCGCTCCGACTCACGATACTTTTAGGTTTGAGTTCGATCCCGTTTATTCCTTGCTTTCCTTGTCCTTACTTGATGTGCATTGTATCCTCTTCCGATGATCAATTTGTTTTTCCACTTCATTTAGCTCCAAAGTTTTGATTTTTCTTTTATCATGCTTAGGTTAGGAAATGCAGTATTGGGGCGCAGGAAATCCATTTTTTTTGTCTGAATGCAGTATTGGGTGGTATAGTGGCGAGTAGTTGTTACTACGCGTATTATTATCATCTCGATTAGACTATCCTGTCCAAGTTTTGTTACTAAATATTAGCGTCAACAATTTGATACTAAATAACCTTACAGTTGAACATTTTTTTAACAATGTTTTGATGTAGTGAGGACAATTCAATCAAGGGAAAAAATGGCATGTTAATGAAAAGTTATAGCTCGGACACCCTGCCAATGAAAAACCCCTGTGAATGGTTAATCCAGACACCTGCCTCTAAATAGCAATTGATCTCAATTTAATTTTCTAGTAAAAAGGAACTTCGATGGGTAGTTTGCTTTTAGCAATGGAAAATTAATTTAATTTTGTTATTTGAGTCCATCAAGCTGTCTAGTGAGCTTCATACATTGTTTGTCTAGTGAGCTGTCTATTTCAGTATGCAACTTGATGTTCTATGAAGAATACTTTGGTATAATAGGTTAGGCAGGGGCTTCAATTGTCCATTTTCACAATTTTTCCTTAGTAGGTGATTGATCTATATATTTATCTATGATCTATGTAACAACAAAAGAAAAGGAAAACATTGGGAAAAGCAACTAATGCTTATCTGTTCCATCGAGTAGGAGACTTGAAATCTAATGAAAGCTTTGTCTCACTAGTGCAAGCTATCATCATATATTGTTGAAGTTATTCTTGCTGGAAATACTTCTTCAGTGGAGCATAATGTGGAAGACATATATGAATCATACATGACGTGGAGACTTCTCCCTCTAATAAATGATTATTGTAGCTTTGTAAGTTCACTGATAATGTCAGCATCATATGAGTTAAGTTAATTTCTTGCTATAGAAGCTTCAATGAAGAATAATAATAAAATATGTAATAATAAAATATCACTGCTACTTGGTATTGAGAATCCTGTTGTGTCACTTAGCATGTCAATTATGTCGAGGAACGATCATGATTCAAGAACTTCATGGTTGTTCAGATAGTAATCTGTTGATGGACGAGTTGCTCTCAGAAAAATGAATTAACTGTTATCACATGATCGTACAAATTTGCATGTATTGCAAGCTTTGTAAGCATCATGGTTTCCTTCTAGTTCCTGCTTTTTTGAGTTTGGCAAAGGACAGTGATGTTTATGGTTGTTTTTGTATTTTTTTTTTCTTCTATAGACGATACATTTGGGAGTTATCAAAGAACTAAGCATGTGTTTTGGAAAGGCTATTGATCATCTCCTTTATTTGTAACTTTCAAATTTTCTTTTAATTTAATATAATCAACTACTTTAAGGAAATTTTGTTCATTATTCAAGAAAATTGAATTAACCATGTTTGCAATAATGTTCATGAGTTAATAGAAATGTATCGTCATTAGAACAAACATTATGGAAACTATAAGTACTTGGCCGTTAGACTCATTTATTTTGCTAAATGACTTGTCCTTCAACAACATTGAGTTTCATTGAACCATAAGTACTTCGGGTCCCACTGTTTCCTTGTTGAAAGTCTTGAAAGTTACCATGAGTTTGCAATTAAATTAATGCTCCATTTGTGGTTTTTAAGTATTGTGGAAAGAATGAATTATCTTCATCCATTTAGCTCTTATGATATAGTTCTTATTTTTAAATTTGACAGTAGACTTTTTTCTGTTTCAATGTTCAATATTGTTCATTATTGTTGTCCTGACAAATGCCCTAATAGAATGTTACCTGCTTGATACATTGCCACAAGAAGTTCATTTAATCCTTGGAGAATTAGACGACTCTGAGCTTTGAAAATTCGACTAGAATGATATATATCACGTCATCCAAAATTTGTTGGTTCACCATTACATAAGTCTAAGACTTTAGCCTAATGACATTTACATGTCTCAAGTTAGAAGTGATATGCTATATACTTTTTCTTTTTTTGTTTTTTTTTTTTTGCTTTAGTAAAGAGAAAGTAGATTTATCACATTATGAAAAACCTCATTGGATATAGAATAATTTACATATCTAAATTCAAAAAGGACTCCCATTATCAGTTTTTTATTTTTGAAAATGTCTAAGAGTTTTAGATGAGAATTATGCTAAAGAAAATTTTCGCATCATAATGTAGTCGATCATGAATCACCATGGTGGATGTATGTTTGTTGTTGATGTAGGTGTTGGATATTATTATCCCTATTAGATGGGCTTATTTGGAAGTTGTACATGTAAATACAATCGGAGCCCTTAAAGTGATCTAACTTATGTTTATTGGTTTTGGATTATTGGATGTGGATTCAATGTATAGAACCCTTTAGACCAATTTGTTATTATCTATGGGCTGATAACAGATTGGATTCCTATATAAAGGGGAAGTCCCAAGGGTTTAGAGTATCATCTTGACCTGGTTTCTTGTTCCCCATTGACAAGAAACTTTACGGTGCCGTCAACCCTAAGTCCATTGGAAGATCCTCCTTGTCATCTCTAAGTCTTTGGAAGATTCTTCTCTTTTTTGCTGTATCTTCTTCCACATTAGAAGATCCTCGTCAAATGGTGTAGCTGAGCATCGCAATAGAACCCTGCTTTGTGGTTGATGATTTCACTTCTCACGGATCTTGTGGGTGAGACACTAAGATGATACCTTCTCAATAAGTACTTGTAAGATATAGCAAAATCCATTCGAGATGTGGACGGATGAATACTAGATTAGCTTATACGTCTGGTCTTTTCCACTGAAGCTTAGGTTTTAGAATCCTAATGAAAGAAACTGAGTCTAAGAACTGTTAGCTGCGTTTTGTAGGTTACTCTGAGAAGTAAAGGGTATAAATTTTTGATTCCTCTAATGATTCTTTTCGAAAGGGA
This sequence comes from Boesenbergia rotunda, assembly GCA_024364735.1. Taxonomy (NCBI): domain Eukaryota; kingdom Viridiplantae; phylum Streptophyta; class Magnoliopsida; order Zingiberales; family Zingiberaceae; genus Boesenbergia; species Boesenbergia rotunda. The sequence continues at coordinate 875,712 of JAGFNQ010000920.1, forward strand.
ATTGAAATTTTTGAGAACAGTAGAGCGATAAATCAGGGAAGTATCTTTGAGCAAATGTTAGGATCCTCTTATGGTCATTTAGTGCATAAGTTGTATGGTTACCATACACACATTATAAATATTGAAATCAGTGAGCGTAGTGAACAAGATATTCCCATGACATCTCTAATGCAATTGTAGGAGTCCACTACTGAAATTGAAGGATTACCTCATATTGATGAGCAAGTATCTCAACCACCTCAAACACAAGTGCCCTTAAGGCGATCCACAAGGGAACGGAGAAGCACGAATTCTCGTGATTATGTTTATCTCCAAGAGTATGATTTTGATATAGGGTTGGAAAGTGATCCTACATCTTTCCAAGAAGTCAAACAATGTTCTAATCCTGAAAGGTGGATTAACGTCATGCAAGAAAATTGAAGTCTATGACAGACAATGACGTTTGAGAACTTGTCAAATTGCCTGAAGGTTCGAAACCCGTTGGTTGTAAATAAATATTTAAAACCAAGCGGGATTCGAAGGGCAAAATCGAAAGGTATAAGGCTCGTCTTGTTGCCAAGGGTTTCACTCAGAAGGAAGACATTGATTATAAGGAGACTTTCTCATTTGTGTCAACGAAAGACTCCTTTAGGGTAATCATGACACTTGTAACTCATTTTGATTTGGAGCTACATCAAATGGACGTAAAGATTGCATTCCTCAATGGAGACATAGTGGAGTTTATATATATGGTGCAACCAGAGAATTTTAAGTCCTCAAACTCAAAACACCTAGTATGTTGGTTAAAAAAGTCCATTTATGGTTTAAAACAGGCATCCCATCAATGATATCGAAAATTTGATCAAGTAGTTACCTCATTTGGATTTGAAAAGAACCCCCTTGCACTGTGGTTACCTCATTTGGATTTGAAAAGAACCCCGTTGATCAGTGCATATATGTCAAGTTCAGTGGGAGCAAGTTTGTTATACTTGTTCTGTACGTGGATGATTTATTGCTTGTGAGCAATAATAAGGATTTGCTGCATGAAATCAAGTCATTTCTATCTGGTAAATTTGAAATGAAAGATCTTGGTGAAGCATCTTTTGTTCTAGGCATTCAGATCTGTCGTGATCGTTCAAGAGGCATCCTTGGACTTTCACAACAGGCCTATATTAAGAATGTGCTTATAAGATATGACATGCAGAACTGTACACTTGGTGACACACCTGTGTCAAGAGATGGCAAGTTCAGTTTGCAGCAATGTCCATGACTTGAACTTGAAATAAAGGAGATGGAACAATTCTATATGCATCAACAGTGGGAGTCCATATATATACAAGTTTGCACTCGACCAGATATAACATTTATGTTGGTATGTTAGGCAGATATATTAATAACCTATGATCATCGTACCGGAAAGCAATTAAAAAAGTGATGCGATATTTGCAAAGAACTAAAAGACACATGCTCACGTATCAGAGGTTAGATCACCTGGAGGTGATTGGTTATTCAGACTCCGATTTTTGGATGCTTGAATAGCAGGAGATCCACTTTAGACTATATCTTTATGCTTGTTGGAAAGGTTATATCTTGGAAGAGCGTCAAGGAGACGCTAGTAGCTACTTCTACTATGGAGGCAGAATTGGTAGCATATTACGAAGCATCTAATCACGAGATTTGGCTGTGGAACTTCATCACAACATTATATATCGTTGATGGTATTGACAGGTTACTGAGGATCTACTATGATAATAAAGTCGCAAAATTTTATGCCAAGAACAACTGCAGTTCGTCGAAGTCCAAGCGCATCGACATCAAGTTTCTAGCGGTTAAAAAGAGAGTTTAGAATCGTCAGATCATGTAGAGCACATAAGCATAGATTCATGTTAGCTGATCCACTCACCAAAGATTTGGTGACTAAGATGTTTCATGTGCATGTTGTGGATATGAGAGTTTTTCTTATGGGAGAAGAACTCATCTAGTGAGAGTCTGTATTTATTTTATTGCTCTATGTTAATAAAGACAAACATTTTATTTTGATTATTGTGCGTACTTAAGGTTCAAAATATTAATGAGAATTCATTTGTTTGTTTGACACTGTGAATATGATATCATGATCTACTGTTGTTATTTAGCATTTAATATTTGTAAATATGATGCAGATTTCTTTTGGAATCATAAAGTTTGGATCATGATTTGTCATTGCAGTTTAACATAAGGTATTTGCAAATATGATCAGACTCTTTTGAGTTACTTTGGACCAGTTGGAAATTGACATGTACTGATCACATTTCATGTAATTTCCACTCTATACATTCACATCTTGATATATGTCGTTAATGACATTAGTATTGTGATTACTGTTAAGACTTGTTACGATCATATACAGTAGTTATGACCTATTTAGTCCTATACTAATGAAGTTAATAGACCAGATTGTTTATAGGGGTATTTTATACCTATAAAGTTTGATATCAACTAAAATTTTACTTGTATTTAACAGACAATTTATATATAGCCCAAGTGGGAGATTGTTGATATTACTATCTCTATTAGGTGGACTTATTTGTAAGTTACACATGTAAATACAATCTAAGCCCTTAAACTGATCTAACTTATGTTTATTAGGTTTCGGATTATTGAATGTGAGTTCAATGTATAGAAGAACCCTTTAGACCAATCTGTTATTATCTATGGACTGATAACAGATTGAATTTCTATATAAAGGGGAGGTCCTCAAGGGTTTAGCGTATCATGTTGACCTAGTTTCTTCTTTCTCATTGATAAGAAACTTTATGACGCCGTCAACCCTAAGTCTCTTGGAAGATCCTTTTTTATTCTGCTGCATCTTCTTCCATAGGGATCAAACCGACGACGTTATGACAAGGACGATGACTCTTCAATCAGGTTCTTTGTCATTCGGTTTATATTTTTATTCTTATTATGTTATGATTCGATAAAAGAATAGATCCATGTTTGTTTATATGTCTTGTTTTTTCTCCTTGAAATTCTTATTTTATTTTTAAAATTTATATGGTTAGGAGAAAATTTAAGTTCTATTAGTAGGATCTCTTGTTTGATATATACACATGAGATGTTATATTAACCTAATGATGTCTGAAGAAAACTACGGGGTATTTATCTCAACATCATAAACATCAAATGTGGGTGGATTATATTCATCATTCTTTTTACAGAATTCGCCAACTGAGGATGATGCAATAACAAAAGTGACTCAACTTATTAGTTTCTAATTGTTTTTCCATTTGCAGGTTTAAATTTCACCCTCTGCGAGTGACAATAATCACCTTGATTTATGGCTTCGGACTCTACAAGTGGTGGAAGTTCCTATCAAATTAGTTCCATTAGCTATCAAATGAACTACACATTTCTTATTTCAACTCTCTCCTAAAACAACCTTTTAGATGATGAGCTATTTGAGTATTTGTCCACCAAATGAGTTACGCTTAATTCCAATTCTCAATTGTTACAGCCTTTTGGATGATGAGCTATGTTGAGTATTTGTCTATCCTTCATGTCTTTACATTTCCATTCTTTTGTGTCATAAGTAGGACTACATAGGATCAGCTTGGTTGTTCTTATTTCTTTGTCACTTTAAAACTATATGTAATCTTGGTTATATACAAATTCAATGTTTTATATCTCTTGCTCCTATCTTTACAATCTTTGTAGATCATATGAGGGTTTTGGGACCGTGTGAATTTATTTATTTAATTTTGTCTTGTTTGGCTTTGTTTCTTTGAAATGAATTGAATAAATCAATACATGAAGGGTAATTGATTAAAGAGAGTTCAATGAAAGCTCACATATATTAAACTAATGAGAACAAATTGAAACTATCACTCTGTTAATCTAGTAGTTTTCATTATTTATTTATTCTCTGTTGATTTTGAGGTAGATTGGGAGGATGTTGAGAACGAGTGAATCATCCCTTTTACCATCTAAAAAGGTTGTAAGGAAAATAAAATATATTCAGTCAAGTCAAAGAATTTTTTAATAATTCTTTATATTTAAAAATATGAGATGTCAATACATACAGGTTTCTAACCATAACAAAGCTACTAGTTGTATAAATGTTTCTAAAAAAAATAATATGTAACATGAATTTGTAACATGAAATCCAACATGAATGATGTGACATTCTAATAATAGCGATCCTCGACGGGTTCACTATGTCTCCCAGGGTATAGTTTGGTTCGGGGCGGCGGCCAGAGGCCGCCGTTGATGTCAAAGTGGCAATCGGATGCGTATATAAAAAGTGACACGTCATTCATGTTGGGTTTCATGCTACAAATTCATGTTGCGTATCATTGCTCTTTTGCTTCATTACTGAGTAATCTATTTTGGAGGGGAGCTGTGTAAGTATAATGGTAAAGTTATTATCATAATTTTATGATCATGGATTTAAATCGTATAAACAAATTTATTTTAAGATTTAGGGTTTTAATTTTCACAAATGTACATCAAATATTTTGTCTACGCATCCCAATTCTCTTATTCAATTTCTTGTTCTATTATAACATCAAATTGATTTCTGAATTTTTAAATTTACCGGATAATATGGAGAGTATGAGAAGTTTTTACATAAAGCAAGGAGATGAATAGTGTTGCTAAAATGGAGATAAAGTTAAGATGGATCCATAGAATCATCTCCACTCGGTCTGACGCTGTTCTTTCAAGCTAAATCACCGCTCATCTTGATCGAACCGTCACTCATCCTAGTCAAACTGTCGCTCTTTCCGGCCAGACCAAGCCATCACTCATCCCAATCGAGCCGCCGCTCATCCTGGCCGAATCGTTGCTCTTTCTGATGGAGCTAGGCCTAGACGCTGCTCATTTTGACCGAGACACTCATTCAATTCCTCTTCGATCGGTAGACAAATCAGTCATCCCGATTGACTAGTAGCATATAAGCCCCTATGTGGGTTGTCAGATCTTATCTTCATTAATATTGGAAGAAAAAAAATAACCCATGACATAATATAATAGGATCCCGTTACCATGAGCTAAGGTATGCTTTTTGCTTCCCGCTTTACTCACCTAGTAGACACAGTACATCTATTATTTAGTTTCTCATTCCCATCTTTTCGAAAATTGACTTAAGCATCAGAGTGAATAAGACAAGGTACTTCTCGATCTTCATTCTAAACTCTCCCTCACTTTTTTATCCCTCGTAGGCCCTCCAGATGATTTGGCCCTATCGGTATCGACCAATGACTCTTCTCCAATTCCACAAGCATCTCCAACAATTCCACTTTCCTCCGGCACACAACAATTTCATCAATATTCTAGACAAATCACCAATAATTCATTCATCAGTGAATTAAAGAAGAAGATACTAGTCTACCTCCATATTAGTCGAGCAAACCTCAAACACCTAAATTACTTTTTTTTTATAAAAAAACACCAAACTTATTTCCAATATATTTCTACCTACCTACAAAGAACCTTTAATAGGGTTGGAAGAACTTCACATGCGAACACAGAAACAGACATACAAGGACTTCAAAGCAGCAGTAGAATCTCTGTATCAATTTCCAGTTCAATGGAAGAAACCCTGACAGGTTTCAAAACACTGCTAAGTTCTCTGGATCTCGATTCCAAGTTGTGCTACAAGTCACAGATCAAACAAAACACTGACTCACAGACAATGATGCATTTGTTCTTTTGTAAGAACTCAATTTTTTTTTTAATGTTTTTTTAGCCAATTTCTTGCGTCTTTGAATTGAAACAAAAAGGTTTTCTTCGCCCTCTGCGCAGTTGAGTTTGTGGAGGGAGGAGGCATGGCTTTGGAAGCTGTGGTTTTCCCGGAAGAGGTGGAGGAGCCGGCCAAGGAGTGTCAAGTTGGCGGCGGCGGGGGAGATGGGAGTTGGGAGACTTCTTGCTGCTCTTCGTCGGGCGGGGGCCGGCGGAAGAGGCGGCTGATGAGGAGCGTGAAGAACAGGGAGGAGGCGGAGAGCCAGAGAATGACCCACATTGCTGTGGAGCGCAACCGCCGGCGGCTGATGAATGAGCACCTCGCCGTACTGCGCTCCCTCATGCCCGCTTCCGACGCCCAAAAGGTAATTCAATCGTCGATTGTTCCGTGCGTCGATTAAAGTTGCGATTTTGGGAAGTAAAACAGGGCGATCAAGCTTCGATCGTCGCCGGCGCGATCAACTACGTGAAAGAGCTGGAGCAGCTGCTGCAATCGCTGGAAGTCCGGAAGCGGCTCGGGCAGCAGCAAGCGGACGCCGCCGGCATCGCCTCCGTCTTCGCCGGCTTCTTCAGCTTCCCGCAGTACGCCGCTTACTCGCCCGCCGGCGGCGAGATGGCGAACCGAGACGGGACGGGGAACATCGAGGTGACGATGGCGGAGAGCCACGCGAGCCTGAAGGTGCTCGCCCGGAGGCGGCCCGGGCAGCTTCTGAAGCTGGCGGCCGGCCTGCAGAGCCTCCGTCTCGCGCCGCTGCACCTCAACGTCACCTCCGCCGGCGAGATGGCCATGTACTCCTTCAGCCTCAAGGTCCGTGCAAAGATCGCAGTTTCTTCTGCTGAAGTTCATTCCGACGACTCTTCTTTCCGGAACTTTGGCAGGTGGAAGACGACGATCGCCGGCGCATGTCGGCGGAGGAGATCGCCACGGCGGTGCACCAACTGCTGGGAACGATTCAAGAGGAGGCAAGCAAACATTCAGAGGATGGCAACTGAAACATAGTCAAATTCGGTTCTTGTGTGCGATTTAAAATCTTCTTCTTGCAGCAATTCAATTGCCAGGGGAGTTCTACTGATTGAGAATATATACGACAAATAAATCGAAATGTTGCAGTCAAAATAGAACGATTCAAGAATCTGAAAACATTTTCTAAGATTGTTTTTTTTCTTGTTGTTGAATCTGTTTTTGTTTTTCTCCATATGAACTGAGTCTATATATATCTGTGATATAAAATCCTAAAATTCAAAAGAATATTCTAAATTATGCAATTTTGACAAAAGGGCATTCCTTTTTACTGGTGGTGTCCGATCGAGCCCGATCGACGATCAAAAATTATTGGTGGTGTCCGATCGTCGATCGCGTGTTGGTACACGGGTATAGGAGTCTCCTCGGTACAGAGGATCCGGGCTCTACACATTACTTTTCGCGCTGTTGTAACAACTGCAATCAACGTGTTATAATACATAACACTGCATAGAAATTATTATAACATTGTTTTTTTTTACTTTTAATGTTATTGTAATCATTATTTATAATTACTCTAACTGTATGGTAGCTATTTAAGTAGTTAAAATGATTTTAATTTTATAAAATTTAAATAATTTTTATCAAGTTGATAAAGATTATTTTAATATAATAGTATTTCAAGATTTTTAAATTTATTAGTCAAGATTTTAGGATAAGTAGCTACAACTATGTTAATATGATTTTGACTAATTTAAAATAATTTTGATAAAATTTAAATAATTTTTTTATAATTTGGATATCTCGCTTTTCGAATGGATTAATATTGGAAGTGATGGGTTCCAAAGTTATAACAAGTTAGTGAACGGTATTTTGATATAATAATATTTTATATATAATAATTTTTACTAAAATAAAATAATTAATTTTTTAAGTGGTAGCATGTAGCTACTACGCTGAAATAAGATTAATTTTCGGAAGTGCTTATGATTTTTGTGTTTTTTTTAGGTTAAAAGACATCTTTTGAATGATTTATATAATTTAGAATGGCCTTTTCATTTTGACCCAGATTTATTCATGAAAAACAACAGTAACAATGATAATGAAAGATTTTATCCTCCATCCAGTTGGCAAAAGAAAAAGGTGAATCATTCACCTCCATCGTCCTCGTCAATCCGTCCCAGGGTCAACACGAAGAAGATAAATTATGAGGGTTACTAGCTCGAATGTGGTGACTAGTACGTAGGGAGGGTGAGCATACTGACTTTGTCAGAATTTGATCCTCAAATCTCATATTGACAACACCCACGTATAAATCATATTGACCCCCTAGATGTTATCCTCCATCAAAGCTCAATGCAAGATTATACTGGATCTAAAAATAACATAAATCTTATTTATTCATTCGCATCAAGTAGATGCTGGTATGATAGTTGACATCATTATCGTATTTTTATTCATCCATTGAGTTCCATTTGAGATGTATCATGATTTTATCACTTTTATGGATTTTATCTCTTGAGTTCTATTCTGAAATGCATCATGATTTTATCACTTTTATGGATTTCATCCCTTTGAGGTGATAATATTTATCCCAGACATCCCTCACAGACTCATGAGTTATCCCCAAGTTATATAAAAAAAGATAAATCACGGATAACCATTAATTCGAACAGTGACTAGAGCTACTAATCAAGAATTTATTCTCAGAGCTCATGATGACAATATGTCATATACTAACCAACTATTCGTCCTGAGAAGACAATGAATTTTATCCCTCCGAGCTCCATGCAAGACTCATCGCATCCCAGGCATCCATGATTCGATCCTCAGCTACGGCGTATTTTTCAGAAATTTTTTCTCCAAAATAGAGTGCGAACCCTGGGCTTCTCGACCGTCCGCCGTGAGTACTTCCCGATTTACCCAGACGACTGGTGGAAAAATTTCTGTGAGAACGGATCGATCGTCCGAGGTTGAAAAAACCTCGTTAATCGTCTATGCAAGACTTATTGTTGTCGTCATTCATTGTACTCATCATAATGATCTCTTCGTGGAGCTATGCCAAGTGGTAAGCATGGCATCTTGGCATCGTGCCTTTAAAAAATCCCTTAGGAGGTTTTCTGACTATGGGGCAGGTTACTATAAAAAGTTTACCCGGACAGTTTTTTCCCCAGCTACTGCGTATTTACGGGAATTTTTCCTTCAAATAGGGCGCGAACTCTGGGACGCTGGGCTTCTGGACCACCCGTCACGAACGCTTCCCGATTTACCCTGGCGACCGATGAGAAACTTCCGCAGGATCGAACTGATCGTCTGAGATTGAAAAAATCTTGTTAATCTTTCTTCGTGGAGCTATGCACCTATGCCCCTTACACTCCATATAGCTTATTAAAACAACTAATAACGCATTATAACAAATGTAAAGTCTACAAAGTGCCCAAGTTCATATAACTTTCATGCATATTATGAGTTATTCAAAATATCATAAGATACTATAGGTATGGAAGGGTTATCTAGACCATAGACTAATGGTTTCTGAATCGATCAAAACAATGGGGAATTAGTAATTCACAAGGTTCTGAGAACCGGACCGGACATCGAACCGGTCAGAGCAAGGGTTCAGAGGTTCAGAGGTTCAACCGATTCAACCGGAGATCCAACCGGGATATAACCGGTATATAATAAAGCATGTACTTATACAAATATATAAAACTAACAACTTATCCCACTATTTTTTTTTAAGATTATATCAACTAGGTCGAGTATGTGATATATTTTTGTCAGCAACTTAGTACGGTATTCTTGAAAAAAAGATTAGTTTCAAAGAAAAATTCAATTTAAAACCATTGGATTCAAGAAATCTAGTTACAATTGAAGAATCTTAGAAGTTAAAACTATATCACAATAGCATTTGTTTACCCATAAACACTTAAACAAGGGATACTAGTAAAACACATACAAAATTACACTTCCAAATATGTCATATATTACTGTCTTTATATGCTAGCACGACGATGCAACGAGGCTGGAGATGGGGGGAGGCTAGCGGCGACGAGGCGAGACTAGCGGAGGCAGGGCGGCGCGGCGAGGCTGGTAGAGGCGGGGCGACGCGGCGAGAGGCTAGCGGTGGTGACTCTCTTGCAAGTTGAGACTTTGGGTGAAAGCAAACTAGGTTTTTGACATTTTGTTTTTCAAATTTCATTTTTAGTAAAAAAGCAAAATTGCAAAAGGGAAAAAAATCAAAAAATGAAAAATAAAATAAACCAAGCCGGTTTGACCGGTTTTTCCGGTTTGTCCGGTTCACCGGTTCCCGTCCGGTTCAGAACGGTTCGCATCCGGTTTTTGAGTAGCCGGTTTTCAGAATCAACTCGGATCGGAAATCTGGCCGGTTCCCGGTTCAACCGGTCCGACCGTCCGGTCCGGTCCGGTTTTCAGAACACTGGTAATTCACATAAACAGCACCGATCCAAAGTCTTGATTGCAATTCGATACAAAAACAATTCACAATGCATTTCTCTTAAGCAATTGAAACCCCACAATGACTGCTTCAATCAACTTAATAGTGCATACATTTGTCGAAAGCACGCATTGATATTGCAGTGCTGATTACATAGCTGGTACAGCACAATAAACACAGAACTTAATGTGAAATACTAGACACAATGAATTGAACATAGACATCACTGCAGAAGTAGGCAATATGGTCTTACCGACATCGATATCATCACATACTCATTAAAAACAAAATTAAGAAGAATGTGCCGCCGGAGTACTCCATGAGCTTTAGGTGCACGTACGACGAAAGGGGATGTATATAGCTTCGGAGTAGTGCTCTTGGAGCTCCTATCGGGGAAGAAGCCCATCGATCCGTACGAGTTCGGGGACAACAACCTCGATCGCCGGCTGGGCCAAGCAATTGGTGAAAGAGAGCAGGATCTGTGAAATATAATCTTTGATCCTGATTTGAAATTTTATTGTAAAACCTTTCTAAAATTATTTAAAACCCCCTTGTAAACATTATTAAAAAACACTTTTAAAAATTATTTTAATTTATTTTAAAAACCTTATGAAAATTATTTTAAAAGTTTTTTATTATGTTAAAAATCTTTTAAAAATTATTTTTAAAACCATTTAATAATTTTTTAAATAATAATAATAACAAAAATATTGTAACTGAAAATTTCAACTCAAAACTTAATTAAAACCTGAAGTAATTTAAAATTTTAATTAAAAACGTAAGCTTAAATTTTAATTAAAATAAAACTAAAACTAACTTAATTAAAATGAAATTTAAATTAAGTTAAAAATTAGATTAATTTAAATAGAGTTAAAGTAAAGCTAAATTAAATTAAAATTTTGTCTAAATTAAGTATAACATAATTAATACAATTAAAGCTAAAAACTTAATTAACAAAATTAAATTAACTTAATTAGATAAACTTAATTAACTAAAAAAATGCAAAATATGTTGAATTGAAAAGAAGAGTTTTTTCGTAAAATCTATAAATAGTTTCCAAATTTGATAAATTCATTGAATTGTCATGTTTGCTGAGTATATGTATAAGTAAATTATTCTGGAAAATCCATATAAACTGCTCGTTGACGAACACCTAGAGTCAACACTAGCAACCAATCCCTAATGTCAGGTTGCTGGGGAGTGTCAACTTAAGGAGAAGGATATATTGAGAATTATTACATTTTCAACATTACGGTTTAAATTACTTTTTTAGTTGTGGTGCCTTAGGTTTATTGGAGGTACCTCAAAGAGGATAAATGTTAGAGACATCGGATCGAATCAGTATGCGTGGAGGGCCCTGTATGTAGGGAGACATCTCCAATGCCCTATAAAAGAAGTCTTGGCTAACACTTAACTACAACATACTTATTGTGGAGGGACCTGTATGCAGGGAGACATCTCCAGCCCTTCTTCCGGCCCTTGCTCCGTCAGAAGGCAGAGAGGAACCAGCAGCTCCGGTTCATGTTCACGAGCTGGAGCAGAGCAAGAAGCTTGGTTGGCCGCCCTCTGAGCGACGATGGTTCGCCTCGCCGGCTGCAGGAGAGGAGGGTGAACAGCCACCTTTCCCTCGGCAACCATCAGCCCCCCGAGTCCCCTCAAAGAGAAAGACTCGCTCGACAAAGGGGAGTGAGGATGAAGGTATTTTCTATTTGTTCAATTTATTTCCTTTTATTTGAAACGACTAGCTTTCGCTTGGTATTAGGCCACCTCCGAATGTCTCCTTATAGGGAAACGTATGTCTCCCGAGCAGGAGACTGAGGCCTTGCTCCATCAAGTGGTGGAGCTAGAGGCCGAGGTTCACCGGGCTCGGGAGGAGGGAAAAATGCAAGCGGAGGTCGGCAAGGACCTGCGGGCCAAGGTGGGATACTATTTGGACACCTTGCTGGCCTCCAAGGAGAACCTGCACAGCGCCCGGCACCGAGAGCACCTCCTAGCAGAGAAGGCGACTACCCTCTCGGCGGAGTTACTATTAGATCTTGTATGTACGCTAGAGGAAGGGGTGAATAGCATTTTTCGAACTCTTTCTTCCTACAATGTTAGTTGCGCAAGCGGAATATACAATAACAAAAACTAACAATGCTAACACTCACAATTTACGTGGTTCGGAGATAAACTCCTACTCCACGAGAGTCCGTGAGGTGGATGATCCCTTGATCCTTCGACGGATCGCTCCCCGGATGCCCTCCGGCTAACTCGTGTCGCTCCTTGTGGATGGAGAAACCTCGCCACAATCCTTGGACACTTCCTGAGTACAATAGACTACTAACCCACTTTATCCAAGCATGTTTCGTCAAGAAGAAAGGTAAGAAACGAGCTCCTTTAAATAGGACTCGAGTCTGAAACAGCCGCCACCAGTCGACTGCCCAAAAGGGCAGTCGATTGGTCCCACTCAGATTCGACCGTTGTCGTACAACGTTCGAATTTACAGTTGTTCCAGTCAACACCAGTCGGCAGTCGACTGCCCCAAATAGCAGTCGACTGGTCCACTTCTAAACCTAGGGTTACACTCCCCGAGTACATTTCACTCCGTACTAGAACCCTCCCGGTTTAGACCCTGAGTACAACGACTCACTCTTGGACCCTTACAACCTGGTCGACTCTTCACCAGCAGCCTTAACTGTTGCCTTCACGCCCTCTTCATCTTCGGCCCTCGTCCCTCGGATGCGCACGCAAGCCTCCAGCTTGCCTCCATGCCACCCTTCACGTATGCCTCGAAGTCCGCATCCCTCAGCTCATCGTCCCTGCTATCCACGATCCCTCGGATGCGCACGCAAGCTTCCAGCTTGCCTCCATGTCATCCTTCACCTGAAGGCATCAACTAAGTTCATGTGTACCTGTACACTTGCACACTCATGTACACACATTAGTCCAACACAAATCCTAACATAACCATATTGACCAACACACATCAAAACCCATGATCCTCCAGATCATATCAGGACCGATTGCCCCAACAGATCACCTGACCGTCGCCTCGGAGTAGGGACGCCATACGGGGACGGACAGATCACCTGACCGTCCTGAGGGGGGTGTCTTCGGCGGGAGCGATCGCCAGTCTATACGAGTCACTCCAGAAGGTATTTTCTGTTTGTTCAATTTATTTCCATTTATTTGAAACGGCTAGCTTTCGCTTGGTATTAGGCCACCTCCTAGGGTCTCCTTCTGGGGAAACGTATGTCTCCCGAGCAGGAGACTGAGGCCCTGCTCCATCAAGTGGCGGAGCAAGAGGCCGAGGTCCACCGGGCTCGGGAGGAGGGAAAAATGCAAGTGGAGGTCAGCAAGGACCTGCGGGCCAAAGTCGGACACTATTTGAACACCTTGTTGGCCTTCAAGGAGAACTTGCACAGCGCCCGACACCGAGAGCGCCTCCTAGCGGAGAAGGCGACCACCCTCTCGGCGGAGTTACTGCAGGTGACTCAGGAGAAGGTACGCCTCCATGCCCATTAGGCGAAGATGTCGGAAGATATCCGCCTCTTGGAGTCGGCGGCGGAGGAGCTCAATGAGCGTATCAAAGGGCAGACACACCAGCTAGCTCAGAGAGAAATCACCATAGAGTCCGCCGCTGTCTACACATCTGACCTGCAGAAGGAGCTCGCCTCGACTCAGTCGCATCTCCAGTCCAACTCTACTCAGCTTGAGGAGTCCCTGAAGCTCCGCGACCGACTGTCATCAGAGGTGGAGGAGCTGAAGGCTGCCCGGGACCAGGCTTCCACGGAGTTACAGAACTTCAAGGTTGACGAGGACTCTCACCTTGAGGAGGCTTTGGCGTCCTTCAAGGCGGCCTTCCTCCAGTCGGACGAGTTTGGTGGCATTGTCGCCAGCCAGGTCCTGAAGCGATTGAAGCAGGGATTTAACGACGTTGTCCAACAGCTTCAACGGGCCCAGGTGTTGAAGCATGATGTAGACTTGAAATTCCATAATGTAGGTCAGGTCTAGGATGAGCTCCCCGAGAAGGAGAAGGAGCTATGATTCCTCTTTTTGTAACTCTTTTCTATTTTTGTTTTTTGTTTTTTTGTAAAGGCGAAAAAAGCCTAGTAGCTGCAGCTGATCAGACTTTGCAATGAAAAGTCTATTTTTGTTTACACCTTTTGTCTGTTCCTTGTTTTTCGGTTGTGTAAGTCAACTAGTCCTTACCGTTTGGGGAGGAGCCAGGCTATCCTTTTGATTAGTTCAGGCTAAGTTGTAGCCTTGCTCGAGTGACCGAGCCTCACCTTCTGGGCTTATGTCCTGAGTTAGCCTATCCTTCTTGGTACTCCCCGCGGGTCCTAAGTGCTTACACCAAGTCCTCCTCGGTGGCTTAACCAAGTCTACCCATCTTGAGCATCTTCAACTTCTCAAGTTGGTAGAATCTCTAGTTGCTCTTGACCGGGCATCCTCGGCGCCTCGGTCAGCTCTATGCATCTTGGGCCTCCTCGGCAACTCAAGATGGTTGATTCTTCGCTTATCCTTGACCGGGCATCTTCGGCGCCTCGGTCGGGTCTACTCACCTTGAGGCATCCTCAGCACCTCAAGATGGTAGGCTCTGGGCTTGCTCCCGATCGGGCATCCTCGGCGCCTCGATCGGGTTTACTCAACTTGAGGCATCATCGGCACCTCAAGATGGTAGGCTCTGGGCTTGCTCCCGACTGGGCATCCTCGGCGGCTAGATTGGGTTGACTCATCTTGGGCATCCTCGGCGGCTAGATTGGGTTGACTCATCTTGGGCATCCTCGGCACCTCAGTCGAGTCTACTCATCTTGAGAAATCCTCGGCACCTCAAAATGATAGGATCACGTCTGGCTACCGACTAGGCATCCACGGCACCTCGGTCGGGTCCACTCATCTTGAGGCATCCTCGGCACTTCCAGATGGTAGGCTCTTTGTTAGTTTCCGACCAGGCATCCTTGGCACCTCGGTCAGGCCAACTCATCTTGAGGCATCCTCGGCACCTCCAGATGGTAGGATCTTTGTTAGTTTCCAATCGGACATCCTCGGCACCTCGGTCGGGCCTACTTATCTTGAGGCATCCTTGGCACCTCTAGATGGTAGGATCTTTGTTAGTTCCCGACCGAGGCATTCTCGGTACCTCGGTCGGGTCTACTCATTTTGAGGCATCCTCGGCACCTCCAGATGGCAGGATCTTTATTAGTTCCCGACCAGGCATCTTCGGCACCTCGGTCGGGCCTACTCATAATGAGTCATCCTCGGCACCTCCAGATGGCAGGATCTTTATTAGTTCCCGACCAGGCATCTTCGGCACCTCGGTTGGGCCTACTCATAATGAGTCATCCTTGGCACCTCTAGATGATAGGATCTTTGTTAGTTCCCGACCAGGCATCCTCGGCACCTCGATCGGGCCTACTCATCTTGAGTCATCCTCGGCATCCTCGGCAATAAAGATCATTTTGCTCTGTAAATAGTTAAAAGATGGTACAGAATCTCTCCGTCCTCTTACACGCCTTTGCGTGGGATGAGTTTTTTTTACTTTGGTTACATTTAGTAAGAGATAATCTATTTTGTAATATAATCCAGATTATATTATGAGATTGATTACTTTGTTTGGTACAGTTTTAAAACTATAATGTAATGTAATTTGAATTATAAAAGCTAGTTAAAATTATGTAATCTGAATTACAAGGTAAACTATATGTAATCCTGGATTACATTCCAAGTCCAATTATATTACAGACTTAATTACATTTTCTTTAACCAAACATAGCCTTAGTGTAGTCCATCCCTTTCATATTTAAAGCCCGACCTCTTTTCTAATTTCTAGATCTGTCTTTGCATATGTTATGGCGTGAATTGGGAGGCACATCAAGAAATATGATGCAGTTATTTGTTAATCTTGTTTATATATATATATATATATATATATATATATATATATATATATATACAGGGGCGTAGCCAGGATTTTCGATCAGCAGGGGTAATTTTTAATAATCTTAAATATTAATGCAGATCGTTTTTTATTTTTCAAAAGTCTAAATTGTAAATTTAAGAGGTGGAAAAAGAACTTAAATTCGAAATTTCAACCATAACTCTTAGTTCTAGTTGAAACAATAATTCGTTGATCCCCAAAAATTTTTTTACTCAAAGTCGAAAAATCGATCGACCCATTTAAACATTAAACTTGCTTCGGTCATAACTTGACCAAATCAATTCCAAATCAATCTTGATTTGTACCAATATAATCCTTATCTCTGTACCTGAATTTAGTTCAAACTTAATTCAATGTTAATTTAGCATCCTTGTCTTACAATTTAGCTCATCTGTTTATTATTATTTATTTATTTTAAAAAATTAATATTTAAAATTTTAAATCGTGACTTATAAAAGTGATACCAATAGATAGTTTAGATCATGAGATTTCTAAATGTGTGATCAATTTTAATTTTCTATAATAAATGATGATAAATAGATTAATTAAAATACTAATATATATATATATATATATAATATTTTTTTAATAAAATTTGAGAGAGGGCGATCGCACCCCCTCTCATGAATGTGGCTCTGCCCCTATATATATATATATATGTGTATATATATATATATAGGAGATTGATACTGTGCGCGAGCAGCCCATGCGCGTCCATGCGCGATCCCAATTTTTTTTTTTTTTTTTATAAATGGAACAATTCCTCACGAAACTAATTTTTATTAATTTTTTTTTTGTTTTTTCCTCCTCCCACCGCGCTGCTCGTCTTCTTCGATGGCGCGGCAGACGGCGGACGGAGGCGGCGACGGGCGGAATCAGCGACGGGCGGAAACGGCGACGGCCGGAGGGGGCGACGGCGGGCGAAGGCGTCGACGGCGGACGGTGGCGTCGACGGCAGCCGTAAGCGGCGAGGCACTAGCGACGCCCGGAGGGGGCGACGGCAGGCGGAGGCGTCGACGGCGGACGGAGGCGTCGACGGCGCCGTCGACGCCTCCGTCCGCCGTCGACGCCTCCGCCTGCCGTCGCCCCCTCCGGGCGTCGCTAGTGCCTCGCCGCTTACGGCTGCCGTCGACGCCACCGTCCGCCGTCGACGCCTTCGCCCGCCGTCGCCCCCTCCGGCCGTCGCCGTTTCCGCCCGTCGCCGTTTCCGCCCGTCGCTGATTCCGCCCGTCGCCGCCTCCGTCCGCCGTCTGCCGCGCCATCGAAGAAGACGAGCAGCGCGGTGGGAGGAGGAAAAAACAAAAAAAAATTAATAAAAATTAGTTTCGTGAGGAATTGTTCCATTTATAAAAAAAAAAAAAAATTGGGATCGCGCATGGACGCGCATGGGCTGCTCGCGCACAGTATCAATCTCATATATATATATATATATATATATATATATATATATATATATATATATATATATATATATATATATATATATATATTTCGGTAGTGAACGACGAGGATGACGAGTCACTACAACATAGCCTAAGGTGATGATCGAGAGGAGCACGCAGGGGATACATCGGAAGGAGTTCCAGTAGAGCCCTCTCCGACGCTCAAGTCAGAAATCTTTTTTGTAGGGAGGAAAACGAGGAATAAAAGTGTTAGAATTTAAATTTTACCGTCCCCCTTCGCTTGGGTGCCGAAGCACCTTATATACCTTATGTCTCTTCCTCACACGCCTCCACCCCCCTCCCGCCACATGTTTAATGGTCATGGATTATCTGACAATTGTTCTCCTCTCTGGAAGGTCGATAACGACCATCACAACCATTAAGTCTATTATTATCATGCGTTACAGGCAATCACTACCTGTTGGACTTCCTATTCTGAAGGGGAGATGCCTGAAGCTTTTCTCAGCCTGTTTACTTCTCCCTGATCCACCCTTTGGCTCCACCCTGTCGAGTTAGTCTCGGAGCTCTTTAGCCTTTCTCCCGAGTTAGTCTTGGGGCTCTACTCCCGGTCCAGTCTTGAGACTTCTAGCCTTTCACCCAAGTTAGTCTCGGAGCTCTACTCCCGGTCTGGTCTCGGGGACCTTTATCCTTTCTTCAGATTTAGTCTCGGGGCTCTACTCCCAGTCTGATCTCGGGGACCTTCCTCTCTTCTCCCAAATTAGTCTAGGGGCTCTACTCTCAGTCTGGTCTTGGGGACCTTCCTCCCTTCTCCCGAGTTAGTTTCGGAGCTCTACTGTCGGTCTGGTCTTAGGGACCTTTAGCCTTTATCCCGAGTTAGTCTCGGGGCTCTATTCCTAGTCTGATCTCGGGACTTCTAGCCTGGACAGTACTATCATGCAACTTTTCCGTGCCATGTACCATCCCTAAATTACTTATCCATATCAATATCTTTTTTTGACAATTTTAATAATTATGGTTACTTTTTTTAAAAAAAAACTTATTTTAGGTACCATCGCCATCGACCAAGATACCATCGCCATCGATTCGTACGCTGCGGCCAAGAAGGGGATCTTCGTCGCGCCTGCAATTCCGGACCTGACTACTCCACCCTCACAAACGAGGCGCCATGATCCTCACCGTTGCGGCTAGCAGCGTCGACCGAAACTTCAAGGCCTAGGTCTCCGTGAAGCTTCCCAACGGGAAAGTAATTCCCGGACAGTCTCTCTCTACCAGCCCTGAAACTTCACCAAAAACTCTCTTCCCCTGTACAACTCCATCGAGTAACCGACCTGCAACATAGATCCATCGGATGACAGTCAGAGGGGTAGCGTCTAGGTCTGCGAGGCCGACGGCAAACTTCCCAAAGATGAAGCGGCATTCGTCAAGTCCAACGCCGCCGGCAGCTATCAAGTCGGCGATCATCACCACGGCAAACGCAGATATATTTGACGTGTTACTCGAGCCGGCACTCTATTTCGCCAAGTGCGCAGGGCACGTCAACCCTAACAAAGCGGCCGATCCCGGCCTTATTTACGACATCACCAATGACAAATACACAAACACAATGATTCCATTGATAAAAAAAACACATCTCTTACAACTTTTATTTAAGATAAAAGGATACTCATCTCTCTTCTCTACTGCTTAGTTTCTTATTTCTCTTCTCTATGGCTTGGGAGGAGGAGTAGATAGTGGTGGTGGTGGAATTTGGATCGGAGGAATTGGAATTGGAATTATGTGGGCTTTGCAGCATATTTTCAAATTAATTCTGTAACAAATACTCGATTTCAGACCACCACCACCACGACGATCAGTCGCGGCGGAAACAGAGAGTGGCGCAGACACTTGTTGAGCGGAATAGGTCGAGGTCGGGATCGGTGCCACTGCTGCGGACAGTTGAGCGGCATCAGATTTAGGTTAAAAAAAAATCCCGACCTCGACCTATTCCGCTCAACAAGTGTCTGCGCCGCTCTCTGTTTCCGCCACGGACAGTTGAAACAGATGCATCAGATTTAGAGGGAGAGGGAGAGAGAGAGATCGAGATCGGTGCCACTGCCACTGCCATCATGAAAATGATGAGAATCTTCATGGTTGGAATTGTGGCGAGAGCGAGAGCTGATACGATGGATTTATAGAGAAAGGGAAATCACAGCGAGCATTTGGCGGCATTAGCCACGCATTAGCGAGGAGGGAAAAAGCACATGGGAGGCGGTTGGAGTGGAGCCGCCGGCGATGATAAATAGGGAGAATATGGGAGGTGGTTGGAGTGGAGGCGGTTGGAGTGGAGCCGCCGGCGATGATAAATCGGGAGAACATGGTAGGCGAATATGGTAGGCGGTTGGAGTGGAGCCATAAATCGGGAGAATATGGTAGGCGGTTGGAGTGGAGCCGTCGGCGATGACAAATCGAGAGAATGGAAGTTTGTGCATGACTCGGCTCTAAGGTTGGAGCTGCCGGCTTAGCAGAGTGGGACACGACATTGAAGACAACAAGGGGTAATGGACGCGACGTTGATTTTCTCGAGGAGGAGGGAAGAAAGGATTACTGAATCTGCCTAGGATACAGGGTAGCAAGCCAAGTGATGATCTTGATAGAACAACACACCTCAAAATTAGTATATCTAATTAAATATTTATTCTTTGTACTAAATATAATTATATTTTATTTTAATAAAATGCTAATTATTTTAATACAATTTAATTATTTTTAAAAGAAATAAATAATTTCTAATAAATTATTGAAAATAATAATTTGAACAGCTTTAAATAATTATAAATAAAATAAATTTTTAATTATATTATTATTCTTCTAATGTTAATTTATTTCTTAATTTATTAGATTTTTAATTGCATCAAGTAAATTAGAAACCAACGAGGCACAATGTAAAACTTTATAAATTTAAATGTTAATTTAGATAAATGTCACACACTCCAATTAAAAATTAAATATAAATTTTTTATAGCGGATATCGCTATAAAAAAAATTGACATTTTAACGAGAGAGACAATTTTCGTCGTTAAAATTGATCAACGATTGTATTAAATACCGTATCAGATTATAATTAATTAATTAACGATAGAAAATAAAATATTAAATACCGTATGAGGTTATAGCAAATTAATTAACGATAGAAAATAAAATAACGACTTGTCGTTAATGATTCTTAACGATAGTATTGTATACCGTCGTTAATAACAACGACGGCAGTCATATATATCGCCCTCAATTTTAACAACGACGAATCAATTAAAAAAATTATTCAGGTCACAAATATTTTAAACAATTATCAACCAAATAAATGATCAATAAATATTTATAAAAATAACAGTCAAATAATACATACTTTATTGATAATTATTTTCAAATATGGTCGATAAATTGTTGAATTGGAATCGGTGGAATCGGTGGATTTGTACTGAACCAAGTGAACTTCGGCTTGGCCAAAGGCACGGCCGCCGGGATGGCCCCTCGGGCTCACCTCGCCATCTACAAGGTGTGCCGAAACAACAGTTGCACTTACGCCGACATCCTCGCCGCGTTCGACGCAGGTATCAAGGACGGCGTCGACATCTTCTCAATGTCGATTGGCGGAGAATCCATGCCACTTGACCAAGATCCCATCGCCATCGGTTCGTACGCCGCGGCCAAGAAGGGGATCTTCGTCGCGCCGGCAACTCTGGACCTGACTACTCCACCCTCACAAACGAGGCGCCATGATCCTCACCGTTGCGGCTAGCAGCGTCGACCGAAACTTCAAGGCCTCCGTGAAGCTTCCCAACGGGAAGGTGATTCCCGGACAGTCTCTCTACCAGCCCCGCAACGTCACCAAAAACTCTCTTCCCCTGTACTACTCCATCGAGTAACCGACCTGCAACATAGATCCATCGGATGACAGTCAGAGGGGTAGCGTCTGGGTCTGCGAGGCCGACGGCAAACTTCCCAAAGATGAAGCGACATTCGTCAAGTCCAACGCCGCCGGCATCTATCAAGTCGGCGATCATCACCACGGCAAACGCAGACATGTTTGACGTGTTACTCGAGCCGGCACTCTATTTCGCCAAGTGCGTAGGGCACGTCAACCCTAACAAAGCAGCCGATCCCGGCCTTATTTACGACATCACCAATGACAAATACACAAACACAATGATTCCATTGATAAAAACACATCTCTTACAACATTTATTTAAGATAAAAGGATACTCATCTCTCTTCTTACTGTTTAGTTTCTTATTTCTCTTCTCTACGGCTTGGGAGGAGGAGGAGATGGTGGTGGTGGTGGAATTGGAATCGATGGAATTGTGGAATTGGAATCGGTGGAATTGTGGAATTGGAATCGGTGGAATTGGAATCGGTGGAATTGTGGAATTGGAATCGGTGGAATTGGAATATTGGAGTGGAATTGGAATGTGGAATTGGAATCGATGGAATTGTGGAATTGGAATCGATGGAATTGTGGAATTGGAATCGGTGGAATTGGAATCGAATTGGAATCGGTGGAATTGTGGAATTGTGGAATCGGTGGAATTGTGGAATTGGAATGGAATTGGAATTGTGGAATTGGAATCGGTGGAATTGTGGAATTGTGGAATTGGAATCGAATTGGAATTGTGGAATTGGAATCGTGGAATTGTGGAATTGGAATCGGTGGAATTGTGGAATTGGAATGGTGGAATTGGAGGAATTGGAATTGGAATTATGTGGGCTTTGCAGCATATTTTCAATTTAATATGCTGCAAATCCCACATAATTCCAATTCCACCGATTCCAAAATTATGTGGGCTTTGCAGCATATTTTCAATTTAATTCTGCAACAAATACTCGGTTTCGGACCACCACCACCACCACGATCAGTCGCGGCGGAAACAGAGAGCGGCGCAGACACTTGTTGAGCGGAATAGGTCGAGGTCGGGATCGGTGCCACTGCCGCGGACAGTTGAGCGGCATCAGATTTAGAGGGAGAGGGAGAGGGAGAGGGAGAGATCGAGATCGGTGCCACTGCCACCGCCATCATGAAAATGATGAGAATCTTCATGGTTGGAATTGTGGCGAGAGCGAGAGCTGATACGATGGATTTATAGAGAAAGGGAAATCACAGCGAGCATTCGGCGGCATTAGCCACGCATTAGCGAGGAGGGAAAAAGCACATGAGAGGCGGTTGGAGTGGAGCCGCCGGCGATGATAAATCGGGAGAATATGGGAGGCGGTTGGAGTGGAGCCGCCGGCGATGATAACTCGGCCAAATATGGTAGGCGGTTGGAGTGGAGTGGGAGGCGGTTGGAGTGGAGCCGCCGGCGATGATAAATCGGTTTCAAAAAGGCGAAACGCTCGCCCCCAGCGCCCCTGCCAGCCCGTCCCAGGACCAACACGGAGGAGGTAAATCACGGTGATCACTGGTGTGGTGAGGCGCCTGGGGTCGAGAGAATTTAATGCCAGCAGATCAGAGTTTTATCCCTGTGCGCAACTGGCGACCCTCGACCCTGAGACCTCCGTTTCAAGTAGCAGGCGCCTTACCATCCGATCCAGCTCGTGAGGGCTCCGGCGATGATAAATCGGGAGAATATGATAGGCGGTTGGAG
This sequence comes from Boesenbergia rotunda, assembly GCA_024364735.1. Taxonomy (NCBI): domain Eukaryota; kingdom Viridiplantae; phylum Streptophyta; class Magnoliopsida; order Zingiberales; family Zingiberaceae; genus Boesenbergia; species Boesenbergia rotunda. The sequence goes on from JAGFNQ010000920.1 coordinate 898,768, forward strand.
TGGAGCCGCCGGCGATGATAAATCGGGAGAATATGGTAGGCGGTTGGAGTGGAGCCGCCGCGATGATAAATCGGGAGAATATGGTAGGCGGTTGGAGTGGAGCCGCCGGCGATGACAAATCGAGAGAATGGAAGTTTGTGCATGACTCGGCTCTAAGGTTGGAGCCGCCGGCTTAGCAGAGTGGGACGCGACGTTGAACACAACAAGGGGTAATGGACGCGACGTTGATTTTCTCGAGGAGGAGGAAGAAAGGATTACTGAATCTGCCTAGGATACAGGGTAGCAAGCCAAGTGATGATCTTGATGGAACAACACAGCTCAAAATTAGTATATCTAATTAAATATTTATTCTTTGTACTAAATATTATTATATTTTATTTTAATAAAATGCTAATTATTTTAATACAATTTAATTATTTTTAAAAGAAATAAACTAATTTCTAATAAATTCTTGAAAATAATAATTTGAACAGCTTTAAATAATTATAAATAAAATAAAATTTTTAATTATATTATTATTCTTCTAATGTTAATTTATTTCTTAATTTATTAGATTTTTAATTGCATCAAGTAAATTAGAAACCAACGAGGCACAATGTAAAACTTTATAAATTTAAATGTTAATTTAGATAAATGTCACACACTCCAATTAAAAATTAAATATAAATTTTTTATAGCGGATATCACTATAAAAAAAATTGACATTTTAACGGGAGAGACAATTTTCGTCGTTAAAATTGATCAACGATGATATTAAATACCGTATCAGATTATAACTAATTAATTAACGATAGAAAATAAAATATTAAATACCGTATGAGGTTATAGCAAATTAATTAACGATAGAAAATAAAATACCGACTTGTCGTTAATGATTCTTAATGATAGTATTGTATACCGTCGTTAATAACAACAACGACAGTCATATATATCGCCCTCAATTTTAACAACGACGAATCAATTAAAAAAATTATTCAGGTCACAAATATTTTAAACAATTATCAACCAAATAAATGATCAATAAATATTTATAAAAATAACAGTCAAATAATACATATTTTATTGATAATTATTTTCAAATATGGTCGATAATTTTAATTTTTAAAAAACCAACTAAATATTATCAATAATTTTTTTTAAAAAAATTATCAATCAAAATATATTTGACTGCTAAATTAAAAAATTATTAAATCTTTTTTATTGATTTATCAATCATATCTACTAAATAATAAAAAAAAATCACAAAATAATTAAATAATTAATAAAATCTTAAACGTGAATATTACATCTGGTAAATTATCAACAATAGCGAAAGTAATGTCAAATAACTGATAATAAAATACATGGCATTGTTAGATGATATTAAAGTATTATATGTCTCCGGCGGTTTGGGTCCGCTTCGGCTGATTCAGCTGTATAGGCCCACTTCCACCGTCGACAGTGATGTTCTAGCTAGCCGCAATGTTCGCGGAGCTCAGCGGCAGACCGTAGTTCATGTAGTCATCCCGTTGTAGCAGCAGAGCTTCTATCTGCCATAGATGCAGTCGACCCATAATTAGAAAACAAAATTACGGTGTGTGATGTTCACCTCGATGTAGCCAAGGTTGAAGAAGCTACAATTAGCTCACTCTTGGACATCTTGTTATCCTCCTATCAACATTGGTATCAGCCGTATCACAAACTGAACAAATAAAAGAGGATGAACCAAGTCTAGTACCAACACAAACAAAACAAATTAAAGATGAGGAATAAAGTCTACAAACAATAAATTCTATAGAGAAAAGCAGATTTTATTTCCGTGACAAATCTTAAGTTGTTACAGGATACATATATGTCGAAGATGATTTCGAAGCCGACGTTGAAACTTTGATCCAGGGGCGATCTAGAATTATAAATTTGGAGGGTCGCATATTAAGTAACGTAAATAATTATAATAATAATGATCAAAAAATAATTATTATAATAATGATTTTTCAATGTTTCAAAATATATAATAAATATTATATAAAATTTGAGAAATATAGAGACTTTTTTTTTAAAAATATAGTCTTTCAAGAGATTTGAACCTGGGATGTCAGCTAAACAAATAATAATTTTACCATTAGACTAGCTAAAAAACAAAGTTTTGAATTAAATATTATATATTAAGTAAATTAAAAATTTCTATCCTAACAAAATAAAAATTTCTATATAAAAATAATGTTATTAAAACTTAAGGGCCCGTGGCCCACCGGGTCCCATGTAAATCCGCCCTGCTTTGTTCCGAGATTTCGATCCAGAAATCATAGAGTTCTTCTTTGGTGATCCGCTCCAAGTTCTGTCGCTACCTTCGACGCCCGCTGTGGACTCCTTCGAATCCAACATTCTTGTTTAACGACGAAATCTAAGAAATGAAGCCTCGCTGGTGCTTGGAGGAATTTCACTAGGGGTTAACCCAATTCCAACACGAAATAGCATAAGCGTGTTTGAGATAGAAAAGCACCAATGCACTCTCCGTAGTTCTCACGGCAAAGAAAGCCATCTGCGAGAGCGGCGAAGCGGGCCTCCACTTGTAACCGAGCTCTCCAGCTTCCCCCGCCGCCCCGCACACTGTCGTTTGGCTGATGAATTGTAGCTCCGTCCGTGCTCGCACGGCGCCAGATTGCGTCCATTCTACCCGGAGGATGAATGAAGATTTAGAGTTATGACGGCTATTAATAGGAAAAACGAAAGGTTTTGCGTGAGATAAGGTTGAGTGCGGGCTAAGGAAAATTTAAAAAACAAAAATGATATAAATAAAATTAAGGAAAAAATTTAATACAAAAATAAAAATATAAAAAGAAAGAAAACTTGATATAAATATAATTAAGATTTTTGAATATATTTATTGATTAAAAAATAACTTATAAATTAATTTGATTTATTATAATAATTATCTATTAAATTTTTATTGATAATCTTGTTAAACTTAGTCATAATTATTTTTTAAAAAAATGAAATAGTCAACATTTTAAAAAATATATATATATATCATTATAATAAATTTTAAATAATATTTTATTTTTTTACTAATTAAATAAATAGAAATATTCAACGGGAAAAATTCCATCGTTAAAAGTCTTGCAATAACGACGAGCAAAAATTCCATCGTCAAAGATATGACAATAACGACCGAAATAAAAGTTACGGTCGTTATTGATAAAGCATCGGTGATGGGAGAAAATATCGTCGTTAATAAGTATACATCAACGACGGGTACTAAATTCGATCGTTATTAAATCACTAATAATGACGAAATTTTTAATATCGTCGTTAATATTCACCGTTAAAAATAACTTTTTTCAGTAGTGTATGACGTCGTTGAGTGATTTGTTTTTCCTTTGACCTTTTGGTTCGTTCATTGAAGTGATTTAACATTTAGATGTCGTTCCTATTGGTTCTGTCGGTGAAATTTAACGAGATTAGAACTTATCTGTTTTATCACGTAGATTCAAGCTAGTATTTACATGCTTGGAAAGGAATAATGGTCTCAAAATCTTACTCTCTTGATGTAGAGGAATACTTTCCCTTTCATGAAATTGAGAAAGGGGCTGTCCTACAATAGGCGAGAGTTTTCCACGATTCCCAACTCGTTGCCAAAAAAATATTCTCAGATGCCCATATATTCCATATCTATGCGACTCATATGCCTATATATAACAGTGTTACATTATACCACATGCTTTATTCCGAATTTTCACGACAAACCCACTAGTAGTCACTAAGCTTCTATATTTGCTTAATCATGGAGAGACATTTACAAAGGTGAGGCCCTATTACTCTCTCCTATTTCAACCGGGTGTCTATCTTTTCCCCTATTATGCTCAAAATCATCAATAATTTCTTCATAATATAGGCTGAGATAACCGAAGTCTCTTTTGTTGTTAAAAAACTTTTGGAGCCCCAAGGATATATATCTTCACAATGACATAGTATTATCCACTTTAGGTCTAAACTCTCGTGGATTTGCTCTTGAGCTCTACCAAAAGGTCTCATGCCAACGGAAATACTTTCCATCCTTTTAAACTCATAATCTTTTCCATTTTAACCAATGTGGACTCTGATTGATCCCAACAACTCTCCCCTCAAACGAAGGACGACCGTTGATCCGAGTCCTCTCCGCAAACATTCGGTCACTCTTGACTTGCTTCGGGTCTTCCTGCGAGCATCCGATTACTCTTTTTATCTACTCCGGGCTTATGGGCCTCCCCGCGAGCAATCCAGTCATCTTTTGACCTAGTCCGGGCCTCCCCACGAGTATCCTAGCTATCATCCTTTGACCACTCGGACCTTCACGACGCCCCACGAGCTCATTAAATAGAGCGCCTATGCCCCTATGATCGTTATGATCTCTTCGTGGAGCTATGCGCCTATGCCCCTCACACTCCATATAGCTCATTAAATATAGCACATTGTAACAAATGTAAAGTCTACAAAGCATATTATGAGTTATTCAAAATATCATAAGATACTATAGGTCTGGAAGGGTTATCTAGACCATAGAGTAATGGTTTCTGAATCGATCAAAACAATGGGGAATTAGTAATTCACATAAACAGCACCGATCCAAAGTCTTGATTGCAATTCGATACAAAAACAAAGCACAGTGCATTTCTCTTAAGCAATTGAAACCCCACAATGACTGCTTCAATCAACTTAATAGTGCATACATATGTCAAAAGCACGCATTGATATTGCAGCGCTAATTACTTAAAGATTAGCTTGTACAGCAAAATAAACACAGAACTTGTGAAATACTAGATACAGTGAACTGAACATAGACATCACTGAAGAACTAGGCAATATGGTCTTACCGACATCGATATCATCACATACTTATTAGCGCGCACAAGCATATTGCTATAGTTACCATACAATTACTGATACAAAAAAATGCCCCCTGGAGTAGCATTTAAAGTGGTTAGATGTTAGCTGGTAATAACACCACAAAAGCATTTTCTAGTATCATGATCTTCTAGTTTAATTCAAGAAGAAAGTCGTAAGCAATTTTAACATGGTAATAAGAATCACGACTTGATCACAAAAAACTAACATATAGCAGATCAATTAATCATTCAAGACGTGTAAAAAATCGTACTAGGCTAAGAAACATGCAGAAGATGAAAATATCACTCAACAAACAGTTTTCTTAAGCTGATAACTATAGACAGAGAGTTTCAAATATTAAGATGGGTTCTGAAACACACTTTACATAGCATACAAAAACCTCTACGAAGAGCAACTTTATTTGCATTTACAAGAATTGTTTTGCTTCGATATTAAATCAAATGTATAAGAGGAATCTAAGGAACCAACATTCGGTTTTTAACAAAACATGATACTATGCCATCACACTTACCACTAGACTTGTCTACAATCTGGGAAGAAATTGCTGGCTGGGAGCAAATCTCCAAATCACTTTTAAAATAAGCAACATCGGTGCTTTTACCCAATCTTTCACGGTCACCTCTTAAAGGAGCTAAATTTGGCCTATAGCCGCAGAGAATTTCCCAATCCAACCATGAGGGTAAACCTTGTATCAACATCTTCTTCCTACTTAAAGTTCTTCGGTCATATGTGAATATCGCATCCTGCAGCCAAATCAATAATACTCCATCCTGTTCAGAGATGGTTATCAACCTCGAATGCCTCTTGTCAAGACCAAAAGGCGCGCCAACTGGAAGGATGTATTCCTGCTCCCAGTTGTTGCCAGTTCGATCCTTGAGGACCCATATCTCAATAAGAGTGGGCTTCCTGAGATCCACTACAGACAGGCATCCACCCAGCTCTACTATGTTAAACTTTAAGCCAAATTCTGGATGATGTGTTATCACCGACTCTTCTTCCCCCAAATCGAACGATATAATTCTTGCAGGACCAAAGAAAAATGGATGGACTGCCCAATGTAAAAATCCACTAGCATATACAGGCAAACCATTAGGAGGCTGCAGGAAATCTGGCACTGGTCTCCATGACCCTGTTACACCAACAGTGCATACCTCAGCTGTAACCTTCTGGTTAGCATTATCATCCTCACTGGGCTCTTTCGAATAGGATACGCGAACAACTTTATATTTCTCGGATGCAGAATCAAATCCAAAACCATAGGTTGTCACAAGTGGCAAAGGAGAGTGTCTAGTAGATTTCGGTAGTGTGACACATTCCTTTGTGATAGGATTGCATATCAAGACACATTCATGATCAGCTGATGCAAAACAAAGGAATCCATTGCATGCCCCGACTAAATTCCAATCAAGGGAGCTGACCAAGTTACTGATGGAATTATCACTGATGTGGAGTTGATAGCTAGCAAGACTCATTGGGCTTATGCTTATAACATTCTCCCTCAACATTCGACGTGACAGAAATAGCAGTTTAGGATCTGGATCAGTAGGCGATTGGGCGGAGTGGAGGCGCCTGAATTGTGGACTCTTTATCACATCATTCCAAAACTTTGACACACAACAACATCGAACAACTGCTTTCAAAGGTAATCTGGAGAGGATGCAGAGCAAGATGTCGCGCGAAGGGCCAGTCACAGCCATTTTTGCTTCCATGTTGGTTTTGGAGTACATGTGCACAATCAAGTAATTTGCATCACGGAATCAGACACCTAAAGGGAAACATGAACATTATATTCATTAGTTGAACATTCTTAAAAGCTAAATATCATATCAGGGCCGTTTCTAGACGTTATGCTAGGGTTCAAGATGGGTTTTGCTATCAAAAACAATACTGAAATTGAAGAGATTATGCAAAAAAATCAGAATAAGGACTTTTAAGCTGTTCAAGTTGCTAAAGCCGAAGCTCGCCATACCTAAAGAAAAATCTTTCCAATACTAACAATAATCTATCGATCATAGCAAAGATTTGTTTTCGAAGTACCAAAAGCTGAGGCTTACCACCTTACGCTGAAGAAGATTCACGATCGCGGTTGTCACACCATGAACAATCTTTACGCTGCAGAAGATTCAAACAATTATATAAAAAAAGAAAAAAAAACAAAGCAGAAAACAGATCCGTCTGCGGCAGATCGATCAAGGATCGAAATCCCAAACCAAGAAAAGTTTAACAAATCATCACCTTTTTTTCTTCCGAAGAAAAAACGGACCCAACCCTAGCGTTGAGCACCTCCGAAACAGAAAAAATCGCTAGCTGAAAATTAAAATTAAAAATAAAAATAAAAATTGAACCTGATGAAGAAGAATCACTGATCACCAGCCTCTGATACTGTTCTCCCTCATCGGAATCGTCAAGCCTCGAGCACAAACACAAAAGAAGAAGAAAAAAATGAAAAAGAGATAGTTCGCGCTGGCTTCGGTGAAACGATACGAGGTGGGAAGAATCTCCGTCCGTACTTTCTCGATCGTCTTTTCCAATCAAAGCACTGCGGAGTCGGCAGTGGAGTCCACGATGCTTCCTTCGTTCATTGGCAGTAGCGCTCTCCGCGACTGGCGGTCCTCCTCTCGCAAATCGCCATCGTAAAATTTTCTGGTAATTTTTTTCTTCTAGAAAACATCGTCCGAATGAAGAACTAAGAAGTCCAACGATCCAATTAATTTATCATTATCATTGTCGTTATAATAATATACTGCAGGGAACTCCAGTCTGCTTCCTTAGTGGCCATGGCGCTCTCCGCCGTTGGCCGTCTTAAAAATATCTTAAGGGCGTTTAATTTGTTTAATTTTTTATTTTTTTATTTTTATTTTATAAAAAATTATATTTTTTTTTAATTTTCTAAAAATTAATTTTCTTTGGTTCTTTAATTTTCTAGAAAATGTTATATTTTTTTTAAAAAAATCAGACTGAAAAATAATCAAACATATTTTTTAAAAAATTATATTTTCTATAAAAAATGAAAATAAAAAATAAACTTATCAAACGATGCTAACTTTTTTCATAAAAAACATTATTAAATTTTGATTTAAAAAAATGACTCACCTTCATCCATGGCCAGCCTCTAATTTCTAGGCGTTATAATAATTAGTTGTTAATTTTTAAACAATTAATCATGACAAAATAAGTAATACTTATTTTATATGTAATAGATATAATATAATCCTTATATTTTATTTTATTTATTAAAATATAATTTTTAATTAAATTATCATTCTTAAATCAATAATCACGGGCTGTTAGTTATTTTAATTAGATTTTCATTCCCAAAGTCAAATTAAAATAATATAAAACTAATAACTAATTTCCACACGGTATAGAAACTAATATGTATCTTCTACTGACCTCGGGCTATAGTGCAGCGGTAGGGTAATTAATTGTTAATCCAAGCATCCGCGGTTTGATTCTCAACTACGACACATTTTACAGGAATTTTTCTCTCAAATGGGGCGCGAACCCTGGGACGCTGGGCTTCTAGACTGCCCACCGCGAGCGCTTCCCGATTTATCCTAGTGACCGGTAAGAAACTTCCATGAGGTCGACTCGATCATACAGATTCAATTTATCTACTGCCTGATTCATCATTTAATATGTACCTTCTACCGATCTTGAGTGATCAGATACTATGTTAGATAATTCACGTTAAATTCATTTAATTTTAATTAAGAATGAAATGCTCATTTGAAGATTTTATTTAACTTTTATTATATATTTATTATCTTATTTTTAATAATTATTTTAATGAATATTTTAGTATTATCAATTAAATAAATTGAGAGTATGCAAACCGATAAAATGGAGATGCGATTGCCAATGAACGTAACTTTTATAAATAACTTGGATATTCAATACACATAAAATTAATTAAGTAAAAAAACTGACGCAACTAATCAAATTAAATGTACCTTGAATACATATATATTTATTTTGTAAATATTCCAGAATAATATTCATCTCATAAATAATGTTCATGATGTTTAGCAAAAGAACTCTTATTAAGCTTTTAAATAAATAAAAAAATCAAAATGAATAAAAAAATTTATATTATGAAACTTAATAATTAATTAAAATTTTAAAACGTAAAAATTTTAAATTGAACTAAATCAATTTAAGCTCAAGTTTGAATAATGAGTTTAATTCATTTTCGGTTAATTTCGTCTCAGATTATATATACTGGAAGTGAAAAATAAGTAAAGATTACTAGGCAGTTTCGGATTATACTACAAGGGAGAAATAAGTAAAAATCCTTAGGCAGATGTATTCCATTCGGTAGCGATCTATGACGGTAAAAAGGTAATAATTCACTCGTGTATCTGTCGTATTAGTTTTTTAAAAAATAATTAATCAAGTTAGATAATATCGAACATGAGACGACTGATTTAATCTTATAGAGAATTTTCACCGACCGCCAACGATAGACAATTCAGAAGTTCAACATTCCATAAATGTGCACCCTCTCAGGAGTAAAAATTCTTACGAAATTTATCGTGGCTAAGTATCGAACTGAAATATTTATGAGATAATAATTGTGCCTTTTCATATATGACCATTTTTGTTATCAAACAATGACCTTTTTTGTGGCCAATTAATAATTGAATAATGATTGGGAGAGTAAAAATCATAGTGAATAACGTGGCACCTTGCATGCACGATCTTCGACGGGTTACCGTGCCTCCCAAGGTATAGTTTGATTCGAGGCGGCGGCCGAAGACCGCCGATGGTGTCCAAGCGATAATCGGACGTATGCATATAAAATGTCACATCATTCATTATGATTTTTATTCTCCCTATTGCTCTTAATAGTTATATTTTATACGTATTCAATGGGTTGTTTGTGAGCAAGATTATCCTTGCTGTTTTAAAAAAGAAAGAAGTGATTTTCTCAATAATTTTGCCCCTTTTGTTTCATCATAAATCTAGTTAGCATATATTTATTCTATATTTTATTATTCGTTTGAGGCTTTGTAAAACAGAGATACGTCTTTGGTTGCGCTTTTCCACGATGAGGCTCCCCCCGGGCGAGTGTTTCGCTTTTGTCGCGATGAGGCTCCTCCCCCTCCGCTGCCACTGCCGCTGCCACCTTCTCCATGAACTCCACCATCACCTCATACATCTCCGCTAGCTTTGCCAAGTACACATTCTCAGCCCTCCTCACCACCTTCTCCATCTCCGCCTCCGCCTCGTCGCAGCCGCCCTAGTCCCACCAATGAGGTGGAGGAGGACGGACGACATCACTTTGGAGTGAGAAACAAGTGTAGTAGTAATTCAACTCTCATCTTGAAATGCCTTTTCTCATCCGACTGATCAATTATCAACGTCGAATTTCGGACGATGAGTCTGATCCTATACAAATTTTTTTATCAACCATAGAATAAATTTTGAGAAGTACTCCAACGGACGGTCCAAAAGTTGAGCATCACAGAGTTCGCATCCTATTTAAAAGAAAAATTCATGATTAAATATGAATATCTAAAATAATAATTAATTATTTTTCCGCTCTACCAGAGTTCCAAAACTGTGATGGTTAATCCAAGCATTTGAAGCAGCGTTAATATCTAAAATAAATAAATAATAAATGTATAAGAGAGTTTGAGAATGGCTAGGCAAAAAAAAAATGATACATGATGTTTTTATTAAATTACATGTTTCACAAAAAATAATTAAATTTCATATATTTCTATGATGAAAGAAAATCGAATAAAAGTTCATATATTTTTTTTAATATTAAATTTTAGTGCTTTTAGGAGAATAATCTTTACATGAGGAAAATTGCGTATCTTTCCTGTATATGACGATATCAGGCATTATGCAGATTAGGTCCCATAGAAAATGTATATGCGGATACAGGAAGGCCTCCTATAAATTGGTCTCCTAGACCCGGTTGGGGCAGTTCCAATTGCCTAGGCTGCCTCTCGGATTCGAGTGACGGCGATGGACGAAGACGAACACGAAGTTTACGGCGGCGAGATTCCGGACGATATGGACGCCGACGTCGACATATCCCGCTCCGATGAGGACGCTTCCAAGGTACTCCTCTCGTCCGTCACCGCTACTCGCACGAGATTCCATCGAACCCTAATGGTACTCCTAATTGTGGATTGTGTATGAGTCGCAGGAGCTGGAAGAGATGAAGAGGCGGCTGAAGGAGATGGAGGAGGAGGCGGCCGCTCTCCGTGATATGCATGCCAAGGTGGAGAAGGAGATGGGCTCAGGCCAAGGTCCGATCTCGTACCCTTTTATCCTCTCCCTTTCCTGGTTTCGTTGATTAGATCGTAAGATGCTGTTCGTATTTTTGAACGCTATTATTGCTATATGGAACCCAAATAATTGAGATAAATACTAGTTGGCCATGATAATAATGGCAGTGTTCGAATTTATTATTTTAGCTATTAGATGTTTGTTTGTCATAACAATACGTCCTTTTTTTTTTCATTGACCTGATTATTTTCAGAAGTATGGGACGATTATGAATCAATACCCATCGCCGTGCCTTGTGTTATTCATTTCGGTCGGTGGTTTCTAAAAGTCTACTTCATTAAGGAGCTAGAAAGATCTTGTCTGTTTCCCTTTTTTCAAGAAGTATTTTACTAATTCTATCTTCTAAATTCTGTAGATCCCAATGGAGCGGCAACAAATCAACCAAACAAAGAGGAGGCTGATTCCCGCTCCATATATGTTGGCAATGTGAGTCGTTGCAGCGTTATTTGTTATGCGATTGTGTACAGGCCTTCTGTTTTCTGTCATCCGATTGGTGCTTTTGGTTTATACATTATTTGATATTTGCATCTGTGGATTCATGTGATATAATTGACTTCTATTTCTTGGACTGTGCAACACCCTTTGTTCGTAATGGACCCTTGAACCTTATTTATCTATTAATCTGTAGAATAATCCAATCAGGTAAATATACTTGATGCTTATTTTTCAGATTTTTGAATATTTTGCCAATCTACAAATGATGTGCTAGGGCCTCCGTTTAGATATACTACCTACAACTATATTGATGTTTCTATGGATGTTAGATTCTGGTATTATATGATATATCAACAAGTTGATTAAGCTTGCCTTCCTTTTTGGTGCCATATTACTTTGTTGTGGCCCATGCAAGGAGTGTCGACTATAATGTTCAAGTTTTTTGAAAACAGTGTCAGTGCTCATTAGAAATATGATAATTGGAAATAAAGTTGTTATGGTTTGGCTGGATTTTAGCGCTAAATAATTATTAGTTGGTATCATTATTCCCAAACCAGATATCTTAAATTTGTCGTTGTGGTAATATAGCAGATCCATACAATAGTTGTCAACCACAATATCGATAACCTACTCAACCATATAAAGCATTTAGTACTGCTTTCTAAATTTATGACCCATTGCATAAATTTAAATTTATCCCTTTTCATTCCCTAAGCATTTCTCTTACTTTTTTATCTCAAAACATCATATCCAGTCTCCTAAATAGAAATAAGATTATCACTAAAATTAGATTGAAACCATTTGATCATGAGTAAATCACTTGCCTTGCTCATTCAATCCAAAATTATAGCATTGCTTCACAAATGATTCATTTTGTTAGCTTCGTTTATTAGCTAATTTTTCTTCCTCCATGCTCTATGACACTGTTTTTTGGTGATAATATAGACTTCAGGTGAACACAAAGTTGGGTTTCACCTTAGTTTTTCGCTACATTATAAAAAGGTCAACTATATAGCCTTAGTGTTGATGCAAGTTATAAGCGAACTACTCATAGTAATTACTTTGTTATTGCCATTATTTTGGGCACATTGGGCCTTGTTATATTTGCTGTTTAAAACTCTTTTCATTCTCATCGCATCGGTGAAACACATCAAAAGAAAAGAATTCCTTTTGGATGTTGCTATCAAAATGCATTTCATTCTATGACATAATCATGTGTTTTTGAAATTTGTTTAACATAGCATGTAATAATTGCCGCAGGTGCATTCTTCCTACTATGACTTCTCTGTTACCCACTGTACAGGGTGCCTTTGATTATAGTTAGCTTTTAGTTGAGAAAATTACAAAGAAAAAAAAGGAAAATGAGATTTTTTAGGGAAAAAAAAGGAGAATTACTTGAAAAAAATATTGAAGAGTTTGGAAGAAATGAATATTTGGGCCAAAAAAAGAGCTTACAAAAAAATGACATACAGAAAATAAAAAGTAAAGGAAAAAAAAAGAGAAATGAATTTATCAGATAACTTTGTGAAAAGGAGGAGAAAAAATTATAGAGTTGGTCTAAGATTGCATGAAAGAATTGTGTTACCTGATGGTTTGAAGTTAGGCAATGGGACAGGAGGTTTGATGCCCATTCTTCGATTGGGCATAATGTAACTATCCAACTTAAGGCGCAGATGCTGACCTTTGTGGTGTTTGGAGAACTTTGGGCATGTTGTTACTTAGCATTTCTGGTGAGAGTCTGTACTGCTTCTTGTGACCTTTTCACTGTAAGTACTAAGATGTTTGTAGGAAACCAATTTCATTTCTAGTTATTTTAATCATTGAAACAATTCCTTTTATCCCCTGTTGTCATTTTCTAGGAATAAGAACATATTGGCGTGCAGTTAAGTGATTCTCAATGATTTTTTGCTGTAGAATTTGTGGAAAAGATAGAAATTTTAATTTGCTTCTGGTGACCTTTTCACTGTATGTACTAAGATGTTGATGTAGGAAACCAATTCCATTTCTAGTTATTTTAATCATTGAAACAATTCCTTTTATTGCCTGTTGTCATTTTCTAGAAGTAAGAACATATTGGCGTGCAGCTAAGTGATTCTCAATGATTTTTTGCTGTAGAATTTCTGTGGAAAAGATAGAAATTTTAATTTGCTTCTAGTGACCTTTTCACTGTATGTACTAAGATGTTGATGTAGGAAACCAATTCCATTTCTAGTTATTTTAATCATTGAAACAATTCCTTTTATTCCCTGTTGTCATTTTCTAGAAATAAGAACATATTGGCATGCAGCTAAGTGATTGTCAATGATTTTTTGCTATAGAATTTCTGTGGAAAAGATAGAAACTTTAATTTTTTATCGTATAGTTTATGTATTTGCTGGCGTTGGTTATACTTGTCAGCGTGATGTTCTTTTTTGGTTTTTGGTTCCTATATGATGAGATATCCAGTCAACTCATAGCATTTGAATTATGAAACATACGTGAATGTCATAGCTTGTTGGTTAATTTCCCTAGGAAAAAATGGCTTGCATCTTAACAGTGGCTGCATTATATAAAAAGACTATTATTGATCAACTGACATCTGTAAATTACGTAATGCATATCATATTTTCGCATAAATACAAAGTGATTATAATGAAAATGGTTTTTTCATCTGTTGGAACTTTTTTTCTTGTAGTTTTTCGTAATGGATTATTGTCAGGTGCATGATCTTCTTCTTGTTTTCAAGTAATTCTTAGCGCCTTTGATTATAAAAAAAACCTTTAGGGTTTGAAGAATCCAGTTCTCCAGTTTTCTGAAGTTGAATGAAAAAAGAGGACGATTTGTTGCCACGTTGATCTTTCTGCACATTGATTGGACTCAATCTCACATTATTTTTTTTTTTTGCTGAAACCTGAAAGTACCATTGTCTACTCTCAAACTGATGTCATATCCTTGAGAACTTAGGCTGGTGTAGTATTAACTGGATAGTGTTCTTTGCACTATATTTGCAATTGCATCTTTAAGTTATTGGCAAGGCTGCCAATGAATTAGTGTCTAGCCTGAATATATAGCACAGGATGCACCAGGTTTGCAAGTAGGTGTGTAGTTTAGCAATTGAATGCTGGATGGCCAAATTTAAAGATCCTAACAATTACCATGTAGAAAATGTTATTGCTCCTAAACCTATGAGATACAATACCAAAACTTTCAAGATGCTCATAGAAGCTGAGTTTTTCTGTACGATAGACATGACCAAGTGGAGTGTTCGATTGATGATGCCATGTTAGTGCTGATGCAACTTACTAGAATTTATGCGTAGTCTATGTTAAAACTATCTTTTGCGTTTGATAGTTTTGCTGAATGGGATTTTCCTGTTCTATTAGAGATTTTTGGTTTCTTATTCTTTAGCATCAACAGTTACACAATTATAACTCAATAACTGTTCTGTATAATACTTAAAAATAATTCTCCAGAAAGCCCAAGTGTTCAACTATGAGTAACTCAGCAACATCTTGAGTTGGAAAGCTACTGCTTGGTTGATAGTGTTGATACTTAATGTTGTTACTGTTATCGAAACTGCAGGTTGAATATGCTTGCACCCCTGAAGAAGTTCAACAGCATTTTCAGTCGTGTGGGACAGTTAACAGAGTCACTATTCTCACTGACAAATTTGGTCAGCCCAAGGGTTTTGCCTATGTTGAATTCGTTGAAGCCGAAGCTGTCCAAGAGGCTCTTCAGTTGAATGACTCCGAGTTGCATGGTCGTCAACTCAGGGTTTGCTACTTATTCCCTAATACTTTTCTTACCGCATTCTTGTAAACAATAGCATTGGTTTTTCTAACAAGATGAATACTTCGTTTCAGGTTGCGGCCAAACGGACTAATGTTCCAGGGCTGAAGCAGTTCCGTCCCGGGCGATACAATCCTTACATGGCATATCCGTATAGTAGGCCATACATGCCACCCTACTATGCCTCCCCTTACGGATACGGGTTGGTGCCCCCATCTTCTTCCTATTAACCCTAGGGTTATTCTATCTGCTGCAGTACCACTAATCACGACATCCTCTTTGCATCTCTTCACAGGAGGTTTCCTCGATTCAGAAGGCCGATGCGCTATAGGCCCTACTTCTAACTAGTGAATTCTTCACTTCGCTTGGGGCACTGAATGTTTATCCCTCAGGGTTTGCTTCAAAATATGAGAGGGGGACCTGCTTCCATATTTGGTTACACTTAATGTTGTTTAGTTGATGGACTAGGGCTTACTATGATAACTTCTTTAGCATGTAATGCTTGTTGAAATTGCTAAACGTTCCTGGAAATTTTTTTATAAATATCTACTCGACATTTATGCTTTGGACATAGCTGATGATTTGTCCTTGTAATCAGATTTAACTAATGTGATGGTTTGGGTTTACTCTTAATCATGCCGATTAGATAAACAATGAATACTCATTTTTTTCCTGCTTAATTTCATGATTATATAGGCCATTTTTAACCGTAAGTTTCTAACAAATAGGTACTCAAAGGTCCATTCAAGGGCAAAACATCGAATGTCCATGGGGAGAGGTAGGATGGGCTTTTCCGGGTAACGATGGTTTGAAATTAACGCTAGACATCTTGTGGTGTTCGAATCAATAAGATCCTATCTGTAGTTTTTTGAATTTATCTCACGACCGATATAATATAACATAGATCGGAAGATTTTATTTAGATTTGTCTTTTTTGAATTTATCACAGTGGCCGGTATAATACCATATAATTCTATGCAGAAGATTTTTTTTTAAAAAAAATAATTTAACTATATAATTCTTATCACCTGATTAATCTTAAAAAAATATTATGTTCATGAAAAAAAATTCTTTAAGAAATAACATGAATCGTAATTATAGCGATATTCGATGGATTCAACGTACTCTCAAGATATAGTTTGATTCGGGACGGCGGTCGGAGACTATCGACGATGTTCGAGTGATAATCGAACGTGTACATATTGACTGCTATATCATTTTTTAAGATTTTTCTTTATTTTTTTTTTAACATCTAGCTCAATTTTAAATGCAACGTTTTTAATCCTAAGATGTCAATTTGGATGGGTTCCGATCCGGAATCCTAAATTCATCCAAAAACATTAAATCCTAATAAGAAAAACTCACCCAAGTAGAAAAATATTTTTTTTTGTTATTTTTTCATAAATTTTTATTTTTATCCCAATATTTTATCATTGTTATACTATATTATGTTATTTAGGTACGTAAAACATT
Source organism: Boesenbergia rotunda (assembly GCA_024364735.1). Classification (NCBI taxonomy): domain Eukaryota; kingdom Viridiplantae; phylum Streptophyta; class Magnoliopsida; order Zingiberales; family Zingiberaceae; genus Boesenbergia; species Boesenbergia rotunda. Next base: position 915,616 of record JAGFNQ010000920.1, read on the forward strand.
TTTATTTTTAAAATAGCATTTAATTTAATCCTAAAATATCTTAAATTTACAATCAATCAGATCTAAAATTAAATCAATTCAAAAACTCTTAATCTGAATCCAAAATTTTCCAATCCAAATTTTTGCAAGTTGACTCAGATCAAGTCCATACGTCAAGATTATTTTTAACACTCCTATTTAGTTCTATAGAAAATTCACATTTATTATGAGAATAAATTAGAAAATGTAAATGAATCCTACAAGGTTCAACTCAAGTAACAATCACTAATTTTAAATTTTTTGTTACTTGAGTTTGATTGAGGGGGCGTTTGGTTCAAATTTGTTAATCGGAATAGTAATAGGATTCATTGAGGGGTCAATGAAAATGAGAATCATGATTCTATTGGTAGTGTTTGGTTCAAATCCTGGAATGAAAATTATTGTCATTGATGATATTTGGTTCAGTTTAACTTTAGTAATGAGAATCCATAAAAATTTCAAAGTTACCTAAAATAATAGAATTATTATAAAATAGAGAAAGTGAAATAAAATGAGTTGAGAGATAAATTAGAAAAATATAGAGAGAAATTATGAAAAGTAAGGTAAAAAAAAATTAGAAGAAAAAAATAGAAAAAATATAATAATAGAAAAAATAAAGATAAAAAGTAAATGAATCCTACAAGGTTCAACTCAAGTAACAGCCACTAATTTTAAATTTTTTGTTACTTGAGTTTGATTGAGTGCTCGCTTGAGTTTCAAAATTTCTATTTAAATTATTTTAATTTATGATTTTAGTATTAAAAATTAAAAAAAAACATCTTATATCTTGAAAATACTTTTGTTATACTATTGATGTAACCTTTGGACAAATAATTAATATGACAAACATCAAAACTCCTTTAAATATTGATTAGAGTAATTTCTATTTAATTTAGTTAAAACTGATTAAAAATATCAAAATTGGCTGAAACATGGACTTGATTGCGGAAGCGGAGTCGTACGAAGGGGCAGAGATCTTCTAGTCTCAAAATTCCTGGTCCATCCCTGGTCCACATTAAAATTGCGACCGGATCGTGATTTGATTCGGCGCAATTTGTTTCGATCCCCTCTAGGGTTCACCGTGCCCCTCAGGTTATAATTTGGGTTCGGGCGGATGGCCGGAGGCCACCCGATGGCCTAAACCCTAAATCCGGATTTAGGATTTAGGGTTTAGGGTTTTAGATTTAGTGTTTAGGCCGTCGGGTGGCCTCCAGCCACCCGCTCGAACCCAAACTATAACCTGAGGGGCACGGTGAACCCTAGAGGGGATCGAAACAAATTGCGACCGGATCGCAATCACGATCCGACCGCAATTTTAATGTGGACCAGAATAGATCAAGGATTTTAGGACCAGAAATCTCTGCCCCGTATGAAGAGCTAACGGGGATCAGAGGAGTGCGAGGAGAGCAGTCCTGTGCAAAAGTTTGGTTAAATTTTGGTTAAATCGATCTAACAGATCGGTTCGGTTAATTGGAAAGTTTGATTTTATTTTTTTTTGAAAATATCGATTATATTAATTTAATTGATTTGACTTTGATTTTAAAAATCGAAATTCGATTAAATTGGTTAAATCGATATTTTAAATTGAATCAAATTACATCACAACTTAATTAAATAAGAACTAAATCAATCATATCAAACCGAAATCAAACCAAATTGATATTATAAATTAAAAAAAAATAAATCCAAAACCAAATCAAATCAAATAAAAAATTTGATTATTTCAGTTAAAATTCAAATAAATCAATGTTTTATCAATTCAATGGTTTAATTTTTTAAAAAATTTAAATTGATTCGATTAATTCGAAAAAAATTCTATCGATTCAATTTTAAATTTAATCCATTTAATTTAAACCGATGGTACAGCCCACAGAAGAGAGCATGCGGGAACAGAGTCACGAAAGACTTTATTTTTTTTAAAATTTTTTTACTTTACCTACCTCCAAGTAAAGAGAGGATAAGAATAACACATCATGACTTTGATTTTTAAAAAATGACCATAAATTAATTTTTCACCTTAATAATGTTATCTACAAATCAAAGTTTCAAGACGACAAATGTTGATATAGATTTAATATAGTTAAAAATTAGTTAATACAGAGTGATACTTATAAAATAGTATCTGTCTATAATAAACTCTTTATATTTATTCAACATTTTATATTTGTTTTATAGTTCAAAGATTTTGTTAGACCAACCTTAATAAATATATTAAATCTCCAGATAAGCATAAACATTTCAAGCAAAGCCAGATACTGTGAAAAAATGAAAGGAAAATAAAAACTCAAAAATAATCACCCACCTGAGTGCTCTAGATGCTCTGTACTAAAAGCTGCAAAGCCTGATCAGTTCAAAAATGATTAGAAATCGATTCATCAGATAAAGAGGTCAAGCAGCAACAGAGAAAACTTGTGTTCTCTAATTCCCTAATCAATCTTTTATTTTCTTTCACCACATTCAAGTAATGATAGACCATGTATAAATAGTTGATGTTTACTTGTTTCAGGAACAATGTTCCTTAAACTAGCACATTATCTATCAATCAATTGGCATACACTTCCACACAAATAGGAGTCGAATTTAGTTATGCCCTGGGACAAAATCTCGTGAGAATCTAGAGTTGAAAACTTTTTCAAGTGCACAAGTTCGCACACCACACAACAGGATTGTTTTGACTAACTCACCAACTAGGGATCACAGCTTTACCAGCACTTTCCTTTGAAGAATCAGCAGGAAGTATTCTTCTCAGTTCACTTGCTGTTGGCTTCCATAGAATGCATAAGCACCGTATGGCACGGCGTACATGCCCGGGTAGTGAGGAGGTAAGCTGTATCCGTCGTAAGTCTGCCCCCCATAGTAGGCACCATTCCACCTCTTGCCTCGCTCAGCTCTTGGCTGCAAAAGAACAGAAGAATCAGGAGATCAGATGATTCAGACTGGAACAGGGATGTCATGTACACTGTTGGCTTTCAAGATTGTTTTGAATTTAGGTTCAACCTTGAATTGTTTAGATACAAAAACTTTAAATTTGTTTCGGTTGTGGTCTATCATTAAAAAGATCAATGGTGCTGTATACAAAGACTTGAATCTTGTTTCAGTGCTATATTTATCTAATTTATCACATGAAGAGACATTCCATATCAACAACATTAAGGCAGCAATGAATTTACTTTCACTTCAATTTTGTTACAGTAATTTGGATGATGTGGCATGCCACGTAACTAGATAAATATGACATTTCCAAAGTAATGATAGAGCAATAGCTAAACTAAACTTGAAGATTATGTATCAACTGAGATGATATGAAACTTCGTCTTAATTTGAATCAACCATGAAAAATGGTAGTGTGCAAATTTAAATGAAAATAAAGTTTAAGAGTATTTGAGTTTTATTCGGTTAAAAAAAGCCCAAGTATTTTGATAATTTCAACCTCATCTTTTTGACTTGATTAAATTTGAGAACTTTTATCATGCCATCCTGAATTTTAGAAGCATCATATAATTCAAGTGTTTGGTCATTTCAACATACACAAAGATAACTAATTCAGATTTAACTACATTTTATATGATTTTGGAGTGGAAGAATTTGAATCGCTTGTGTAGAGTGCCATTAGAAGGGGTCATCCAATAAAAGGGATAAAAACTCTAACCATTTAGGGGAAGGGGAGGAGATCCTGAATGTCATGTTGAACGACAAAAGATTTTCTCCAACTCGAACATCTTGAATGCCATGTTGGAGGAAAAAATCTTTCTCTAGCTCGAACGGGGTTGCCAATCGAGGAGAGAGCTAAATTAGCTCACCATAATAGCAACAAATGTAGATGCCCAAGCACCTATGGTTTGAATCCCAACTACGACACACTACAGGGGGTAAACCCTCAAACAATTTCCTAGTTGTACCAGGTAATTAATAATGGACAAAGTAGTACCTGGATTATTAATCTTCTAGCCCTACAATACATAGGCAGGCAACCGGCAGTTTCCAAATCTATCATTTTTCTCCATTAAAGAAGAATGCAAGACCGAGATAACTATAGAAGAAAACAAGTACTACCACTGTGGCTGGTGGTCTACTAGGCACATGATGCGTCACATGAATCCCATGTATACCCATTCTACATTGTCATTGGTGTGAGATAGTATTTATAAGTCAACCCACATTATTATCCATTAATTTTATTGTACATTCCAGTAATATTACACGATGAAAGATAATTCATGATTTCTCTAAGGAAAAGTCAGTATTTTAGCAACGTTATAGATTCACAATACCTAGAACAATGGTTCTGCATGTCTATCAATCACCTAGAATCCATCTATTAAATAGAGGAAAAGATGGAGAAATTTCCACACTAAAATGACGAATGGACTAGGTTCCTAGTTGACCCCAGAGTGTTTTAGGACATATTTAAATATTATTCTTCCATCTTGAAAGGAATTACATTTCCAAATGATGGAAACTAATGAATTTGCTTTACATAGTTGGCAACAAAATGCAATCTGTCCTAATTATTTATTATTGGCTTCTTGATTTGGAACTGAGAATCAAAAGATTACCTGTTTATTAGCAGGGTTGCGACCCCATGATAAACGAACTGTTTGCTTGCCGATAGCTGTACCATTTAATTGCTGCATTGCTTCTTCAGCATTGTTTCTGTATTGGTTTAAAAAAAAAAACTTGTAAAGTAAAAATATGTGTTGAACTTTTTGCACTTTTGTTTACAATGTTCAGGACTAAAGCAGACAAGTACCTGTGGACAAAAAGCACAAACCCACATTGTTTTCCCACAGGAATTTTAACAGAGGCAACCTCTCCATACTGAGAAAAGGCTTCTTTTAAATCGTCTTCACTGACATCTGGATCCAGCCCTCCAACAAATACCTTTGCCATAAAATACATTGTCAAAAGAAAATGCAAATACAATGCACACCTATATGTGCTATGCAGTACAAATCATCTTACCGTTGTATTAGCTGAATCAACATCTAATTGGCACGCAGCTGAAGATGCACCATTTGGTCCAAAACCTCCTAAAGTATCCATGATTTGAGATTAAGACAGCATTCACTTCTTGAAAATAAAATAAGAATAGAATATGAAACTAGAATCTGAAGCGGACACTTGTCAATTGAATTAATGAATGATGACTATGGTCACTTGCAGTCGGATAAGATTAGGCTATTGGTCTAGAAAAAAATATAGAAGCTAGAGAAGGAGCTGCTGATACAGTCCAAGACAACATAGGATAAGCCAAAAACTCAACATACATATAGATACAGATTCAGTGTGAGAATGTATCTTTTGATTTTGATTTTGATTTTTTTACATGACAAATCATCTGGTTTTGATCTAATTACTGTTGAAAAAAAACAAGCATTAACCTCAAGTCATTTCTAGATTTGCCTAAAACTACGGGTAGTACTTAATAACGTTTTCAAATTAACCTCAAGTTGGTGCCGTTAAATTAGAGTAAATAATATTCTGGTCAACATTCTAGGCATCTGTATCAAAGGATTATCGCAGAGTAATATTACACATGGATGGAGACTTTTCCACGTTCTTCATATACTTTTTCCTTTGTTTTATTCTCTTATAATCACACTAAAAAAAACATATGTTTAAACCAATTCAACCATGATGACTTGTCTGAATGAATTTAATCAATACTTCCATCCCTTCTCTTATGTGGATTTAAAGCAGCAATAGATCAGGCAACCATTTCAGGCTAAATCAATCAAATGAGTGGTTTGCTAACTATTTTCTAATATTAATATTGAAGAACTTATGTAAATGGAGTCTGATAATTTTAGTGCTAATCATATTAATGAGGCAAAGGACATGAATGATAATGTAGCCACTGAAGTTAAAGCTATGGAAAATGTGATAAATATCTTCCCAATTCCTATAACTAAATGTTTACATTAAAGGTAATCTCTAAATCCCTATCCTTTTTATGCATCACTAGATGAACTCACCAATGGTCCAAAAGATTAATGATATTGTGCTGATTGATATGAGTGTAAATAGAATAAACAAGAAATTTGAATTGTAAAGAATTAAGAAACAAAAGGTTTTGAGACTAAAATTGAAAATATTCCACAGTTGCTCTTCACTAGATACTGGCAAAGAGTCAAAAGACTGGTTTTTCAATGGGCAAAGAGCCACGGGATGGTTATTCCTTAGGATGCCAAATACCTTAATTTGCTCATGATACATTGCTCTCAAGGGCCATGGTTTGAATAATCACAACCTTTGAATTATGCTTTTGGCCTTCTCGACCGCCAAGTAGTTAAGCAAATTCATCTTTGTAATTCTTCTTTCATTTATCTTGAGTAGGGTTGAGTATTCACTTAAAACCAAACCACCAAACAAAATTAATCGAAACCGAATAAACCGATTTTTTTTAGTCAATCGAACTGATCGAATTTTTTAACAAAAACCGATTAAGCCAAACCTATAAAATATGTTAATTTGGTAGAAAACCGAATTAACCGAGATTTCAGAATCGCCACCGAAAAAGCACATAAAAAGCAAGAAAACAACTCACCTACGGTCTTGGTCAGAGAAGTAATCCAAAGAGGAGGAATAGGAAGCGGAGGGAGTAGCCTAGGGATTGTGAGGAGGAATCAGAGGTGAAAACAACTCACCTGATCCGGATTGAGACGGTCTTGGTCGAAGAAGTAATCCGAAGAGGAGGAATAGGAAGCGGAGGGAGTAGCCTAGGGATCGCGACTAGGGATCGCGAGGAGGAATCGGAGGTCGGACTTGACCTTGTTGATGATGAAATCATACTCCTTTCTCCGATGGCTCATCTCCATGATGTTCATGCCAAATCCATGGTAGTTGTAGAGTTCGGGCTGAACCTTGAGGATGACAGGCTCTGGGAGGGTGGCGGGGCTGGTGACAAAGTTGAAGATCAATTTGGTGGCGACAGAGGGGATACCGGTGGGGAATTGATGACGATGTAGGAGATGGTGGAAAGGTGGGGTTTGGGGCGGAGGGGTTGTTGCAGGAGGAGAGCACGGGGAGAGGAGGAGGCCACCATTGAAGCAAGATCGCGATCTGGGAAGTGTGAGGGAGAAAGAGAAGCGAATGGGAAAGATTTGAGGAGCTGCATGAGGAGAGAAAGAGAAGCCGCGTGCGGAGAGAACTAGAATTTCTACTATCGGATTTATTCAATTTAACGGAAAAAAGAATAAAGTTATTCGGTTTAACAAAATTTCAATCTTAAAAACTGAAATCGAACCGATTAAACTAATATAACCGATATTTTTTTAAAATGAATTTCCAAATTAACCGAACGAATTTTTAAATTCGGCCGGTTCGGTCGATTTATCCGAACTTTTGCTCACCCCTAATCTTGAGAGGAATATGTGATTGGAAAACTAGCTTGCTGATGCTCATGGATTGCTCGTACATTACACAACAAATCTCCTGTCTTGGTTTTCAATTGGGTATCAACAAACGGGGTAAGAGTTATTGGGATGAATCATCCAAGAGTGACCTATATAGATTTGTTCAGAGGCATACCTTAATTAATAGTGTTCTTACCTCAATAGTGCTCTATCAGACTTCATTGCATCTTCTTCTTACTTTGTTCATATACAATCTTGATCAATTAAAGAGAATCTTTCCTCTGGCGACGTGGTCAATTCTCAGATCTCTTCAATTTAGTTCCTTGCTTCTTGGGATCAGGTGTGCATGCCTCTAGAATTTGAAGGATTAGGCATTCTTGGTAAGATCGCACAACTTTTCTTCCCTCTGCAAATAGATATGAAAATTGCTTATCTCTTCCATTCATTGGGGGGAAAAGGTTAGTCGGTAGTACTTTCGTTGTTGCTGCTGGACTGAGGTTAAACCAATCACCTCTTGGTTGTTCACTTGAAAAGATACTTTCTATGTTAGATTTTTGTGCTCCCAGTTTCACTAAATTGTATCCACATCCAACTTTGTCTCCTTTTGGCATGGAGGATGACACAACTATCACCTTATGCAATGACTACTTCCTGATCTTTGCTTGAGTTATAACTTCAAGTTAGTTGCCATTCAGGACCTTTCACTCTCTAGCTTCATGTTGGTTCTATCATACAATCATCTGATTTGTCACGATCTTTATTCTTAAGCATTTGCTATTTGCATCAACAATTCAACGTGAAACATTGCAACCACATAGTGGAGCCATTCATTACTTTCATTTGATGTTTCATAGTTACCTTTTCATAAACTGGTTTGCTATCTCTTCCTAAAATATTTCAAGAACTATTGGTTAAATCCTTTTGTAACACAGAACTCAGAAAGCTGAGACATTCTTGATCTCCAAGACTCCTAAAAAGCCTGTACTTCAGCTCTCGCAAACATAACCACCAAAATGCATGATACTACCGCCTTAACAATCCATAGACATCACATGGTTGTATCCAATATGTTACCTACTGAAGTAAATTCCTAACCTATGTTATGAAAGGTAAAGGTGGGCCGTGGGTATGTGTATCAAAATTTAGCCAAACAAACAATCATCTTCAAAAAAGAAAAAGGGCTTAACATAGTTGTCTAATATAAAATAAATCACTAAGCACACTGTAAAAGAAATAAATTCTATAGAATAGCCAAGTATAAATTAAGAAAAAAGAAATGGTGATTTTGGTAGAGCAGTCCATAACCACTAAACCACTGTAGAAGATCTCCTGTGCAGTATCAAAACCATAAGCGCGCACACACACACATATATATAAATATATGATTCAAGAGTCCACCAATGTGACCTAGAAAATTAACTAAGAGACAAATTTAGATCTATAAATTCTGAACTGCATTTATGGTGGAGAATTACAACAGCAAAAAAGAAAACTTAAATGAAGAACATTAGTTCAGTCACACATACCAGAAGATTTTCTAGGAGTAGCAAGGCCAATGCGCATAGGCCTAGTAGAACAATAAACACCATTCATCTCAGTAATGGCAACCTTTTTTTCGTTATCATCTCCAAATCTAACAAACCCATAACCTTTAGAACGTCCAGTATTTGCATCAACAACTACTTTTGCCCCTTTTACTGAAGAGTATTTAGTAGAAAAGGTTTCATGCAGAAGGATATCTGTAACATCAGAAGCTAAATCTCCTACAAAAATAGAGTGATCAGAAGCAAGATCTGAACGCTTATCACCCATGCTAAATGATGCCCAATTTAGCCGGAATGGCTGATCTGTGTTTGGCATAAGATGACTGCCAAAATTCTGAAGTACTTTATCAGCAGTTGCATGTGAATGAAACTCCACAAACCCATAACCCTCTGATTGTCCAGTTTGCTTATTGCGAATAACTTTTATGGAGACAACCTGCATGGCGTGTTGTTGTAACAACACAAATGCAATGAGTATATTTTTAGACTGCCCTATACATGTGGCACTAAGCAACTCAAGTATTGGTATAATGTATCTTCTTGTGAAAAGTTATCAGTCTGTACCAAGGGAAATGATAAGGAAGATTCCAAATTTCTTAAAATTTTGCAGGACTTATGATAATCCATTGACGATTGAACTAAGGTCCACTCCACCAAAACATGGCAAAGTTGCAATTGAGAAGGATCACACTGGCCTGTAATATGAGAAGAATATGAATGGATTTTAACTTCTCTGTTTCCACACTCAGCAATGGAGGAGTTTGAGAAAATTGGTGATATTAAGATTTTAGGTAGATATCATCAATTCCCATTTTAGCTAACCTCGCCTAGTAGGATAAGGCTTTGTTGTTGTTGTTGTATCATCAATTCCCATCTAGACAAGCTAATAAAAATCAGGACTGGGTGATCCAATCAACCTATAATCAATAAGATTAAATTCTCATTTCATGCAAGGTTATCCGAAAAGAAAATGGGTTTTTCCTATATCCATTTGAGTGGATACCATGATTCAAAATTTGTACCACCACAAATTAAGAGCATACAAAAGAAATTACAGAAGCCACTCAAATGTCTGTTGATTAGCAACATATCACGCACTCAAATTTTTCATTAGAGTACATTTTATGTTATGTAAAAAGATCACTTCTTAACAAAAAGGACAAAAGCCCATGCTAAACATAACGATCAGGTGAATTTGCCAAGTTTTAGACATTATTACTTTGTTGCATTTGTCCAAATGATTCTTGCCAATAAAAACTCATTGACAAAACACAACATTGGATTTAAAGTTAATCCAAGCAAAACTACGAGGAAGGCGCTTATTATGTTGCTTATGTGAGAAGGGAAATATGATGAATGCAGCACATAAGAAAAACAGGTTCATGTTATGTGCTTTGGGCATGTAGAATCGACTAGCATTTGTGTGGGTAACAGTTCAATGCAGGGAGAAATGACCCGAAAGCATGTGTTCCTTTCAGATATCGCGGTATAAATAGTGAATCTTGGAGCTGTAACTTGAATATGAAGACATTAGTTGGAGTTTGACCAAGACAAAGGCGAAAGATAAAAGAGTTTGTTGTTACAGGCAAGGTTGTCAGGAGCGAGCTCCTACGTAGGAACGGTCAAAGGATACAAGAACAAAAAGCATGGGAACGAAGCACGGAACGGAAGTTCCTACTAGACTAGACAGTTCCTTTCATACAAATATATATATGTGTATATAACAACACAAATATGCAAAAGTGATCATAATTGATATAATAATGTACTACTACTTCAAATCTTCAATTAAAAAAGTTGCAGTTTGGGGACGCGACACCGATGCAATGCACTCCTAGATTTAGGATTGTCTTTAGAGTTGCGCTCCAAAATTTTGGGCCAAAAGCAGGGGCACTCAGTGCGCAAGGAGCGGCCGCTCCTAGCGAGCGCTCCTGCGTGCTTGAACGACGCTCCAACGCCGATGACCAAGAACGCACCAGACAACAGGAACAAGCACGATGGATCCTCTTGGGTTTGTAGGTGCGCACGCTCCTACGTGCTTTGACGCGCTCCTGACAACATTGGTTACAGGAAGGATACTTATCCACCTCCATGTGCTACACATCAGTGGAATTTAAATAAAACCAGTCTGCTATCAGTTCAAATCATGGAAATTCGTTAAATAGAGAAGTCCCCAACATCATCCCCTTGACTTCTCAAAAGGAAACAAGTGACGAGAGGCAGCAAAGAGATGAGCACTTTCGACCCCGTGAAAGAGTATATAACTTATTATCTCCTCTTAATTTAACTCCAAGCATTCGAAAAGGATAGGTATATCTGATCAAATTGAGTTAGATAACAAGATTCCAATTTTGAGAGAGTAGTGACAACAGATAGACAATGGCAAACAACTGTGGAGTCAAGCTTATGTAGGATCTAATCTGTGAAAAAACCTTTCAGCTTAAGGGAGTGAAATCAAAGGGGAGAAACCATTATTTCTGTTGTCATCAGTTAATGTGACATATTGATGGGAGGTGGTATTTTTCTTTGTCATTACAAGGCCTCCCCTCAAGTCAACCCTCAAGTCAAGGTGATGAAGCATGCTCAAGACCAAGAGATATTTCTTTAGTAAAGCAAGTCCTGTTGATAGTTCAACTTACCCACTTTAGATAGTAATCTTTGAATGTGTAGAAGCCAATTAAGACGTAATACTTCAAATAAACCCACCTTATTCTCCCATTTATTATTGATGACAGACCTCTACAAGTTGGAAATCTTAAATGTATAATCCCCCCCCCCCCCCCCCCCCCCACGCCCCACCCCAAAAAAAAACACTACTACTTCACTATTCATTTGATTCCTTCCTTCCACTCTCCTAATTTCTGAGGGTGATGTATTGCAAGGAGAACTCATAGGAACATTTATCACCTATATTTCTGTCCTCATGCCTGATGTACGAGTCTCTAAAATTGAATAAAGTAGTCTAACACTCAGCCACTAAAATAGAATAACGTGGTCCCACATACTACTGATTTTGAGGAGAAGACCAATCACAGCATTCTTGTCTCTTGACAATGCATCCATGGTAAAAAAGTGTGCCCTTCAGGAAGTTGCTTCCTATCTTCAGGATATTTTCTAGCTTCAACCTTATCAGTTAGCATTAGCTAAATTTGTTAGAATGAACTCAATGAATCCTACATCAACGACTATTGTGTTTTCAGGAATTAATATGACAAAAATATATATTTCTTAAACATACATCAGATCAAATCTAAACGAACGTTTACCTGCAGCAAGGTAGCGGAGGAGAAACAATGGGAAGTATTATCGAGTCTGTATCTATATACAGAATAAAAGTGTGCCTAATTGACATTTCTTAGTTACCAAATCTAACGATTGTTTGCTTAGAAATTTAAGATTTCTTTAAAATTTCCAACAGATTACGAAACTGTCCAAAACCCATGTAAAATCACTTAATCGAATTTTTCCTAAACACCGTAAGAATAAAAAGTAAAAAAAAAAAAATCTTGAACTAACTCTTGTACAAGAACCAAAGGGATCAGGAAGATCCAAACCCTCACAAACACATCCATTATAAACAAATAAATGACCTTTTTATCTAAAGAATAACGATAACATTAGACAATGAAAGGATAAATCCTGACCTCACCGGTGTGGCCGAAGCAGCTGTGGAGATAGTTCTCATCCATCCAGTACTGGAGGTCCCCCACCCAGATCGTCCGCTTCTCGTCGTCCGCGGCAGCTTCCCCGCCCTGCTGGTATCGGTTCGATTTCGAAGGGAGCGGAGGAGGGGGCGTCGGGGGCTGGTGGTAGGGTACGAAAGCATGGCCGTAGGGGGGCGGAGGTGGCGGCGCCATCATGGGATGCTGCATCACCATCGCCGGCGCCGGATAGCGAACCGGAGTCCAAGCCTGTGGTGGGAGTGGCGGTGTTCGCCGTGGATCTACGCCACCTGCCGGTTGCATCGTCGCCGCCGTTGCACTGCGGTCGGCGAGCCAAGCGGAGCCGCAATGAGAGGAAGGCTAAGCAAAGAGATCTCCAGGAAGGTGATGAGAAGGGTTTAAATAGGGAGGCGGCTTTATGATCGCAACCGTCCGATCGCAAGATAAACAACACGCATGCCGTTGATTGGGTCACGTGACCCGGGGCAGCCCCAAGCCCCGCGGTTTTTGACCAGATCCGAGTCCGTAACGGACTGGAATCGACAGAGACAACAAACGTACCGGTTTAATATGATATCGTCTTTAAAGAGTTACGTGCCGGGGCATGAAATGGATGATGGATCCAAAATTTAAAAAATCAAAGGAGCCAAAAGTAATTATCTCGAGCTCAAGTTTAACTCAGTACTATTCAATTATGCAATTCAACCCTTTTGATTTGGCAATTTAGATTGTTCTATTTTTGTCTAAAGTGTGAATGAATAGAGCTAACCTATGCAATAGTAGGACCGCATTGGTTGATCCCGTGAAATTCACATAGATTTTACTCATCTCTCGTGTGAATCTTTGTCGAGTTACATTGTTCACGCAAGCTAATAGGTTGCTCCTTTGAATTCAGCCTGAGTATTACAAGTTGTAGTAGCGTTAATAATCTCACTGTACCCTAAACAAAATGAGCTAAATCACGATCACACACTCCAGGATCATCAATGGCACGAACTACTTTACGAGTTACGGGCAAAAGTCTGATCGATCCAGAGAAGAAGGATGACAATAGGACGACAAGATCAATCAACTTTTGTAGCCTTTGTTAGATGATGGCATTTGAGCTGCTTATGTAAACTAGATGATATCGATACATGGAACCTGAAGAGGGTTTGTGTTCGGGAGCTCGAACCAAATACTAGCTATGTTTAGTTTTAGACTGAGATTGTTAGCAAAGCTACTCTGATGATGGCACAAAAACTAAGTGAGAAACAACAGTAGTGTACCTTGTTTCAATCATATCTGATCCGATCCAACGAGTCGGTTTACCTATCAAAAGTTTAAATCGGGTCAAATTTTGGTCGGAAAACCGATACTCTAGCACTCATTTTCGTTACAAGGACCACAAGAACACTAGATGGAGCTTTTCTAATGACAACTTTGTCTAAAGAACATGGCTAGTTATCATGGCTATCGATCTCTATTCCTTTATTTATCACATATTATCTCCCGGCACATTAGTTCATTGATTAATAACCAAAGTTAGATGGCATAGCTATGAAGTTGCTATACCTATAATCCGCACAAAGGAAGAGACTTTTCGCGAGAAGGTAGTGAAAAGGCAACATGTGAACAACACTTGCAAATGATCGAGATTGAATCGAAGCCTACTCGCGAAGCACTTAAGAAGATCGGTGGCCAAATGATCGGTGGTGCCGGAGGATCCAATGCTTTGTCTAGCCATTGCCTACTGGTCCCCCGGTTCAATCACACCACTGCTTAGAGGAGAAATGAACATGGGGTCTGGGACAAGGCAAGAAAAGAACACTCTGTTTTTTTGCTTTTATTTTTCTCTCTTCTTTAATTCGAGCGGTCCAACAACTGAGCAAATGCCTATTACTGCCTTGATCGACCTCTACAAAAGGGGTTTTTTTTAAAAAAAAATGATTTAGATGTCTAAATTTTACCCGATTAATTTTGAAAATATATGATTTTCTTCTCTATTTGGCACTTAGAGATAGATTTAAATTTGAATCCTCTTATTTCTTCTGTTTATCAGTTGGGGCCAATATTTATAAATGGAGAATTTATTTTTATTTTATTTTTATAATTTAATTATTTAATTTTTACTATCCCATTAATTACCTCAAGATCCCATCAACTTTCCTATCTAAAATTTAAAATTTAAAAATAGAGGAACTAATTTATTAAATTTAGATATCCACTTTTCACTATATAACTAGTGTAATGCTCGTGCGATATACGAGAATCTTACACAATTCAAATAATATGTTTAGTGATAATATATATATCAATTTTTATTATTAAATGAAAAATTAAAATGAAAAGTAACATGCACATATCACAGACAAAGATTATATATTTTATGTAACATGCAAAGATCACGTATAAATATCACATATTCTATGTAACATGCAAAGATTACATGTCCTATTTGATTTAGGCGGGAATCGTAAGCTCCTTGTGAATACCACGTCTGCATGCATACTGTAGCAAAAACTATGTTTTATAAATCCGTTAATATTTATTAGATATTTTCTTATTAATATATTAATTAACAGATTCTTTATAAATCTGTTAATTAACAGTTTCGTTATTAATTTTTTATTTGACTAAGTATTCTAAGGTCCCTATAAATTGTGTATCTCATAGACAAATTGTATCAATCAATTAAGAAAGTTATTTGATTATCTCTTCTTTCTTTTCACTGTCTTTCTTTTTCTCTATTTCTCTTTACTTTATTATGATATAAGAGTTGCCGACTTTGTATTCCGTCGTTCTTAGTGATTTTTCCTCCTCTGCTCGTGGTTTTTTTTTGTCAAGGGTTTTCCATGTAAATCTGGTGTGTTCTCTATTGTTCTTGTTACCGTTTTTCCGTTCTAATCTCATAACAAGTGGTATCAGAGCAAGGTTGGTTTTGAGAATTTCAATCGGGATTAATGACAACGGCAAGCATGAAATACGATATTCCGCTTTTGGATCACAACACCAGGTTTACGCTGTGGCAGGTTAAGATGCGAGCGGTGCTAGCACATCTGGACTTGGACGATGCACTGTTCGGGATAGACAACATACCCTTGACATGGACAAAGGAGGAAAAGGAACGTAAGGATCGAAAAGCTCTATCTCAGATTTACCTTCATTTATCGAATGAGATTTTACAGGATGTTTTGAAGGAGAAATTCGCTGCTGCACTATGGCTAAAACTAGAGCAGTTGTGCATGAGAAAAAGTCTTACGAGCAAACTGGGTCTGAAACAACATTTGTATTCTCATCGCATGGCAGAAGGTACGTCATTAAGAGATCACTTGACCGTGTTTAAGGAAATCGTCTCTGACCTAGAGGCTTTGAAGGTCAAATATGATGATGAAGATTTAACATTGATCTTACTGTGTTCTTTACTCTCGTCATATACGACTTTTAGAGATACTATTTTATATAGTCGTGATACTCTTACTTTGAATAAAGTTTATGATTCATTATTTTCAAAAGACAAAACGAAACAGCTTGTCGAAGAATCTGAGACTCAGGGTGAGGGTCTTATTATTCGAGGAAGGACTCAGGAGGAAGACTCTGATGGTAATATCAGGGGCAGATCGAAATCCAAAAATAGCGATAAGATCTATAATTATTGCAAGAAGAAGGGTCACATCAAATCAGAATGTTACAAGCTGCAGAATAAGAATAAAAGGGCAGGTGAAAATTTGAGGGGGAAACAACCAGAGAAGTTTGGTGAGGCTGATGTTGCCGAAAATTACAGTGATGGTGAACTTCTCGTTGCCTCTGATGCTGATTTGAAGAAGAGTGAGGAATGGATTCTTGATTCTGGTTGTACGTTTCATATGTGTCCCAATCGGGACTGGTTTTCAACATATGAAACGGTTTCGAGTGGTGCCGTTTTGATGGGCAATAATACATCTTGCAGAATTGCTGGTATTGGTACGGTCAAAATTAAGATGTTTGATGGTGTCATTCGGACACTTGGTAATGTGAGGCACATTCCTGATTTAAAGAGAAATATGATCTCTTTGAGTGCTCTTGATTCTAAAGGGTACAAGTACACTGGTAAAGGTGGAGTTGTGAAGGTCAGTAAAGGGTCTCTTGTTGTGATGAAGGGACTAAGGAGAACCGCCAGTTTATATGTTCTGCAGGGATTCACAGTAATAGGTGATGTTGCTGTCACAAGGTGATATGGATAAAAGAAGATCACTTACAGAAAGCTTGTAAGGAAGCTATTTGGCTGAAAGGACTCTTCAGTGAGCTTAGCGAAGACTTACAGATTACTACAGTCTTTTGTGATAGTCAGAGTGTTATTTTCCTCACGAAGGATTAGATGTTTCATGAGAGGACAAAGCATTACTTGGACTTGGTTGATGCTAGATGCTGAGATTTGCCTGTGGGACTTTTGTGGAAAAGATGGAGAATGTTCATTTGAAGATTTGTGGAATTCACGCCAATGTGGAGATTGTTAGAATTTGGTGAGGCTGATGTTGCCGAAAATTACAGTGATGATGAACTTCTCGTTGCCTCTGATGCTGATTTGAAGAAGAGTGAGGAATGGATTCTTGATTCTGGTTGTACGTTTCATATGTGTCCCAATCGGGACTAGTTTTCAACATATGAAACAGTTTCGAGTGGTGCCGTTTTGATGGGCAATAATATATCTCGCAGAATTGCTGGTTACGGTCAAAATTAAGATGTTTGATGGTGTCATTCGGACACTTGGTAATGTGAGGCACATTCCTGATTTGAAGAGAAATATGATCTCTTTGAGTGTTCTTGATTCTAGAGGGTACAAGTACACTGGTGAAGGTGGAGCTGTGAAGGTCAGTAAAGGGTCTCTTGTTGTGATGAAGGGACTAAGGAGAACCGCCAGTTTATATATTCTGCAGGGATCCACAGTAATAGATGATGTTGCTATCACAAGGTGATATGGATAAAAGAAGATCACTTACGGAAAGCTTGTAAGGAAGCTATTTGGCTAAAAGGACTTTTCAGTGAGCTTAGCGAAGACTTACAGATTACTACAGTCTTTTGTGATAGTCAGAGTGTTATTTTCCTCACGAAGGATCAGATGTTTCATGAGAGGACAAAGAATAAAAGGGCAGGTGAAAATTCGAGGGAAAAACAACCAGAGAAATTTAGTGAGGCTGATATTTAATCCGTTAATATTTATTACATCCGTTAATATATCAACTTCCAAGTTACCTATAATTTACTACATCTTTATTTTTTATTATTTTTTTCTCTATATATAATATCCATTATCTTAATTTTTTATTATTTTCTCTCTCTCCATGTAATATCCATTTTTCACTCTCCAATTTATTTCTTTTATTTTTTCTCTCATCCAAATTAAATAGTATTTTAATATTTAAGGATCTCCAAATTTAAAAAAAGATTATTCATAAAATTTAAATTTAGAGGATAGACATCTGATATAAAGGATTTTTTTATTATGTTCTTTAAAATTTAAGATAAATTTGTATTCAGAGAAACTGATGTGCGATGAGAAATTATGGTGTATTAGTCTGGTTTTTTAGTTTATTTTTTTTTTTGTTAAATTGTGTGGAGTAAAATAAGTGGGCCTCCGGCCTACGGGGCTTCCCTCGGCCCACTATTGGTTGAAGCCGCCGTCAAATCCAATCGGCGCGTGCGTTAACTGAACGCAGGAGCACGCGGTGAGCCGGAATTTGAAGCGCGGGAGCGCGATCGGAGAAGCGCGACGACGATGGAGGACGACGGCGGCCCTGGAAGGCCGCAGGTGCTCTAAGAGGAGGAGAAATAGGATCTGGGAGTAAGAAGGAGGGATCTCGTCATGCCTGGACTTCCGGATTCGTCGTCGCCGTGTGTCGTCTCGACGCTCCGATCGCGAGATCCGAGAATGACGCCGGACCCCGGCGCATCCCCAGCGAGGCGTTTCCGGGGAGGTTGACGGAGGTGAGTTAGATCGAACTCGGTGCTCTTACTGCTCTCTGCTCTCCCGTTACATGTCTCGGCTAGGAGTTGGACGCACCGAAGCTTCCAGAACACGAACGAGAAAGGTTTCGCCCGAATCTTCTCTTCTACTTGTATTCCATTTCCGAGTCGAAGTTTGATTTCGTTGCGATTCTCGTAGTGAAGGAATGCCGGACTCGAGCGACAACGGAGATCAGGAATCCGACTTCGATCTGCAGGAATGGACGGCCGATCGGGACTCGCATCGGAGATCGCCGAAGGAGTCGGAGCTCGAGGGCTTCATCGGGGCTGCGGAGGGCGAGTTACGGCGACGATTCGCCGGCAGGTTCGTTTTAGCAAATTTGGAGGTCAATTATTGTCTAACTTGAGCCGCCGGCGTGAGTTAATTCTAGTGGCGTCCCGCCGTGTCGCAGGTACAACTTCGACGTCGCCGACGACGCACCGTTCGCCGGCCGCTTCGAATGGATTCCGTTAACGCACGAGGCCGAGTGAAGCGACAGAAGAGAAATTCGGGGGACAAGCAAACAACAACACGAATTGAACCAAGCTCGGTCCTCTTCTTGCCTCTTGTTTTCCTCAATTTCCTATTAAAAAAAATGAGCATTAAAGCATGTTTATCATTCCTTATTGAAATTTAACGTCGATTATCGTTATGAGAAACGAATTGTCTAAACAATGGATCATGAGAGAGAGAGACCAAGATTAAAAATTTTAAAAACAAGAGAGTCAAGCTTGGAATACTTCATTGGGAGAGCTCAAGCTCATTATTTATTTGATTAATATCTCTGTATCTAGATGTACATATATATGCATAGGAACAACTCAAAAGTTGTTTTAGTTGCTATTAATCAAGGAGCTTGAAGGAGCTTCATTCCTTATGACTTCTCTGGGGATGAGATACCTACAACTGTAACACACTCCAATGAGCTCAATGATGGTGCATCCTTTGAAGCTTTGTGTAGCTCAAGTTCCTCTTCCTTTTCCTCCATGTGAGTGGCAGACTGGGTTAAGTGGTCTTTGTTCTTCCCCCATATGAGAGAGTAAAGGCCAATCACTATAATGACAGCACCAATTACCCTATACAATTTCAAAAGAAGGTGACTTTTTTTTTTTTGCATGGCACTTAATTACAATGTCTACTGTTAATTATGTTTCTTCATCAAAATAAGGCATACCTCCCTAAGGAAATCTCTTCTGCTAAAATGACAGAGCCCAGCACAGCCACCATGATCATGCACAAAGGGTTGAAGGCAGTCACAAACACAGGGCCTCTGTCCTTCATCACCACCGCTTGCAGATAATATGCTACCCCAGAGCACATCACTCCCTGCATAAACAATCACCACCTGCCTCATCAGTTCAATCCAGTCGATCTACATCAGAAACAAATGAAGCAGAGCCAAATATTACAGAGTAAACAGCAGTGAAGAGCCTTGTATCAAAGCCAATAGCCCAAGGCTTGGCTCCTCTTTCCATCACCAGAGCAACTGCACTTGCAAGCACTGTGCCCATGCCACAGATCAAGGTGGTCAGTGACAGCTCTGCAGGGTACTCCTCCAAGGTATTTGACTACAATGAAGAGATCTGTCAATCTATATGTTTGAGAATGTGTGTTGTAATGTTCATCTATTGGGAAGGGGAATAAGGATGAGAATGGTATGTACTTGGAGAACGAAGAATGCAGACCAGCAGCAGCAGCTAACGATCATCATGAATGTGCCAATGAGCCAGAGAGTTTGGTTGTGCGC
Organism: Boesenbergia rotunda; assembly: GCA_024364735.1. NCBI lineage: Eukaryota > Viridiplantae > Streptophyta > Magnoliopsida > Zingiberales > Zingiberaceae > Boesenbergia > Boesenbergia rotunda. The sequence goes on from JAGFNQ010000920.1 coordinate 935,904, forward strand.
TCCGGCCTCGGTGGGGTGGTTCCTTCCTTTGCTCCATGCGAAATCAACAATTGGTCCTTTGTAGAGGATCATGACTAGTGCACCGGCCACTGTTATCAAGGTTCCAATGATTTTCAATTGACTGCTCCGGCTTCTGATTTGTATCTTCTCCATTCTGGTCATCAGAGTTACGAATTGTTCAGGTAATGGATCTTGAATAGTTGAGACATGCAACTTGTGTTACCTTAGAATGACGGCAAACATGAATGTGATAGCCGGCAAGATGTTGTAGAGAGCGGAGGCAAAGCTTGCGGAGGTGTACTTTGTGCCCATGTAGTACAAGTTTTGGTCGAGAACAGGCCTACGAGACAACAATAAGATAGTTTTTGTGATGCCAAAGGACAATTCATTTAGGAAGATTGCTCAAATGGGGGATAACTATTACTCGAGAATTCCAAGAGCCATGATCTTGAGGAAGATTTTGAGTGTCATCTTGGGCCTCAATTTCCTATGGTTAAACAGAAGAAAAATGTTACATGACTAAAGAAAAAATGATACATGACCAAAGGAGGAGAGACCAACAACCCTTCGAGCCACAAGGCGAACGGGCCAATGACTATGGCGGCCACGGCATTCCGATACACGACCAGCACATAGTGGCTCATCCCTCGCTTGAGCGAGGCAACAGAGACCACAAACATGCCTGCATATCCACACTGCAAGAACACCATGGCCAAGTAAGGCTTCAGCCTCCCCCAAACCTCCCCAATGCTTCCCATGACTCCAAACCACAAATGACTGAATGCACACAATTAGCTCAGTTCTCAGCAGCCATTTTATAGGCTACAACTCTCTCTTTTCTTTCTTTCTTTTTCTCTTTATTCGTTTTGTTTTGGTGTTTAGAAATTGTAATGGGGAGTGATGAGGTAGTGGAGTCTGATGAGGGTTTGGTGCTCTGCTCTGGTGCGTGCACAATTGGACTGCAAGGTTTTGGAGCTTATCCAAGATTTGGGAAATTATGAGCAGTGTTTGTTGTTAATCCGACATCGTTAGGGATGAAACCACTGGCTAGTAAAGAAGGATTAGCCGTAAGCAAAGAGGATTAAGAAACGGAAACAGAGTGTTTAGAGGATTGATTGGTCATGGACAAAGCCAAATGGGTTGGCCACTTTGGCTCCCTTTTGGAAAAATTGATGAACCATACAGTAGATAAATTAAATCTGGGGTGATTGGTCCAGTTCTACGGAAGTTTTCCATCGGTCATCAGAATAAATCGGGAAGCGCTCGAGGTGGGCAGTCCAGAAGCCCAGCGTCCCAGGGTTCGTATTCCATTTGGAAAAAAAATTCTTGCAAAATGCGTCGTAGCTGGGGATCGAATCGCGGATGCCTGAGTTAACGACTAGTTACCTTTAGGGCTGAGCAATCGGTTTAAAACCGAACCGATTTAACTGAAACCGAACAAACCGAACATTTTTTGAACCGACCGAACTTTTCGTAAAAATCGAACCGAACCGACCGATAAAACATCGGTTTATTCGGTTTTTAATCTGAAATAACCAATTTTTTTGTGTGTTGAGATCCTGTAACTTGCGTAAGCCTGGTCGGTTATGGTGACCGATCAGGCGTTTGATAATAATATCGGTTTAATTGGTGTAACCGAATTTCGAGTTTAAAACCCGAAACCGAACCGATTAAGTCGATATAATCGATATTTCAGAGGGAAAAAACCGAATTTTCATTTTAACCGAACCGAACTATAAATTTCGGTCGGTTCAGTCGGTTAACTCGGTTTGACCGAATTTTTACTCACCCCTAATTATTTTACCGTTGCACCATAGCCCTGGGGCACTTTGGCTCCCTTTTGGGGTGTCATGACATACGAATATTATAGAGCAAAAGTGGTCTTGATTGATAGGATTATCTTTGCTTTTTGTTAGAATTGTCAAAAGGGGGGATTTTATTTATTTGTTTATTTTTTATTGAAAGCTCATCTTGATATGGTGGTGGCTCAATGCGATCGGGTTGACCGATGTATCGACTAAGGTGGCATAGGATGAGTGCGTTACGATTGGATCAAATCCTTGTGGCTCTCTTTCGGTTGATGGCAATGGGACGGACTATATACACATATTTCATCGTTATTTTCATTTATTATATTCATCTATTGATATTGTTTTCATCTCCCATATTCATATTCTATCCAAATATTTTATTTCCATTATTTTTAAATTTTTTTTAATTATTTCGATGGAGACATGGATAATTATAAAAATCTTAAAAATAGTAAGAAAAAAATTATTTATAAAAATTAACAAATTAAATATTATAGAAGAAATAATAAAATATTTAAAATAATTTATCACAATAGTATTATCATATACATCACCATATCATTACTCATAATTTTCTACATTTCATCTCATACTTAATAATTTTCATTTAATATAAAAACATATTAACTATGATGTGTTTTATGTTTAGAAGATATGTGCCCTCGGGTAAAGGTACAACAGCAATGTCTTCTCAACTTCTTGTGCATCTAAGGATCAAGTCTTGCTTTAACGAATTAACGGATAAATTTTTCTTAATTAGCGATTTATCAAAGAACGTTGTTAATGGGGTTGAATAGCCCGTGGCGGATATGTGGGATGAAGAAGTTGCATGACATGACATGATGGGTCGAGATAACTCTCCTTATCGGGCCTTAGGACCCCCTCAGGAGGCACGCCTCGGAGGGTCAGCCAGAAGACCCCTCCCGGGATCGCCCTGGGAGTTGAGACCCCAGAGTCCCTCGGGAGTTATAGCGCCCACATGAACCGGAAGGCCCCGAGATCACCTCGGGAGGCGGAGCCCAAGTAACGAGCGACCTCAAGTAGTAATCCCCCCTCTTTTTGCGGATCTAGGGATATACATCCCCGTCATAAGGAGTCATCACGACTCTTAAATGTCGCAACGGGTCGAAGCGCGATAACGGCGTAGACAGTTTCAAAGGCTATCCGGTAACCGTCGAAAAAGGGGGAGGACGTGGCATGAGTCATGGAGACGTGACATTGATCAAGGGAACGCACCAAGTCTGCCGCCATCAGTATAAAAGGTAGCACAACCCCTCCGGTAAGGGGGTTACACTCTTTTAACTCTACACGTATTTCCTTTCTTGTTGCCTTTACTCTCCCTCAATATACTGGCTTAAGCGTCGGAGTGGGCTCCGCCGGACAATCTCCGGCGTGTTCCCCTAACGCTCGTGTTGATCTCGTAGGACATTAAGTTCCTCCCCGCCATAGCGACTCCCACGTGGGCAGAACCCTGATGACTGGACATCGTTGTCAATTTCTTCCGGAATAGTTGTATTGATAGGTCGTCGCTACGAGTATTTATCTAATTTACCCTGTTGATTATTGAAAAATTTTAAGGAGTCAAACTATATAATTAGTTAGCATAAGTTTGACACCTAACTAAAAATATAAAAAAAAACATATTAGAATTACTTCCTATAAACAAAATATAATTCTAAGAAAGGTGTAAAATTTAAATTGAAGATGTGTCAATAGATTTTGAATTTTATTTTGGATATGGAAAACAAATTCTTTGCTATATAGATATTATAATTTAATTGAATATTCAAGTCAGGTATGAATAAGAATCTACCTGACCCGCTTCTATACTAGAATCTAAAAGTCTTCGTACCCAACAATCTAATTATTTAATCAAGTTCAATAAAATTTCTTCTATATCATTCTCCATTTAGGTTAATCCTTCATCGGATTCAGAATAAATTGACACCCCTATTCACCAATCACCGCCAACTCTTTCACCATTGTTTGTATCTTCTTCTCTTGAGAGACATTTCTATAAATTTATGTGTTAAATCCACTGCCGTTTACTACTAAAATGAACAAGATGACCACTTCATGGGTACGACTATAGTGATGGTAGCATTGGTAATTATTTATCTCAGACGTCTTTTATAATCTGTTCTCGGGTGTGAAAGGAAATAAATCATATAATTCACTTATAGTTGACGGCTGAGAATTTAAAGGACGGGGAAAAAATTTCTTGAGTGTTAGAATATTAGATGAGATTAGATGACGAGACAATCAGAATTTAAATTTTAAATGAAATAAATATTTTGAAAATTAATTTTTAAATATGCATATATTTTATTTTGAATTTATAGTAGGCTAATTAGGGCCTTTAAGACTATTTAAAAAAGGGCAAATTTGAGAAAACTCCCCAATCTCAAATTCACCTTTGCATGTAGTCCCCATACGAAAATTACTTTACATGCACTTTCTGATGGGATTGATAAGATAGTTTTATGTATTATTTTTTTATCAGTATAAAAGAGTAAAAATTCATTATACATTTTAAAGATTTGAGTATAAATTGTTTAAGATTGAGTACTAATTTAAAAAATTTGAGTTTTATTTGAAAAAATTTGAGTATACATTATTTTAGTGTATAGTAAAAATTTTAGTATACATTATAAAAATTTAAGTATAAATTGATTTAGATTGAGTATTTTTTGAAAAAATTTGAGTATAAAATTTAAAAATTTGAGTACGTGAGATTACATCTACTACATCAAGATTTTCACACGAGTGGTAACTGAAACTGTATATTCAAATTTTCTAAATTAGTACTCAATCTCAAATAATTTATACTCAAATCTTTACAATATATACTGAGTTTTCATTCTTTTATACTTAATTCATTAGGGAGTGAATGTAAAGAATTTATTAAGTAGGGGAGTACATGTAAAGATCAATTTGGAAAATTGGAGAGTTTTTTCTGATTAACCGTTGAAAAAATTAATTTAATAAAATGTGCTAATAATGTTATCACGGCGGTAATGCTAATAATTTTACACGCACGATTCTCCCTCAGGAGGTACCCACCACAGTAATCTGAGCTCTATTGGTTAAGAGTCCTTCGGAGATAGCTGGTATATGTGGGCGAAGAAAATAGTGTCTTCTGTAATTTTCTCTTCCTCCAGGTCCAAAACGTGATGCTTATTAAGACGTGGGAACGTTTTCTCCGTCTCCACGGCTCTGATTCTGGTTGTCGTCGACGCCGTCTACCGCCCGGCCTCCGTCGCCATCGCCTCCTTCTCCCCTCTTCCGATCGCCGCAGTCTAGGTACAGTCGTTCTCGCACCCGTGCCTCTCTCCCCATTCCTTGCGCTGCGATTTCTAGGTGCCGTTTCTGCTCGATTGCCTGTTGATGTAGTCGTCTTGGTGTCTTAGGGCTAGAAAGATTCCAGCTTTGTGTCGTTGTTTGTGTCTTTGCGTCGAACATTATGTGCTTCTTTGATTTTGCTTGAGTGCCTTGTCTCCTACAATTTTGTTGGTCTTAGTTTGGGTGGAACAACAATTTTTGTGAATTTGGAAACCTATAATTTTTGTTTTTAATGAGTTTCACCTAGGCATGCCTAAATTTTTGGAATTTTTGTATCCCACCAAAAATGGCGACTTTTGTGTTCAGAGCCTCTGCGTTAGGTTTGTAGATTGCGAAGATATCCATTGCCAATCAGCCAACTAATGTAACAAAATATTGTAAAAATAAAATGAAGATTTTTCAAGTAGGAGGCCGAGACAAATGGAATTGAGTTTCCTAGTTCTCCAAGCAAAAGAGTAGCTTTACTTTCATGCATCCTCCAGTCATATCGTGTTGGGATCTTCGTTTGCCTAAAGTTCGCGTCTTTCATACTATCCAGAGTAAGCCTAATATATTTTCTCATGATCCAATTGAATGTCATTATTTAATGCTCGTCGTTTCACTAGGAAAATTATGGACACGTCTCTTCAAAAATCAATCTAAATTCTGCAGGCCCACTCTTTACTTTTCATTCAAAGTTCTTTTGTGTTATTACTCTTTATGCTGGACCCTATTGTGCAGTGATTAGCACCTGACTTCATTGGTTCACATGAAGGCAACCTTTTGCTTAAAAAAGTTTTTAATCACATGGGAGCGTGCTTTTTCTTGAAAAACCTGTTGCTTGAAGTCTTGCTCGTGACTTACCATTTCTTCTAGGCTTATAACTGCCCCTTGCCCGTTTATTTATACATTACATTACAACGCACTGGTTTCTGCTCCGGTCCAAGTATATTACGGACACATAAGGAGGAATTAAACATGAGAAGCAAATTGATTTTGATTTTTTTCTATCCTGCTGGGTGTATCTGATTTGTTTTCTTAACATCCACCGATTAGTTTTTTAGGTTCCTTGCTTATGACAAGATAAATGAGATCCCTGTTAATAGGAGCCCTAGAGCCAATTATGTGATGATTGACTAGAGACTTTTTATATCATATTTTATCATTAATAAACACATGTTTAGTTATTATACTTACTTTATTATTTGTGTCAAATAACTAAGTATAATAATGTCCTTGTGTAGTAGACTCTTATCTACATTATATCGATTGGTTGAATCGATAGTGAGATAATGTAGAGAACACTATAATAAATTATTCCTAGTCAAGCATTAATATTCAGGGACAATATTAATGCATGGAGACTAGCATATAGGTCAATTGATGACTTGAGCTCACAAGTCATGGATATGTGATATCAAGTTGACACATGGGTATACATTAGACAATGTGTACTGAATTAGCCCGCCATGAGAAGGTTTCATAGATTGTCATATAAGTGTCATAAACTTTCTCATGTGACTATTAGTATGAATAGTCCTTAGACCTGAAGTTACTACGGTTTCCTATTAAGGAGTTATGTACTTTGGTATCGTCAAACGTCACCCGTAACAGGGTGGACTATAAAGGCGATCACTGGGTATGTAATGAATTATGCGGAGGGATGTGAGTGATGTAGATGAGATCTATCCCTCCCATATGACGGGAGTGATATCTGTGGGCCCCTTGATCGAGTAGGACTACTAAAACGCATGACCATGCTCAAATGTGTCAATATAAGATATTGAGCTCATTTGTTTGAGTGAGTCTACTTGGGGATCAAGAAACACATAGATTGATCAAGGATGACACGGTCTATGCCTCATTGGTCAATCTAGATATCAAGGATAGAAGGACAAGGTCATACATTATCATAGTCACGGAGGTTTAGTCGGATCTCGACTTTTCTTGTTACATGGATAGCAATGACGCATTGCTAGATGCCGCTCATTACTTATGTGTCTAAAGCGTTTAGGCGCATTGCCAACGTCACGAGAACCTATTGGGTCACACACTAAGGACATGATGCTTCGGGAAATCTGATTGGGAGCCCGAGTTGGGAACTCGGAAAATCTGATCGGGAGCTCGAGTTGGGAACTCGGGAAATCTGATCGGGAGCCCGAGTTGGGAACTCGGGAGATCTGATCGGGAGATCTGATCAGGAGATCTGATCGGGAGCTCGAGTTGGTAACTCGAGAGACTAGTTCGGGAGCTCGGGACAGGAGCTCGGGAGACTTGGGTCGGGAGCTCGGGTCAGGAGCTCAGGGACTTGGTCGGGAGCTCGGCGCTCGGCAGACTGGGTCGACACTCGACAAACTAGGTCGGGAGCTCGACGCTCGGCAGACTGGGTCGGGAGCTCGGCAGACTGGGTCGGGAGCTCAGCGACTTGCTCGGCAGACTTGGTCGGGAGACCTGGTCGGAAGCCCGAGAGGCCCGTCGGAAATGCAGGGGAAATTCATTAAAGTGTTTAATGAAGAAAAGAGAAAAATCTGTCTTCATTGGATGAAGAGAAGGTGAAGAGTCACATGAAAAGATGTGCTCTTTATTGGCTTTAATGAAGGAAAGTCAAAGAGACAAAAGACTCTTCATATTCATGGGATGAGTATAAAAGAGAGTCTAGTCATTTTGAATGACAAGTGAGAGTCTTCTCTTCTTCCCTTCTCTCTTCTTCCTCTTCTCTCCCTTGGCCGAAACCCTTGTTGGGTTCTTGGTTGTCTTGTGAACTACCTCCAGTTGCTAGCACAACTAAGGTAGTTCTTCCCGAAGTTGAGAGATCGTATCCGTGTGGATACAAATAGAGGCATGGACACTTGAACGTGCAAGAGATCCGACGCATCTTGGACGAGCGGGATAAGCGAAAGGGCACGCTCCAAAGATATACACTTTAGATAGATCTATTAGATAGATGAACTTTGTACGAGTTTTTCTTTCGCATGGATCACTCGAGGGATCTTGTTTCCGCTGTGTTTTGTGTTTTGGCGCCGGGAGATCCCAACAATCCCATGTAGAGAAGACTTACAGATTTAAGGCACTTATATTTAAATAGGTTCACAAATTTTGAAATTTATCAGCTTTTATTTATTATTCTTTGTCCCGAGTGTTTTAGAACTCCCTTCTCATAAGGGTAGTCTCATTTCTTTTGAATTTTAAATAAGCAATGAATCATTATCCTTATTTTTCTTTCTACAGAAAAAAATCCATTTTGTTTGAGTAATGAGGAAGGTACCTTTAGCCCTTTCCTCTGCTGTTTATATATATGGCAATGTTTCTTGGGACCGTTAAAGACTTATATCAGTTAATTTGTTTTATACCGAATGATTTTTTTTTAATTCTTGAGGTTTTATGGATATATGTTGAAATTTGCTACTTCTATTTGCTTATAAGTTAATATTACTGTCAGTTTATGCTTGACTTTCTTTTTAAATCACCAGCACACTTGTGTCCCCCAGAATATTTGAGGATTTTTAATATTATGACATCTTTCTATTTTTATACTGTGACTAATATCCACGATATGATTATATATACAAAATAAATTGAAGAATAGAATGCTTTTTAATTTCTCAAGACAATAAAGATGGCATTGATACTTTCTAACCTGTTTCGTTTTAAATCAGAAATTCGGCATTTGACAGTTGATACTTTCATCTTTACTGAAAACATTCTCAAAGCAAGCGAACCATTTTGTTGTATTAACGTTTGTTCACTAGCTCTTCGTACCCAAGATAATTCTGGAACATTATAATCTAGATATGCAAAATTAACACTTGGATTCTCAACGATATTCATCTGTTTTCTAGGGCTGCTGAATGACTTGGTTCCATTGGATATTGTAATAATCCTAGTAAGACACTCTGATACTTTTATTTTGAATTTGCTATTTCAATATACTCTGGTTTGCAGTGATTTTTGGCTTCTAGGGGTTGATATTCTTCTTCTTTTCTAAGAAATGGCAAGGGGTATCAGAAGCTGCCGCAGAAAATTTTCTTTGAAGCATATGTCAGCTCGATGTTCATTACCTTCATTTCGCCGACCTATAACGTCGAAAGAAGGAAAAATGAAAAAGACACCCTTTACTTCAAAAAAGGACTGGAAGGGTGTCAGCTGCCCGGTTTGCATGGAGTACCCACACAATGCTGTTCTCCTTCTCTGCTCTTCTTATGAGAAAGGCTGCCGCCCCTACTTGTGTGCGACCAGTTACCGCTACTCTAACTGTCTTGAACAATTGAAGAAGGCTCGCACGAAGACTACTTTGGTGGTCGAAGAACAGATCCATGATCTTCTGCCTACGAGGAGGAAATCTGAAGTAACTGAGGTAGCATGCCCGCTGTGCCGTGGCCAGGTGAAGGGATGGACGGTGGTGGAACCGGCCCGCAAATATCTCAACAAGAAGAGCAGAAGCTGCATTCAGGATGAGTGCTCGTTTTCAGGAAACTACAAGGAGCTCCGGAGACATGTGCACGCGTCTCACCCTCATGCAAAGCTTCGAGTTGTGGATCCAGTAACTGACAGTAAATGGAGAAATATGGAGTACCAGCGGGAACGAGCAGATTTGTTCAGCACGATAAGGTCTTCCATGCCTAGATCAGTGATACTGGGGGACTATGTGATAGAAATGGGCGTTGATGATTCAAATTCCAATCTTTCTGATTTTGACGATGATTTATTCAGTGTTGGTAGCAGGACGAGGGATCGTCAGAGTATCTCTAGAGCACTCCTCCGCCAAGAGGCTAGAAGACCACTCAGAGAAGTGTATGCTCGCACCCCGAGCATCGTCAATCATATTGAAGAAGAAGAAGACCCTTAAGTAGCTGATCAAACTTCGATTAAAAACAAGCAGGAACATATCCTAGCTGTCTTATATTGTAAATCTATTTTATTGCATTTATTTGGTCGTACAAATTCTAAATTCTCTGAAGCAATCTTGTTCATATTGTGAATCGAGAAACATATGACACAATTTTGCTGGTTATGAAAAAGAAAACAGTCCGTGGATTGGTATGGCATATTAAGATAATTAAATTTGTGTCACATTGTTTTTTTTATATCTAAATTAACTGCACAAATGAAATTAGAAGATATTTTTTTTAGATCTTTTGGTCTGATGGCATTATTGTATTTATGGGGAGTTTTTTGCCCTTTATATATCTATCAGAACATTTTTTTTCCCTTACAATATTTTTTATAATAATTTTGAGAAAATGGGCAAATGGAGAATTAGCTGCACAAAATACATTTATATTGAATGAGCGAGTGACATAGCTCAGCAATTTCTTTATTTTTAAATTTCTAATATACATTTTTTTGCAACCAAAATTCAAAAGTGATCTGCTTCAACCTTTTTGTCAAAAATAAAAATAATGAAGAAACGCAGAGATGAACGTAATCAGATTTCATATCGTAGTCACACAGACAAGTAATATTTGTAGGCTAATACAAATAGTATAAATAACTACAATATGCAATGACATTAGCTGAAGAACTCAGAGATCAAAACCAACCAATTACTACCCCTCTTCTCCAAACTCCTTTGTGAATTTCTCGTGGATTTCTAGGTCTGCTTTGCTGACTGTGGGTCTCTGCCGCGCCACCACCTTATCGAAATCTGTCCTTGCGATTGGAGGTGGAAGAATCTGTTGGAACACTTGAAATTTATTTTTATTTTTTTTTTAAAAATGACAATTCGACAAAGTTTCAAAAGGCACCTTATCGGCGAGCCCCTTCCCGGCGAGATCCTGCAATGTGGTTTGAACAGCACCGGGTTGTCTTGGTCCGCATGGCAACCACATACCTTCACTGGTCTTATAGAAATGCATAGCGTCTTGAGCTTTTCGAACTGGTTCGAACAGCACGTCCTTGACCTGTTTGGTAAAAAGCACATAATAAAGCAAAAAATTAGTCATTCCACACACTATAGCCTCTTTAGATGTTGAAGGTCACTTACACAAACAGCGATGTCTGAGCCGGAAAATCCTTCTGTGTTGCGAGCTAAGTTCTCGAAATCTCGTTCACTCAAGTTATGAGGTGTGTCTCCCAAGTGTACCTGTTATAAGATTGTCTATATTTAGTTACTATGATAGGTAACAAGATGTGGAATCAGAGATTAGAGGAACTTCCACCAATCAATACCTTAAACATGTGCTGCCTGGCTTTCTGATCAGGAAGAGGAATATAAATTCGCTTATCAAAACGCCGTCGGATTGCCTACGCTTGCAATTATAATCGGTAAAAGGTAATAGGGGTAAGGAACTGTCACAAGGCAAGAACGAACTTGAAACTAGGAATATTTCTATTCTTTCTACACCAATAACCTGATCCAGTGCATATGGCGTGTTTGTGGCAGCAAGAACAAGAACTTTCTGATCATTGTTTCCTACACCCTGCAAAATTCAAATCATTCAAATGCAGAAGTCGCAAAGGTAAGTTACACAAGCAGCAGCTAATTGTTCGACTTCAATGGTATTCTAGTGCCAAAAAACTAGTTTTATGGAACTACAATTGAAAATGGCATGTGAGCCACCACCTCTGGTCTGGGTTCTCTTGCTAACAAGACCGTTGAAACACTTACACTGGCAAGTACATAAAATCCTATCAGTTAAGAGTCTAATCCCCGAGTTTGTGCCCCTTTGATAGGCACAATAAACAAGTAGGTCAGTATATAAGCTATTCCAGATATTGAACTGGCATGATTCTTTAACTAATGAAAATAATTCCGAGATCATAATCCAGGTCCTTTTAAGCCCAATAGACTGAAAGCAGTGGTTTCCCCACCTCACAAGTTGGAAAAGAGAGCATGAACCCTAGCTACAGACGGGAGATTCTTTGTACATGCATTTTAATCGATCACTTCTCCCTAGAATAAAAAAAGAAAGCATACAACACCCCCTCCTTTCCTCAAAACAAAAGAACCACACAGAACCAGAAAAGATAACCCAATGGCCTAATTATTTTGGGTCATACATAAGTTAGTATAACAAAAAAAAAATGTACACATCCTATTGTCAAAAATTACCTGCATTTGCACAAGAAGTTCTGTCTTAATTCTTCTTGACGCTTCACTTTCATTGCCCTCTCCACGTTGGCCACACAGAGAATCAATTTCATCAATAAAAATTATTGAAGGTGCATTTTCACGAGCCATTTGGAAGAGGTTGGAAACTAGTTTTTCACTTTCACCCATCCACTTTGATACTAAGTCTGAAGAAGATATACTGCAATAATTTCAACAAATTCAAACCTCCTTGTATCATTCAGATACTTGTTTTCTCTGTAAATTAATGAGAATTCACCCCAAAAGGAACAGTGATAATTGCAATACTAAAGTCTGTATGTTCTTAAAAGCTATGTTCCTGAGCTTTTTTTTTTTTGGCAACAAAGTATTTGAAGCTTATTCTAGTCAGAAAGCATAGATAAACAAGTGGTGTTATCACAAATGTCATGCGTTTATTGCTATTACTTGACTTGACGGCATACATTTTGTAATCCTTAATCTTTAATGTGACCTCAATCTAACATATTTTATACAATTTTTTATTTTTCATTATTGCTAATCGACCATTAGCCTTCCATATTTATTCACTACACAATTCAATTTCCAATCCCAATAATTCTCAAAAAAATTTACCACCAGCCAGTTTTTTTCTATCTATCTGTGATTTATCTATAATGTTTGTATTCATTCTTAATATAATGCTATAAATCATTGCTGCCTGTCACGTAAAGCATAGTGAACTTGAGAAAAAGACATTTTATTTTGGTAAAAATAGCTTTTCAAATATTTGGTTGAAAATACAAATGAAATTATGGGGGAAAAAAATTATGCCCACACTTTGTTAACATTACTCCTTTTTTTAGCATGGAAACTATTTTCTTATTGATTTACATTTTTATAACTAATAATTTAAGTTGATGTAAAATATGTTAACCTACACTGACTTTAGAAGTAATATAAACATCATTTGATGTAATTTTTTTTTTCATCGCACCTATAACTCAGTATATTTGTTCTTCGGTATTGATAATTTCGGTTTTTATGTGCCAATTGTCAATCAATATTTTAGTAATCTTTTCACTATTCAGTGCACAAAGCGCGGGAGTTTTTTTTTTTTGTGGTTTAAAATCAATGTTATCTTCAAATAAATCTTGATTGGTAAAACAGGATTACTTCAACTCACTAATCACTTGTTTCCAGAGTAGCTAACAGTCATTTTGCTTCTTTCTTGAGAATACAAACATTAATTCCTAGACACTTACGCTATGAACAATTACAGGAAGGTTGCACAAGAAGCAGCAAAAAGAACTTCAGCCAGTTTTGCCCCATGAGGGTGTCTAACAAACTGTTGATTAAAACATCTTCATGTAACACAAATAATATGGTCATCTTGGAAAGTTATCCGACAACAATTATTAAATAAATTAATCGACATCCAAAAGCAATAACCAAAGAGATCAAAGAATGGTATAAGAAGCATCAAAATACCGAATCATATTAAAAACCATCTGTAGGAAGATATTCCCATGAAACTTTCAAGGTTATATGTTACTGATTATACAGAAAGTCAAAAAACCAATCAATATACCCATGGATAATCCAATTCTGGAGGCCCGAAAGACTTCATTATCAATTAGAAAAGCTTAAGCTAAATTTTTCCTATTTAGTTATCATCCATACTGAGGACATAGTGTTACTCTCAACCAGTTCATGGAATCAACCAACTTAAATCAAGGAGGAAAGATGACAAATCAATGAGGCAGATTGAAATCTTAAGTTCAACATTAATGAACTACAGAGCAGGTTTCAATACTTGGTGTGAAAAGTAGATCCATGGGACGCTCCAAAGTCCACATCACTAAAACATGGACGAGGTTAATAACAAATAGATTCTAACATGGCTTTTTTTGCAGTTTGCTCGAATGAAATGCACTTGATGAGGATGCCGAGCCTTTGGATGAGGAGAAATTTTGATACTTGGGTTGACCTCAAAATGAGCTGACAGCGGTATTGAGCATACAGAGTTATAATATATCCAACAAGAACCAAAATCACATAATATCTCCAAACAGTGATCGCCTGAAGTGGCAAAACACCGGCCAGCAACCATACTATTAAGCAACATTCACTTCACGCAGATGATGAAAAACCAAATAGTAAACATAAGTCCAAATAAACAAATTTTAGGAGTAGAGAAACAAATTCTAGAAGATTGGTAATAAACTTAAATTTGTTTAATACAAAAAGTTCATACCATAGAATAGATTTGCAATAGGAGACAACACATACACACACACCCAAAAAAAAAAACTACCTCTAAAGAATGAGCAGGAAATGTATGATAAGGTTTGATATGCTTAAGAGTAAAAATATAATTATAAGTTTGATCAACAGATTTGTGGATTGAAAATTAACCTAAAGAAGGTTGATTCTGCCTCTGTAGCAACAGCCTTTGCCAAATATGACTTTCCAGTTCCAGGTGGACCATATAAAAGAAATGCCCTCCATGGCCTTCGCTTGCCTACAGTTCGCAAAAGACAATTTACTGTTGGATAGATCTATTGTTTAAAATGATAAAGAATGGCTTCTAGTCTACTAACCCAGCACATACGAAAAAGAGAAGTTCATATTTGTGTATGTAAATAAATCTAATAACTTGAAATAACCCATCAACAAGAAGGAACCAAAATAGCTGAGTACAATGGAAAGTAAACCATTCTTGCATATCCAAGGGATGCTTTGGTGAGTTTGCTATATTTTGGTCATGATGGAAAATAATACCAGATGAATCTTCTATAGGCGCTATATATTTTAGAATGGCAGGCCCTCATCCTGAATTCACCGATTGAACATATCAAGTATTTAAACTTCACATAAAGAAAAACGCCCAAAATTCTAGGTTTAAGGGTTACAAGTATGTGAGTTTTAACAAGCCTATCATGCACTCAAAAAATTATCAAATATATCATATACTATTTATGGTAGTAATAAATCTATCCTCCATTAACTTTCCTTCCATTTCCTGTTAAGTGGATGACATGTCAAAATAGGAATTCAACAATTTAAGCCATAAAGACACTTAAATAATATATCTGCTACATATACCAAAATTTAATAACAATAATATAAAAGGTGAATTATTTCACAATCATGGATGGCAATAGGTACTAAATCAGTGACATGCATTGGAATGTCGATGGACGAGATTAAAGGCAAATCAATGCCTCACAGCTGAATGGCACAGCGGTTTGGGCATTCAACACCAGTAACAAATTCAACATCTCAAAACAACT
Organism: Boesenbergia rotunda; assembly: GCA_024364735.1. Lineage (NCBI taxonomy): Eukaryota > Viridiplantae > Streptophyta > Magnoliopsida > Zingiberales > Zingiberaceae > Boesenbergia > Boesenbergia rotunda. The sequence goes on from JAGFNQ010000920.1 coordinate 951,359, forward strand.
AATTCAACATTTCATAAATAATATGTCTAAAGTGAAAGTCAAACTTAAATAAGATGTGCCCAATAAAATCATAATCTAGATTTAAGTTTAGCACATGTAACAAATCTTGCAAATATTTGTGTGTATATGGGTACCCAAATCCAAGTAAGCAATCCCGAACTCCTTCCCAATGGTTTTTTCTCCAAAAAAATAAATATTAGATATAATTATACCATTCATTGCCCCATTGATCCGGACTAACTTGCATTACCTCACGGCAACTGTATATGTGGATAGTGGTTTTTCCCTATCAGGACAAGGAGAGAAGAAGCAATGATGTGGAAATTTCAGTTCTGTACAGATTATAGCCCTCACAATGAATTTCATTCATAGAACATATCAAGGAGAGAAAATGCAATGATGCGCAAGTTTCAGTTGTCTTTTTGATGAATTAATCTTCCAAACATAGAATACATTATTTTGCAAGAAAGTAACTTTCTTTTCCTCCCTTTCTATTCAATTACCTCCTAAAACTTGAGCCATATGAGTTCTTCGACCACCCCTACTAAACATTTTGGTCTCTTTTTTACTCTTTAATTCTCTCAATTAAACCCATAAAGAATTATAAATTTATGCCTTCCTATACTCTCTCCACAGTCCGGATCAAGAGAGACATTAACACTTACTTTCTAAGCCATTTTAGTTCTTATTTCAGAGGATTTTCTCAGAAAATTCAATCATGTTTCAAAGTGTTGGACTAATTCAGTTCCGTTTTTTTTTAATAATTAGATGTAGGTAATATCTTCAAGCCAGCTAGACAGTGCAGCTTGGATACTGCATTAACAAAAGAACCTAACGAAGCCAGCAGAATATATCAAAATTGTTATTTGACGACCAATTCACGTATTTGGATTTCAACGCGAATTATTGAGGCACTCTAACAAAAAAATGATCAATTAGAATTCAATGAACAAAAGGTTGTCTAATGAAGTTTTTGACAGAGAAAAACCAGTGAAGAACTGAGGAAACTTGACGGGTAGGATCACGGCCTCCTGCAAGGCCTGCTTGGCGCTCTCTAGCCCGGCGACATCGTTCCACTTAACGTCAGGCTTCTCCGTGATGATCGCGGAAGTAAGCCCCGCCCGGAGCTTAGCCTGATCGGGATCCTCTCCGCCACCGTCTCCATCCTTGGGCTTCGTCTTGGGCCTCGTGGCAACGGCGGCGTCCCCGTTGGCAGCGGGACCTGAGCTGCCACCGTCATCGATCACGGCGCGGATCTCCTCCGCGCGGCGGAGGTATTCGGTGAACTTCTGGGTGATCGCCTCCTTGATCTTCGGGTTCTTCTCGTACTTGAGGTGGGTGCGGAAGTACTCGAGGGCGTTCATGTAAAGGGGGAAAGCCTTGACGTAGTTCCCGGCATTGTCCTCCTGCACCGCCTGCTTCACGTACTCGATCGCCTGCTCCTTGAAATTGCTATACATCGCAATCGCAAAACAGACAGGAAAACACGCGAGAAGAAGGGATCCAAAGAACACGGGAGCTGATGGATTCCACAATCCCTCGGGCGATTGGCCGATCACCAGCGAAACCAGTCGATTCGAGATGGAATTCGAAAGGAAACCGAGGAAGGAGGGGATCGAGGATCGAGGATCTCCGATAATCCCCGGAGCCTTCGACGACGACTTGGGGAACACGCATCCGATTTCTCGAGGAAAGAAAGAAATAGAAGAGGAGAGACCGCGTCGGGGCTGGCTGCGGATCGGATCAGAAATAGTTTTCGTTTGTTGTTTTTAATGTTTTACCAAGATATTTGTTGTTTTTTTAATAAAAGTCCCTGATATTTATATAAATATTAGGGTTTAAAAAGGTAATAGCAGCTGCTATTATCATTTTTAAACCTAATATTTATATAAATATCAGGGATTTTCCTTTTATTACTTTGATTAGCTGAATAACCATGCTCATGAAAATTCACAGAGAAGAGTGAAAGATAAAATATTAGTAGTAAAAGTAAAATTATAGGATATTTTAACAATATTAAGTAAAAATTTTTAAAATATCTATTTTTTTATTGGACTAAATCGTTCGTCTTTAGTCAACTTAAGTTTCTCTTGCTTGCTTTATTTTACAGTTAATTTATTGCCATATAAAAAGAATAATAAAAATAACAAAAAAAAATAAATAAAGGCTTTAATTTATATTCAATTGTATTTGTTCGTTAAAAGAAAAGATGATTACGTTATATCAGACTTCCTTCCTGATCCATGTCTAAATTATACAAAAGAAAATAAATTAGAAATCAATTTATATTTCATCATTGAGTGATTAGAGAGTAGTTGAAGTTTTTTTTTCCGATAATGTGTCCATCAAAACATAATCTCTACCATATTATAATAAATATATCATCGTTTAATCAACTGAATATCTCATGAGAGATCGTTAGGACTCTAAAAACAATAAAAATTTGCCTAAATCGAGCTTGGTAGGTCACAAGAAACGAATATCATCTTGATAAGAGTTCGAACTTGGGTTTTCTCCTAACCGCATAAATTCTAAAAATAAAATAAGAATTCTAAGGAGAAAAGACAAGATATATAATAATAGATCTATTGCTTCTTCGAATTATGACATGACAAGAATAAAATAATATAAACTGAATGACAAGGAACCTGATTGAAGAGTCATCGTCCTTGTCGTAGCGTTGTCGGCTTGATCCCTGTGGAAGAAGATGTAGCGGAAGGAAGAAGGAGGATCTTCCAACATGCTTAGGTTTGACGGCGCAGTAAAGTTTCTTGTCAATGGGGAACAAGAAACTAGGTCATAAAAATCACCTAAACCCTTGGGAACCTCTCCTTTATATATCAATCCAATCTGTTATCAGCTCATAGATAATAACAGATTGGTCTAAAGGGTTCTATACATTGAACCCGCATCCAATAATCCAAAACCCAATAAATATAAGTTAGATCACTTTAAGGGCTCAGATTGTATTTACTTGTGCAACTTACAAATAAGCCAACCTAATAGAGATAATAATAACAATATCCAACAATCTCCCACTTGGGCTATATGTGAGTTGTATAGTAAATACAAGCAAAACTTTAATTGATATCAAACTTTATGGGTACAAGATACCCCTTTAAACAATCTGGTCCATTAACTTCATTGGTATAGGAATAAAGAGGTCATAGCTACTGTATATGATCGTAACAAGCTCCAACAGTAATCACAATACCAATGTCATTAATGACATAAATCAAGATGCGGATGTATAGAGTTTAAATTACATGAAATGTGATCATTACATGTCAATTTTCAACTGGTCCAAAGCGACTCAAAAGAGTCTGATCATATTTGCAAACACCTTATGCTAAACTGCAACAGCAAATCATGATCCAAACTTTATGATTCCAAAAGGAATCTGTATCATATTTATAAACACCAAATGCTAAACAGCAGTAGTAAATCATGATATCGTATTCAGAGCGTCAAGCAAACATATGAATTTCCATTATTATTTTTGAACTTTAGGTACGTACAATAATCAAAATAAAAAAAATATTTGTCTTTATTAACATAGAGCAATAAATACAGACTCCCACTAGATGAGTTCTTCTTCCATAAGAAGAACTCTCATATCCACAACATGCGCATGAAACACCTTGGGCACCAAGCCTTTGGTAAGTGGATCGGCCAACATGGAATCTGTGCTGATGTGCTCTACCATGATCTGACGACTCTGAAATCTCTCTTTAACCGCTAGAAACTTAATGTCGATGTGTTTGGACTTCGACGAACTGCGGTTGTTCTTGGCATAAAGTTCTGCAGCTTTATTATCAGTTATCACAGTAGATCCTCAGTGACCTGTCAATGTCATTAACGATATGCAATGTTGTGATGAAGTTCCGCAGCCAAATCCCGTGATTGGATGCTTCATAGTATGCTACCAATTCTGCCTCCATAGTAGAAGTAGCTACTAGCGTCTGCTTGACGCTCTTCCAAGATATAACCCATCCAGCAAGCATGAAGATATAGCCTGAAGTGGACCTCCTGCTATCTAAGCATCCAGCAAAATCGGAGTCTGAATAACCAATCACCTCCAGATGATCTGACCTCCGATATGTGAGCATGTGTCTTTTAGTTCTTTGCAAATACCGCATCACTCTTTTAATTGCTTTCAAGTGCGTCGGTCCTGAGTTATTAACATATCTGCCTGACATCCCAACTACAAATGCTATATCTGGTCGAGTGCAAACTTGTGCATACATGAGACTTCCCACTGCTGATGCATATGGGAATTGTTCCATCTCCTTTATTTCAAGTTCAAGTCGTGGACACTGCTGCAAACTGAACTTGTCACCTCTTGACACAAGTGTGTCACCAAGTGTACAGTTCTGCATGTCATACCTTATAAGAACCTTCTCAATATAAGCTTGTTGTGAAAGTCCAAGAATGCCTCTTGATCGATCACGATAGATTTGAATGCCTAGAACAAAAGATGCTTCACTAAGATCTTTCATTTCAAATTTACCAGATAGAAATGACTTAGTTTCATGCAGTAGACCCTTATTATTGCTCGCAAGCAATATATCATCCACGTACAAAACAAGTTTAACAAACTTGCTCCCACTGAACTTGACATATATGCACTGATCAACGGGGTTCTCTCTAAATCCAAATGAGATAATCACTTGATCAAATTTCTGGTACCATTGACGGGATGTCTGCTTTAAACCATAAATGGACTTCTTTAATCTACATACTAGGCGCTTTGAGTCTGAGGACTCAAAGTTCTCCGGTTGCACCATATATATAGACTCCTCTATGTCTCCATTGAGGAAAGCAGTCTTTACGTCCATTTGATGTAGCTCCAAATCAAAATGAGCTACAAGTGCCATGATTACCCTAAGGGAGTCTTTCATCGACACATGTGAGAAAGTCTCCTTATAATCAATGTTTTCCTTTTAAGTGAATCCCTTGGCAACAAGACGAGTCTTATACCTTTTGATATTGCCCTTCGAATCTCGTTTGGTTTTAATTATCCATTTACAACCAACGGGTTTCGAACCTTCAGGCAATTCGACAAGTTCCCAAACGTCATTGTCTGCCATAGACTTCAACTCTTCTTGCATGGCGTTAATCCACCTTTCAGGGTTAGAGCATTGTTTGACTTCTTGGAAAGATGTAGGATCACTTTCCAACCCTATATCAAACTCATGCTCTTGGAGATAAACATAATCACGAGAATTTGTGCTTCTCCGTTCCCTTGTGGATCGCCTTAAGGGCACTTATGTTTGAGGTGGTTGAGGTACTTGCTCATCAATATGAGGCAATACTTCAATTTCAGTGGTAGGCTCCTCCAATTGCATTGGAGATGTCATGGGAATATCTTGGTTCACTACGCTCACTGGCTGTGCAATATCCATAATGTGTGGTATGGTAACCATAACACTACTGATTGCACTAGTAGTGACCATAAGAGGATTGTCAACGCTTTCCTCAAAAGATACTTCCCTGATTTTATCGCTCCCACTGTCCTCAATAAACTTGGTGTTTCCCGTTTCGAAGAAGGATCTATTAGATGGATCATAAAATTTATACCCCTTTGATCTCTCAGAGTAACCTACAAAATTGCAGCTAACAGTTCTCAAGTCCAGTTTCTTTTCATTAGACTTGTAAGGCCTAGCCTCAGCTGGACAACCCCAGACGTGTAAATGCCTAATGCTAGGCTTTCTACCCGTCCACATCTCGAATGGGGTTTTAGTTACTGTTTTACTAGGTACTCTATTAAGAAGGTAAACTGCAGTCTTGAGTGCCTCACCCCACAAAGACTCCGGTAGAGAAGTGAAAGCCATCATACTTCTCACCATGTCTTTTAGGGTTCGAATGCGACGCTCAGCTACAACATTCTGACTGGGTGTACCAGGCATGGTATACTGAAGCACAATCCCACACTCAGCAAGGTAATTTGCAAAAGGTCCTGGACGTTGTTCACTTGATCCATCATATCGACCGTAATATTCTCCTCCACGGTCGGATCGGACGGATTTAATTTTCTTACCTAGTTGAAGTTCAACTTCGGCTTTGAAAATTTTGAACATGTCCAAAGATTGCGACTTCTCATGAATAAGGTACAAATAGCCAAATCTAGAATAGTCGTCTATGAAGCTAATAAAATATGTGTGTCCATTCCAAGACGCCTTAGGGAATGATCCACAAATGTCCGTATGTATTAGCTCCAAAACGTCACTACAACGGCTAGCTCCTTTGTTCCTTTTGTTAGTTGTCTTACCCTTAACACACTCTATGCAGACATCAAAGTCTGACATGTCAAGGGAATCAAGAATTCCATGTGACATTAACCTTTCTAGGCGTTGTTTGGATATATGTCCTAAACGCCTATGCCACAACATAGAAGAATTTTCGTTGGTCAATTTACGTTTCGTACCTACACTATGCATTATTACGTTGTTAGTCGCAGGAGTAAAAGTGTTTAATTTATAAAGCTTATCAACCAAGGAACCATTCCCAATCAAAATTGAATTATAGAAAATACTAAACATTTCATTTCCAAATGAACAAGAATAACCTGATTTGTCCAAACAAGAAATTGAAATTAAGTTTCGTCTGAAAGACGGTACAATGAATGTATTCTCCAAATCCAAATAAACATCAGTTCCTAAATAAAGCCTAAAAACACCAATAACCTCTACTGCAGCCTTTTTTCCATTCCCCGTATAGATGTATCTTTCACCATCAAGTGGAAGTCGGCTCCTGAGACAACCCTGCATAGTGACACTTATGTGAGTAGTGTTGGGACCGGGTGCATGTTGACAAGGATACGGGTTCGTAAAATTTTAAATTTTTACGTGTAGCGGAAGAATTAGCATAAAATAATTTCTCAAATTACTTTAACCACGTATCTAGCATGCATCCTTATGATGTGTGGACATGATCATAAATTAAAACTTTGCGGAAAAGTAAACTAATTTACTTAGTACCTCGCGTAACTCGAAGTAAGGGACGAGATCCAACCGTAGCGTCCCTTGGAAGCTCCGCCTCTATTCGCGTCCACGCCGAGTTCTCTTCGGGATGACTTCGCAAAGTCACGAGTTTTGTGCCGACGAGAACTACTAGATTCTCTAAAGGCACAACTAGAAGATCAAGAGAGAAGGATGGAAACTAACCACCAAGTAACGGAATCAAAATTCCGGGAAAGGAAGGAAGGAGTCGCGATCCGCTTCTTCTTCTTCTTCGGCACGAACTTGGTGGAGGAAACTCACGGGCACCCTAGGTGCTTGCGCCGGCCCTAGGGGAGGAGAGAGAGCCGGCCCTAGAGAGAGAAAGGGTGCCGGCCCTAGAGAGAGAGAGAGAGTTAGAGAGAGAGGGAGAGAGTTAATCTCTTGATCAATCTATTAAGGAAATCAAGCCTAGCCTTGGTTCCTTTATATAGTAGCCTTTCCCTTGCCAAGTCTCCCCTTTAACGGAATTTTTCATAAGAAATTTATCCTATAAATTTTCTTTATGAATTATTCCGTTTAAACCAAGTTTTATTATAACTAATTTTATAATAAAACAAATACATCTCTCCTTTTATTATAGAATAAATTTTACAAGAAATTTATAAATTTTCTTATTATGGAAAAATCAATTCATAATTGATTTTATAAAACTAAAATAAACCATTCCATGGATCATTTTAATTTCCATAAAAAAAGAATAAATTTCTATAAATTTCTTTATACAAATTTATTTATCCATAATTTATAAAACAAATCGCACTTGATTTATTTTATAAAATAAACCAAATAAATTGGTTCTCTCTTTTATTGTGGCCGGCCAAACCAAAGGGGGTTGGCACCCTCTTTAGCCGGCCAAACCGAGCCGAACTCATCGCGAATTAAACTCATTTAATTCGCCCAATAAGCCTTCAAAAGACTTAGCCATTTTTAGCTTCCGTTGCGCCTCTGATTAACTCAGATTCGACTTATTTCTCTTGATCAGAAAATCCAATTTTCAACTCGTTTTAAATCCCTCGGATTACTCGTAGTGCGTGTGACTAAATAGGCTTTCGATTTATGTTGGCCGTCTATAATCAACTAATTATAGAACGATCATGAGTGGCACCTAGTAGTACATCATGACCCCCAATTAATCGAAAGATCAACGGTTGACCTCAGAAGTAATTCTGAAACCCTTCAGCAGCTCTAATGAATCGTGCCTCATTCCCTTCACCATCTTATACCCACTTGGTTCAGGACATGGTCTGTGTGTGTCAGTCCCCACTAGGCTGACTACGTCACACCTAGCCCAAGTAGTGTCTTTCTTGTCCTTTGGATTTCTAATTACTCTCATGTATTTAAGAGACTCATACTCTAAACATGACATGCTCTGGCCAGAGGCTTTGAGTAACAATCCGACGATAGGCCTAGGTATACATCTCCTCGCAAGGAGTGGTGAATCCTTTGTAGGCTGTTCAAACATCTTCGGGCACTTCGGCTTATATCCAATCATCCTGGGTCCACACCTCCTTGGAGATGCTTGCTTAAGATGTTAAAGTATAAGTCTCCATGACCAAGATGACTTGAATACCGCAAGTCAAAGGAACATCGCACTTAAGTTGCAGTAAGAACTTCACTGACATATCTATATAGATTACCATATGAAGTTTTACAGCTAGTCACTCCAATGAACTAGTTCCCTTAACTAGCATCCATGTTTATCTCCGGACATCCCAATGTCACCAGCCAGTGAGAATCAGCTGATTAGAGAATAACCCATGCTAGTCTCAACAGAATTGATAGTGTCTGTTTTTATCAATTCATCGACTAGGGATATTTTCAATACTTCACAATTGCACATGTAGAGATAATCACTAGTTGTGATCTCATCACAAATTCTCTTATGCTGTGAATTGTATTGCGGGCATTCAGTAGATGAGTTTAAGATCCCAATCAAATACACAAACATGTATACTCAAATAGTGAATTTTCATTTATTAAAATAAATGTTTACAATCATAAGGCGATTGCCTTAGGACACTTCTCTCATATCACTAACAAGTAGTAGCACCAGTATTTATCCACCAAGCGTCAATGGGTACAATAGCTAATTAAATTGACTTCTGAACTAACAAAGTTGAGAAGTTTACCCTTCTTTACAAGCCAGGTTGCTCTTCTTGAGCCAGATCTAACCATGTGCATTAAGCCTCAATAAAGGAAATGTGGGCTCCCATGTCTTGATCAAGAGGACCAGTTCTAGTTGCGGATACGTGGTGAAGTCCTAGTAGGTCAGGTGGACCAAGGGGCAAAGTCCTGGTGGATCAGACATCTAAACGGAAAAGGTTTCCACTTGTGGTGGGGGCATGTGATCCTTTGTTTGAGGGGGGGATTGTTAGGGGTTGCAAAGGTGCAAACTTAGTCCCACATTGGAAATCACATGGTTGGATCATAGGCTTATAAGGAATTATGTATCTTCATTGGCATGAGGCCTTTTGGGAGAGCCCAAGAGCAAAACCATGAGGGCTTAGGCCCAAAGTGGACAATATCATGTCATTGTGGAGATATCCAAATTCCTTTTGGTCCTTACAAATTGGTATCAGAGCCTTGGCTATGTTTCTTCGTTTTTATGGCGATAAAGATTAAGTTTTTTTTCGTCGATTTATTGTATGTATGCTAGATTAAGTTTTCCTAGTATAATACAATTTTTATCGTCGAAAATCATGTAAAAGAAAATTTCTAGGATAGACTTGTTTTCTAAGTTTTTCATATTTTATGTGAAAAATGAAAACAAGTCTATCCTAGAAATTTTCTTTTACATGATTTTCGACGATAAAAATTGTATTATACTAGGAAAACTTAATCTAGCATACATACAATAAATCGACGAAAAAAAACTTAAACTTTATCGCTATAAAAACGAAGAAACAAAGCCAAGACTCTGATATCAATTGATAGAACTTGGGTTTTCTCCTAACCGCATGAATTCTAAAACTAAAATAAGAATTCTAAGGAGAAAAGACAAGACATATAATAATAGATCTATTGCTTCTTCGAATTATGGCATGACAAGAATAAAATAATATAAACTGAATAACAAGGAACCTGATTGAAGAGCCATCGTCCTTGTCGTAGCGTCGTCGGCTTGATCTCTGTGGAAGAAGATGTAGCGGAAGGAAAAAGGAGGATCTTCCAACAGGCTTAGGTTTGACGGCGCCGTAAAGTTTCTTGTCAATGGGGAACAAGAAACTAGGTCATAAAAATCACCTAAACCCTTGGGGACCTCTCCTTTATATATCAATCCAATCTGTTATCAGCCCATAAATAATAACAGATTGGTCTAAAGGGTTCTATATATTGAACCCGAATCTAATAATCCGAAACCCAATAAATATAAGTTAGATCACTTTAAGGGCTCAGATTGTATTTACTTGTGCAACTTACAAATAAGCCCACCTAATAGAGATAATAATAATAATATCCAACACACTGGACAAATGATTAGAACTCGTGGCACTAGAGAGCATTCAACTAGCGACTTCTCACTTGGGCTCGAAAAGCACAAATGATTAGACCTCGTCACTTGGGCTCATGACGTTTCTACGGGATGGATTGATGATTAGTGCGTGAGTGTTATCATCAAGAGGTCTGGGGTCAAATCCTGGCAAAGTCAGTATGCCCACCCTCCCCATGCACTAGCCACGGCATCCGGGCTAGTAGCCCCCATGATTTACCTCCTCCGTGTTGGCCCTGAGATGGGTTGACAGGGGCGCTAGGGGTGAGCAATTAACCTTTTTGCCACCTTGAAAAGCACTCATGACCCCTTAGGAGCATTTGACTAACAACTCTCCACTTGACTAGAGAAGTACTCAGGCCGATCTAACTTCACAACATTCAAGCTCGGGGCTCAAGCAACAATCTTATTACTCATGAACACCTTTCGAACAATCCAACAGGTCAACCTAACCAATCAAGATTGACAACTTGAGGTAGCTTGAGGCATCTAAGCCATTTGATTTCGATTGTAATTTCAATTAAGATTATTTCCTTGTAACTTTGACAAAAAATTCATCATCTACCGCCAAGCTCAAGCACAACAAGGGCAGGAGGGCCCTTCTCTTCGAACAAAGAGTATCTTACTCATCTGAAGCAAACTAGTATCATCGATCCCATGGTAAAATATATATAAGTAAATCATCAGGGGCATTTTGCCCTAATACAACAATTCTTTGAATGCGGGAAGTCAGTCGACTAGATATGCTTGACAGGAGGGCCCTTCTCGTTTGCAAGACAAGTGATGGAGTCAAAGAAAGTAAACAAGTTGCCCAACAAACTAATGATATATATCATGCTCAACTCACTCTAGAAGATTTTGATGATTCATTATCCATCAAAGGAGACTTAATTACAAGGGCTAAGGCTAAAAAGATGAAAGAAACACTTAATTTGCTAATTGAAAATGTGAAAGCCAAAGTTACCATTGAAGAAGGTTTGACCAAGAGCAAGTTATACGGTTTAGTCAACCTAATTCAAGTCTTAGATGAGCTTAACTAGTCACATAAGTCTTTTGTCTATGTAAGAGGGATATGTGGGATTTGTGTGTTTAATTTAGGCCCAATTTATAACTTTATTTGGGTTGAAATGGTGCCAAGAGCTCAATATGACTATGTAGTCTACATAGTTCTTTACTAAATGGGCTCCCTTTTGGCCTTTTAGGGTTTTTAGCTCATCCTGTAACTATAAATTAAGGCGGTGGCGACCACAACATATAACTTTTGAAATATTTCAATCTTCAGCATGGTGAGACTCTCACTTGTTGGTTCTTCATTGAACTAGAACTTATCAAGGAATCCCTTTATGGTGTTAAAGACTTATCAACTTCCATCCCAAGGTTGTGGCGCCTATCATCTTCTTCTTCTATACCAAGGCTTGTACTTTCCTAAGCATTGGGTCGAGGTTCTTTCTTTCATCCTCCATCTTTCGATTTAGACTATCTTTCCCACCTTCTTCAATTTGTTGTGAGTTCTTGAGACATCTTCTCTTCGGGTTCGCATAAACAAGTAAATAAGATTTTCAACTTTTTATCAAACGACGAACATAGGATTCTAAATCAATGAAAAAACACACACTAGTTTCATATTTACCAAACAACACACTTAATTATGTGTTTTCATAGGGGCAGATTTACATGGGGATCCGGAGGGGTCATGACCCCCCCCCCCCTTTTAAAAAATTATGTTTATAGTTGATCTTGTTGGATCGGAGAAAATCGATAGAGGGGGGGGTGAATATCGATGTCAAATTTTTCGAAAAAATAGAGCAGTTACGCAGCGAAAAGTAACAAAATAATCGCGAACACAAGTTGGTTTTACGTGGTTCGGAGTCGCGGTCGGCTCCAAATCCAAGGCCCACGGTCTTTGACCGTTTACGTTGGGCAATTCTATATTCGGAAAAATCTTTTTACAACTTTAAGTACAGATATAGAATTAGAATTGAAATTGCAACACTTTTCGTAAATTAAATTTACCGACGCCCGAGGTGAATCGAAGTTCGGAGCAGAGGGTCGTCGTCGGCGCTAGAATCTCGAAGTCGGAGCTTGTTGGAGCGTAGCGCCTGAACGAAAGTGCTTGGAGAGTTGAGAGCGAAGTTATATGAAGCCTTGGGGGTGAACCCCCTTTTATAGCAGCCAAAGGGGCGCCTGTGTCGATGGGGGCGCCTACACGTGACCTCTCCTGCGCGAACTTCTATCCGCAGGCTCGGTCAGCGCTTATCCACTTCACTGGGGTGCCTGGGCTGATGGGGGCGCCTGTGTTAACACAGGCGCCTGGGCTGACTTGGTCCAGAGGGTTCGTGGCAGCTTGCTTCATTGGTTTTGGTTTTTGCCTTGCACTTGGGGCGCTCATATCCATCCGAGCGCCTAGCCCCAGTGAGGTGCCTCACTCCTTTGAGGCGCCTCAGCTGCAGAAACACGTTCCTTCGTTCCCTACAACCAATGTTAGTTCCAAAACACAAGAAACAAAATATGTTAGCCATTAGTTACAGTCTAAGCTGTCTTGGTTCTGACTTTGGATATCCCAAATGGAACCCTAGGTCGAACAGACGCCTAATGTTCCCTCCTACGGGGAACGCGTCCTCACCTACTCCTCTCGGGAGAATTTACCTTTTTGCCAACCGGCTCCTCCGGTTGGACTTTTCCCAGCTTTACTCACCGGGTCTTCGTGCCCAGTCCGCAACCAGGACTTAGTGCCCAATTTCTCGAACCAGGTATTCGGTGCCCAGCCCTCGGTCAGGACTTAGTGCCTACTTCCTCAAACTAGGTCTTCGGTGTCCAGCCCTCGGCCAGGACTTAGTGCCCAATTCCTTGAACCAGGTCTTCGGTGCCCAGCCCTCGGCCAGGACTTAGTGCCCAACCTTACGTCAGGACTTAGTTGCCCAGCCCGCGGCCAGGACTTCTTGCCTAGATTAACTAAGACTTTCCTGCACACTTGAGTAACTTTATTAGATCACAAATAGTACTTAACTTTGAATTCTTTGCCAATATCAAAACAAAGTTCGATATGGTGCTCCCGGCACCAACAGATCTTAGGTAAATTTAATCTTTATTTTAACACACATCTAGGGTTCAAATCCCTTGGATGATTAAATTTAAAAAAATATCTTTATTTCTCAAATTTCAACTAAATATTCAATATGTAAAGATTGAGGATAATATTATTATAATAATTATTTTCATTGTTGTTATTATAATAATTATTTATATCACTAGTAATGGATTCGACCACGGTTCGGAATCGGCGGTTCGAAACTGTCGATTGAACGGTTCGTACCCTAACCTTAACCGCCCAAGACGGTTTGGATCACGATTCGGAACCGCCGATTCATGGTTCAGTTTACGGTTCTTGATGGTTCGAGATTATTATATTTAAAAAATTAAAAATATAAAATTTATTAAAAGAATGATTTGTACTTATTTAAATTGCCTACATATCCCCTTAGGGTGTAGAGGAATCAAAACCCACGTAGTTCTTTTACATTTTTACCCTTTTACAATTTTCATCACTCACTTCCATTTTCTTTTATTTCCGTTGTATTCGTTCCTTCGGTATCAAATTCTTCGATTTCGTCTTTTGACAGTTGCATTCCTTGGATTCTTTCTCGGCTCTGGTCCAATCGTCTAACAATGCTTGAACTTCCAATGAGTCGGGAGACATAGTTGATCGCTATTCATCAATATGTTACTGTCAGCACTGAACATCTGTTCAACAGTAATAGTTGACACTAGACAAGCTAAAATTTCTTTGGTAATCACGGAGAAAACAGAAAAGCTTTGAGCCTTCTATGACCATCACTTTAAGATATTGAAATCTTCGCTATCTGGTTCATTAAAATCAAAAGAAGTCGTAAAATAATTCTCGAGTTTCTGTGAGGAACTTGAGGATCCTCGTGAACGTTTCATCCGTTCTTTTAATAAAAGTTGTGTTTTTGTAAGTTTTAAATTAGTACTAGTAGGCTGTTGTATTTCAGAAATATTAGTTTGTATTCAATATTTAATATAATATTAACTATAAAGATCATATATATAATTTGTAATATTATATATAATATTAACTGGATCTGAAGAAGAAGAATTTTTCTTATAAAACTTCTAATTTAAATCTAAGATCTAAAGCAAATACAATTAAATAAATTTCAGGAATAAAATAAAAATATTTTTCCTATTTAGTTTTTATAGCTAATATGCAAGAAGTTAAAGATTCATTATTGATACGTTCATTTAATACGAATATAATACTAGAAATAATATTATACTAGAAAAATTCACTAAAACTAAATGAGCAGTGAGATAATAAACACCAGAAAGTTGTTTAGTTCCATCATTAAATACTTTTAAAATTTCATATATATTACTATAAATATTTCATTATTGTGAAAATAAATATATATTAGTATTATTATTGTGCAAGAAATAAATATAATAAATCTTTATATTGAAATGAATTTTATAATAATTGATATGTTGAATTTCAACATGTTGGAACAATATGTGAAAATTTTTTAGGTCTCATTTCATTAGCTTTACAAAATCTACCCCATTGTTTCATCATAGATGGATACGACTATAAATATGAAATTGCTATTCTAATTGGTTTAATATAATTTTCTAAAAGTTTTAATTTATCTTGAACACATAAATTTAAAACATGACATACACAACAAATATGAAAAAATAAACTACTAGTAACAAATTGACAAATACATTTTAGTTCATCTATACAAGCGGTATTAGAATTAGCATTATCTAATGATATTGAAAATATTTTATGAGTCAATCCATATTCTTCTAAAATTAAACATAATAATTATGCGATGTTATGGGCAATATGTGATTCATCAAAAACTATATAAGCTATCAACCTTTTTTCGGAGGATCCAAGAGTTATTGATCCAATGACAAGTCATACCCATATAAGAATGAGTTTGCTAATGATTACTTCAGATATCGAAACATAAAGAAACATTATTATTTAATTGACTAAATTCATCAATTAAATTCTTTTTTTCTTATTTTACTAATCTTTTAATTGTACGAGTAAGTGTAATCCTAGGAATTCGTTTAGCACATGAATTAAGAAATTCTTTACAAAAATCTTCAAATATACATTTAGATCCAAAACTAAAAGAAAGATGTTCTACGAAAATAAATTTAGTTAATGATTCTCTTAATTTATTATCAGAATATAAAAATAAACCTGAATCAGTACTACTACCACTAGAAAATCTTGATAATTGTGCTTGAGAGCGGTCGAGTCCATATTCCGTCGGATGTTTCGTTTCTATATGTCGTTTCAACGACCCATAACCGTCGCCGGCTTGGAATTTGTAGGAAGCATTGCAATGCTTACATTTTACACGCAATTCTCCTATTAGAAATGTAACCTTCTCAAAATATTTAGTGAAAATAGAAGATTTTAGAGGAGGATTTTTTCGAACCTTAGAAGTAATTGCATCGATACTTTCTTGTGTTTCGGGTGTCGGAAGGTGCTAGGGTTGAGCCTCGGTCTCATCATCAGTAGATTGAATTTGAATGTCGGGATCCTCGTGTGCTATTTCTTTTCCCTTCCGAGATCAAGATAATGAAGCTCTGTGACCTCCTTCCATTATCGTCGAAAGATGGAGTCGAAAACGCGTAAAGAATATGAAGTTGAGAATTAGAGTAGAAAAGATGTGTGTGAAAATGATGAAATAAACTCTTTATTTATAGAGTTTGGATCATAACAGACAGTAAATCATAATCATTGATAAAAAAATGGTCAAATGATCTTAACCGTTAAAAAAACAAAAAATCAAAAAAATACCCAACGGCTCCGAACCCCCGGCTAACCAACGGTTCGGAGCCGTTGGAACCAGCGGTTCGAACAGTCGGTTCTACTTAGGTTGGAACCGGAACCGTCCCGGCATCCTCCCGGGCCGGATCCAGTTCAACCCAGCGAACTGGGTCAACGGGCCACTCGAACAGTCGGTTCCACTTCCTGCCGGGCCGGTTCCGATTTGATCCAGTGAACTGGGTCAATGGGCCACCCAACCCGTTGACTCGGGCCGGGTCCAGGCTAGATCCGGCCCTTGGTCGGGTCTGCCTAGTATGCGGCCCCTTCAAACCTATAATTCTACATCCGCCCCTGATTTTTCTCGTTTTACTCCTCTTGACAAAACCAACTTTTTTCTCTTTTTTCTATTATTTTTTCTCTCTTCACTTTTCTATCCGCTCTTCTCTTTTCCTTCTTTTTAACATGCATGCATAACACGGTTCTCATAACATTTAGGGTTTAGCTAAGTCTTAAGTCTGATATGAGCCATGGGCTTGATATGGTGCATATCATGTTGGGACGAATCTTTCGATAATATTTTAGCATATCTAAAAAAGCCAAAAATAAATAATAGAGAGTAACATTGGACTCCTTACAATCTCATAAATCTATAACATCCTAAATGGATCCAATCGGACCGGTATAAATCTATCAGTGGATTTTAGTCGACTTAGAAATCTTAGATTATAATCATTTTAGGTTTTGTAGATTTATGATATTTTAATGAGTTAAACGGTGTCATCCATTATTTATTTCAACTATTTTAGAAGTATTAAAATATTATCAAAAGAATCAACCAATTCTGATATGATTCCATATCAGCCCACGGTACATATCAAATATAAGACTTAATTAAACCCTAAACATGGTAAGACCCACGTTGTGCATGTAAAAGAGATAGAAAATAAAACAGAGGCAAATAGAAAAATGAATAGCCAATAAAAGGGGGGGAAAACTTGATTTTATAGAAAGGGAAAAATATTCACTAATAATGAAAGTAATGTACATTTTTTATAAAAAATTATTTGTGCCTTTGGTAAAAAAAAAGCCTTTAGATTTTTCTGAAAGAACTAGCAAATTAAGACATTCACCAAGTATTGACAAGTTTATTCTAATACTACAGTACAAACATGCCAGTTTTGCCCTAATAGCAAATCAATGAAGTACCAGTAAGCAATGAGACTTCCTAATAAAGTTACATCCCTGGTACCAGATCCTCTACAAGCCAAATGACAGTGATCATGGTGCTCTGGAGGCGCTGGCATCTCCGGAAGCCGCCGCTGCTTCGGGAACCACAGTCGCAGAGCCAACCCCCTGATGTTGCCGGAGCAACGCCGGCTGGGAAGTTGCCTGAGAGTAGTGCATCTGCTGATAAGGATAGTTGGCCATTGTTGCAGGGGGCTTAGACAGGTGTGGATGCTGCATCACATGAAACCCTGCTCCTCCGTAAGGATGGGGCGCTTGATGGGCTGCGACATGGATCAATTGAGGTTGAGATGCAGAAGGGGCAGCTGATGTTGTCGCCGAAGATGGTGAAGAACTTGGATCATTCAAGTTGGGCTGAACGTGTGCCAAATTGTAAGACGAGGTATGATGAACAGGCACGTAGAACACCGGAATTTGGGGGTTGAGTGGGCGAGCTTGCTGCAAATGCTGTAGCGAATGACCGGCGATCGGGTAATAGGAAGGCACAGGGAGAACAGAACCAGGTGCTGGCTGGTGTAGATAATGGGGATTGGCCGGTATGAACCGTAGCTGCTGTTGATGGAGATGGAGATTAGATTGTTGCTCCGGTTGAATCGCAGGTATTACATAAACTACTTCATCAGAAGGTATCTTTGAATCGGAGTTTTGCATCGAGTGGATGGCTCTAAACGAAGGAATCAAAGATAATTTCACGATGATTTGGTAAAATTCAATGGTTGAAAAGGGGGGGAAAATCATACCTTGATGCTGGATCAGAGGTGATGGTGTTGCTTGGAGTAGGGTTTGGAGGCTGATTTGGCTTTCGGAATCCGCCGCGATCGGAGTTGTTGCCGTCGGAGGTCCACATGAGAGATGAAGTGGCGACCGGGAGGCGATCGGCGATGTGGTCGATTGTGGGAATGGGTATGGGTGAGAGATTGGAGAGAGATGGAGCGGAGGAGGTGGATCCGAAGGAAGAAGCCTTATCGAGCATTGGTGAATTGGGGACGGATTGGCTCTCCTGGTCATGGCATCTAATCTTGCCGAAGGAGTCGGGACGGGGGAGGACGGGCCGCTCAGGTTCCAGCTGTCGACCGTCGCGGACGCCGTCGCCGTCACTTCGGCGGAGCGCGTTGATGGAGGAATCCTCATCGTCGAGGGCAAGGAGTCGGGGGATGTCCTCCACGCCCAGGCCGCCCATCGCGTTGTTGAGGGCGTCGACGAACCAAGTCTCCGACTTGGATCCATCGACCGGTGGTCCGATGGGGGCCGAATCTGGCTTCGACGGGAAAAGAAACACACGAAGGCGGGCGGAGCGCGTGGAGCCACCTCCGCCGGAAGAAGAAGCCGGCGCGGAGGAGATGCGATCGAGCTCGTCTATCATGTTCTCGAGATCCTCATCAGTCGAAACGGAGATCAACGAATCGAAGTCCTCGTTGGGGAGCTGGTACTTGAGAGCGAAGGGGGCGCCGCCGACGAGGTCGCGGGAGAGTTTGGCGGAGAGGTGTGCGAGGGAGGCGTAGCGGTCGATGGATACCATGCGCGTCTCGCCGCCGATGTAGCAGAGAGACTTGTCGGCGAGGCGGGGGAGAATTTGACCGCCGTAGCTGCACATGACGCGGAGGCGCGCGGAGGCGGCGGCGGCGGCGGCGGCGGGATCGTCCCACAAGTCGCCGACGCGAGAGCGGGGAGAGGATTCGACAGAATGGTATCCGGCGGCGGAGGCACCCGCCGCCACCGATTCCATGGATGGAGTGCTGCCGCGGTCCCGCAGAGGACTTCTATGGAATCAAATTCAGGGGTGGGTTCGAAGAAGAAAGAACGAAGGAATATAAAAAAGTTTTTTTTTTTAAAAAAGAAAGTAAATTCGATTTTTTGATAATTTATTAATGTATTCCTAGTTCTATTCTGATTATTATATTAATTAATTAATTATTCTCCAACTAATGTATTGATTTGTAAGTTATGAGGAATAATACAATTGCTTGAAGAGATATACTCAACTAGCATCAATGTCGATTCAGGACGGTTGCTAGGGGCGATTTCAAGACCGAAAAAGAGATGCATAGTATAACGGTTAACTAGTTGTTGTTCACGCGAGGGAAGAATGAAATCGTTGCAAAGGTAGTAGTCATATGTGTAAGAGTTATTGTTATACAAGTAACTTCGTACACATAAAGAATACATTTAATCTCCTTGTCACAAGTTATTGTTATCTTTCCTTGTGAAATTGGATGACCGAGAAAGCCAACCTAATCTCTTGTCATCAACCGGTTTTATGACTCCCCCAAATATTGACTTGGGAACTCTCAAGTCTTCTCTTTGGTGGTCTCTCATCTCCCCTAGTATTGATAAGCATGATTTAAACTCTGTTTGGTGTAACTCGCTTGTGTCACGATGTTCCTTTTGATATTTAAGTGCAATTAGAAAGTCCTTGCGAAAGGGACCTTGATATTTTGATTTACATTAGATGAGGCCTCTTGATTTTTAACCTAGTATCAAAACAATTGCTAACCTTTAGATATGTTGAATGTAACTATGTAAATGCATTTATTTATTAATTATTCATAAAAGTTTACTTGTAAACAACTTGTGTCAAAGTTATTTATGGCCATCTTAATTTGATAACCCTAACAACTAATTAATTGACTTAATCAAACCTTTTTATCATGAGCATCGAGAAATTGACCTATTGGGTCTCGTAATCAAGTGGTTTGTTGTTGGATTTGTGAAGATCACACATCTATTTTTGGATATGTAGTAGTAAGCAGCGAGATGAGCTTGTTTTTGGAACCATTCACCTGCGTAGTAATTAGACAATTTATCTTCCCACAGTGACTAAGTAAGCCTATCTGTTTTATTAGGAGTTGATAGAAATTGAAAGTGTTCGACAGTTGGGTAAATCAAGAATCACTCTTGAACTTGAAAATTGGAGGCTATGATGTCACGCCCCGAGGAGCCGCTCGACCGATACAGATCGGCCAGCTTCTCCTGCGCCCGGTGGACAATTCACAAACCCGAGTCCGAAACACCAAAATAGCGTACAAAATAAAGAAAAACGTGCATACCGGTATGACTAACAACAAAGTCAAAAGACATAAGGGCCTCCACGACACACAAAAGTACAACCATATCGAATAAGAACACAGCGGAAGATAATAAAGCGAATACACAGTACCGACACTCAATACAGGGACTATAAATCAAAGAAAAACATCTCGACGCAAGGTGATGGGACTGGCAGCTGGACCCTCCTGACGATCAACCTGAAATAAAAACAAGGTGCTACGGGGTGAGTTCATAGAACTCAGCTGATAACTCATATATATGCAAGATAGTCTAAGCTAGCAGTAGAGATACAACTATCAAGATATCACAGGTACTATCCATACTAAATAAAGCAAAACCCGAGAAATAGAACAAACATACCAGCGATGCAGGGTCATCAAGACCATGGAAAAAGGGTCTCCTGAATGTGCATGTCAATCATGTGCAACAACCAAGTACAGCAATTGTAAAGAAATACGTATGCACATGGTGCAATGACATGGTCACCTCTGTCGCCGGTCAGACAACGTCACCTATGTACGGGAGGAAGCTGAGCGGGGGCCAACCTCCGGCGTAGAGCTGTGACTCCATCAGTACTCGACCCATCCGGGGGGCCATCCCTACCCCGTGTAATAGAGCGATCGAGTAGACGGTATGCTATCGGCGTAACACCCCTACCCCATGACCTATCCGGGGGGCCATCCCTACCCCAGGTCATCATCCGTAGAACTGGGGGATATCTCTATCTGAGTGTTACACCTACCCCATGTAATATGGGGGAGAGATCTCTCTCTCATCTCCTGGTATTAGGGCAACTCAAGGAGGGACCCCTGCCTGCTACCACGCTCCGGTCCACTAACCCATGAGTGCAAGAGCGGAGCAGCACAGGGCATCCTATCCATACTCCGTCAACCACTACCCATGAGTGGCCGTATGGGTAGGTCAGTATGACTGTCGACCTAGCCTACCCAACAATGGGCCCCTGGTCGACAGTGATGCATGGTGCACGATGATGCATGACAACAGTCACAACAGCATCTACTATCTAATCCACCTATATCGACATGATATGCAAGATCACATATAAATATGCACCATATCCTAAATCCTAAAGGGGGTATCAGTATCACATATCAGGTCTAGTATTTATAATCATAGTAACGAAAAACAGGTACACGCAAATAAAACCCTATCGTTAATCCTAGCATATCAAGCATATAAACTGTGCCTATCTAGGAGATAGGTCAGAGGTACCCGCCTCCAATGTAGAATCTGAAAGCGTCAAGACCCCCGTCCAATATAATATCTCCAACAATGAGCTATGTCAATACCCTGCATAATAAGAACAGAAATTATTTAGCTAAAATCGAACATGATACATAGCTAAATAACTATTAACACTAACCATGACTAACTAATTAGCCCCATGGTTGTACCACACACCACCCGAGTTAATCACCGCCCAATTAATCCTAAGGTGCAAAATGATACACACCACATAGTATTCTGACCGAAACTCCCAAATAAAAAATCATGATCTGATCATGATCGCAACTAAAACCCAAGCAACTTCCCAATCAAAAGAGGAAACGCAATCATAGTTAATTAAAGCTCAGCTTCATAATTCCCAAACCTAATCCATTTACAACTCGCGGCAGATATAGAATCGCCACAACCATAGGATCAAAACTGATTCCTTACAACACCTTACCAACTCTGAACTGATCCAAGGCCGAAAGAACAGCTAGAATCCCAAACCACTTCGATCCAGAACTAATTCAACCAAGAACAGATCGAAAGCAATAAGAACAAGACCTACACCTACACTGATCGAATCCATCCCTGATCAGAAAATTCTGAGAACAACTAAGAAACCATAACACAACTCACAAATCCACTTCGTGATCAAAACCTACAGTAGAACAAAGACCACTCAAACAGGATCGCAACATCCAATTCCAACCCAGGAAAGATCTCCAACTAACAATACAATCAACAGATCAAATTCTGGGCTTCCAACACAGATTCATGTTAAGACAATCAAAACTTACCTCCGTGTGATTGCTGGCCGGAACTCTAATCCCAACCCACGAGCGATGCCCTGAGATCTAGCTCCCCTATCTCCGATCGCACGAAGGCTCACAACCCAGCTTCCATTTCCCAGCACCTTCAAATTCCAAATCCGGAGTCATGGCAAGAACAAGAAAGCGAGGGAAACTGAGAGATGGAGAAACACAAGTGTTGATTTAGGATTCCCGATCAAAACACCAAGGGAAACCTCACCTGAGTTCAAGTCGAAGCTCCTGTTTGGCTCAGATCCAGCCGGTCCACCCCATATCAAGATCGAAGCTTCCCAAAGCTTGCAATCCTCGCCGGAGATCCCTATCCGGCACAGAGGGTCGCAGCCGACTTCGATCCCACTAAGATGGAGAGGGTCGCTGACGCTCCAAGATAGGGGCACAGGGACAGAGGATCGCCGTTGACCCGAGCTCGAGGAGAGAGGGCGAAATCGCGAAGAAGAGGAGGACGAAGTCGGCTCGTACCCTCGTCTTCCGGTTTGCTGCTGGGATGGAACGAAGAAGAAAGCAGAAGAAGAAGAAGAGAAGTCGGGAAGAAGAAGGAATCGGGGAGAAGTGAAGAAGAAGGCGGCTCGATCGGGATTAAGCGACGGGGAGGAAAGCCAGGTATTAAATGCCCTAGGTCATTTTGCGATTTAGTCCCTTCTTTTCCTGAAATCTCAACTAAGCCCTCTTCTTAAGGGATTTCACACTTAACCCCTGTAAACTTTCGGTATTTAACATATGATAGGGATCTCTAGATCAAATTTTATTTATTTGTATAACTATTATTTTCATTACGTATATATTTGACACAATCAACTTAACATACATGAGCGCAGTCAAACTAATTGAATGAATCAGGCTCACCATCTCCCTCGACTAAAAAAAAAAGAAAAATGTTGCGACTACGATAGGCTCAGTCAAACTATTTTAATGTCCCTGAAACTATAATGCAGTAGGATTATTAATTTTCTTTCAAGTATTCAAGTTTCGATCTTTAATTATGATAAATTTTATAATTTTTTTTTTAAATGGGATATGCAACCGTAAAATATTGGATTTCTGAATTATCCATAGCGATCATTTTTCAATTTACACTGACGATTTATAAAAAACTTTCATAAAATTAGATCGATGAAGTACTTTCCGATTTATATTAATGCTCAATAAAATTTTTTTATCGAATCGCAACCATCCTTACAGAGTTAAGGTTATCAACATGATTAATATTTTTTTAACAAAAGAAAATTGACCTAAAATCTATAGTATGCTTTTTTATTTATTATTAACTAACACACCAACTCTCTCGATCCATTTTTATTTTAAAAAATATATTATTTTTTAATTTAGGAAATATGGGATCAGTAGGACTCCAACTACACAGTTGAATGTCGATTAAATATTTAATTTTTCAATTGATTAATTTTAAAATTCATCGATTTTATAAAAAAATTTATTCTCTTAATCACCAAGCTAAATTGAAAAATACGCATGACATATCCAAGTGACTAATATTCTTAAGATGATAACCTCACTGAAAAAAATCTCTATAATACGTCACAATAAAAATTCGACTCTTAAACACCCAATAAAATGCTTAGTAAGCATAACCACTGCACATTTGCTTGAGAGGCTAAACTAATTGGGTGTTACCATAAAAAAAAATTTAGTGTCAAAATTTGACAAAGTCAGCGAATCCATTCTCTCCACGTACTACCTATCCAGATTAGTAGCTCTCGTGATTTATCTCTTCCGTGTTGACCTTGAGATGGATTGACGGAGACGATAGAGACGAACGAATCACCTTTTTTGCCACCAAGAGGCTAAACTAATTATATTATAGTAATTATTCATAGCTACTATAATATAATATTGATAGCAAGAGAATATAATATTGATGCTCCCAGGCTATGATACAACGAAAAGACTACTAATTATTATCTCAGACATCTACGATTTAATCCCTAACTACAATATATTTTACATATATTTTTCTTCTAAATAGATAGCAAATCATGAGACACTGTTCTTCTAGACCGCTTTCTACAAATACTTCTCGATTTATGTAACAGTCAATGAAAAATTTCCATAAAATCGAATTAATGGTCAAAATTTTAATATTATCCAACTTAATTAATTATATAATATAAAACGTTAATCTTATTAATTAATTTTTTTATATAACATACATTGATGACAATCTATCTCATATTCGATATTACTGATTTCATTATTTTTTTAATATAATATTGATGGGCAATCGTAGGACAGTTTATCCAAATTGCGTAGGATACGAATCTAAAGTTCACCGTCCAGAAACTTTTCATCGTGCGCTTGCCACGTATACTTTTGTTGAAGCTCTTTCTAGAGCCATCTTAGCAGATTATTAATATGATAATTTCATTTGTTATTTTATAATATAATATTAATCAGCATGAATCCAATTATGATTCGTAACTATATAATATTGATCATATTAAAATACTTATGATCGATAATTATTATAATATAATGTTGATCGGTATTCGCCATGGGTATTGATAAAAGATAAAATATTGTATTCATAATTGTTACGCAACATCAGACAGAATATTTTTAAAAATAAAAATGGATCGAGGTGTGACAAGGCAACTTTAATAATAAATAAAAAACACAGAATATTTCTTAAAATAAAGATGGAGACGAGGCACTATTTTAATAATAAATAAATAAATTTTAATGATTCTAATAAAAAAAGGATATTTCTTTTAATTTTGCCCCTTTTTTTTTGTTTGAGTTTTCTTTGATGAGCTACAAATTGTATATTTTATCAGCATTAACAGCCACTTCACTCTTTGTGATTCATGGATTCAAATCATGCTTCATATCAGTTAGTTTCAAATGAAGATCTATGTTATTGGAGCTCTGGCGAATCCCAGAGACGATGTTTGTGTTTCTTTTCCTTGTTCAAGGATGGTGCAGTACTTTGATGCTTTACCAGCAGATCAATTCATACTTTCCTGGCTTGAACTCTCCACCCAAGCCTTTATTTCGATAGTATGTTTATTCTTTTTGATCTTCTAGTGATATAGCAGATGGTAGAAATAGTACCTGTAGAGTTGCAGTAATGGCGAATAGCAGAAACTACGCTGCAAAATTTTCAACTCCAATTGATTCGAAGTCCATCCATTGGGAGAGAGTATCGAGACTAAGAAAGTCGTCGTCTTCCAAGAGCTCGGAGTCGATGTGGCCCATAAGGAAGAGGTTTGGATCGAAGGCGGAGTCTGCCTCCAGCACCAGCAGCTCATGCTCCAGAAAGAAGTCCGCAATGGACTGCTCCGCCGCGGCAGCGGCAGCGGCGGCGGTTGACTGGTTGAGGTCGAGAACGGAGGAGGGGGAAGGCGGCACCTAGGTTGCATCGGAAGGCATCATCGAAGAGGAGGAAGCTGCGGCGGGTTGGGTCTTCAATTTTTCGGCTTCGAAGCGTCGAGCGGCAGCCTCAGCGGTGTCGTAGGTGCCGAGCCAGAGGCTTGCGCCGCGGATGGGGTCGCGGATCTCCGCCGCCCATTTCCCCCACGGCCGCTGCCTCACCCCTCTAAAACTGGTGGCCGAATACGAGGTCGCGGAGCCGTGTGTTTTGTCCTTAGGCCTGCTCAGGGTTTTGGGGGCTCTGCGATTCCTCCTTCTCCTCTCTTGCGATGAAGCTGACGAAACGGCTGAGAGGGTGCGAAACGGCTGAGTGAACTCGTGAATCACCCTCTTCTTGCGCCAGGAGTAGCTCACGCCTTCGCCCTCGCTCGATTCGGTAGCATCGGCGTCATCAAACACGATGCGGATTGTTTTCGCCTGGAGTTTCGACTCTAGATGCGAACTCGAATCGAATCGATCGACTTGCTGCTTCTTACTCTCTTCTTACGTTGCCTTTGAAAACTCATTGAAATTTAATTCTATTAAAAAATTAAATTGAATTTCATGATTTAAAAATAACTCAAGTGAAAAAATTAAATTTTCATAAAAATTAAAATTCAACCAAATTAAAAAATTAAAATCAAACTGATTTGAGAATTGAATTCCAATAAATAAAAATATTAAAATAATTTTAAATAAATATAATGTTTAAGATTATATTTATTAAAATAATTGGATTGGTTTGGAGGTGAGGAGGCGAAGGGTGCCGGTGGGCGGTCGTCGCCGAAACGGGAGTCGCGGACGACGGGGTTCGCCGCCCGGCTCGGCGGAGAGCCGCAGAAGAAGGGTGGCGACGAAGCTACTTGATTCCGGTCTCCGCCCTGTGACCAATTATTTAGATTTGATGAGCTAAAAAAACAAAGTCTGAGATTGCCGGGAAGAATTTTCCGTTGGAATTTGTTCTAGAAATCGATCTGACAAATGATAGAGGGGACAAAAAAAAGCTTACCTTCGATTGAAATGTCAAGGACATCTGCCCCAGCCTTCGAATCGGAGAAGTCTATCTGATAACTGAACAGGGAAGAAACGGCAGAGAGACGGAATTAGGGGAGGAAGAACGCACGAAGAAAAAGCTAGATTCAGAAGAAAGGGGCAAAAAAGGTACCTCGATTGCCACCAAAGAGGTCTCACAGGATCGGCAACGGCAGAGAACGGGCTCAGCCGCTGGGGCTTGGGGCAAAAGACCGGCGGTCTCCGCTCGGCGACGGCGAAGGTTGCCCTAATCTCTTCGCAGGCGGCGGCGAAGGCGTTCGGCTGTTGCATCGCGCAGCGATTCATGTTTACTCCGATCCCTTCGAGATCCGCGATTGCGACGCCTGTAAACGCACAGATCCACAGAATGAATCCACCGATCAAGCAGATAAGCTAAGAAAACAAGGATTCCTCAACTACATCTGGAACGAAACCAGGATAAGATCCAAAACCAGCCAAATTCCAGAGGAAGGGCTTCGATCGAAGCTAGATATTTGAAATTTCGACGCCGGAAATCCAAAACACACTCCATTTGTCAGAAAAAATAGCCAAAAATCCCTCGAAAGTCCGGGGAAAGCTCAATGTTTCTCATATGTAAGTCAGGGATCCTTTGTACCGGAATCCCTCGTGTGCCCGTGTATCAACTCGTCGGCGATCGCCAACGAGTCGCCCGATCAACGATCGGACAGTACCGACGGCCTCCAGCCACCGCTCTGAACAAAACTATACCCTAGGAGTATGGTGAACTCATCGGGTATCGCCGCAATTGTGATGTTGTCGTATTCACCGTCGAATCCGACGAGACGTCCGATGCGACGATTCCGACCGATTCATCATTCTCCGAGGATATCATCTTATTCGGAACGACGATCAAAAATTATTAGTGGTGTTCGATCGTCGATCGGACGACTCGCCGGCGCTCGCTGGCGAGTTGGTACATGGGTACATGGGGGATCCCGGTATAGAAGATCCCCCCTCATATGTAAGATCTCATAACTCCTCCGATTTTAAGATCCAAGAAGCCGGAAAACACGCTAGATCAAAATTTCACCATCAATTACCTTTTCCGTCTTCTCCCTGCTCGCGACAAGAAGCCGATAGAGGCGACGATGGTGATCGATTTGAACAGATTTATAATACGACGGAATAGACCCGACCATGGTTCGGAACCGACGGTTCGGAACCGCCGATTCGACGGTTCGTGGGAAATCGACCCTTAACCTTAACTGTCCATGACGGTTACGGTTCACGGTTCGGAACCGCCGGTTCACGGTTCGAGATTATTATATTAAAAAAATTAAATTTAAAATATAAAATTTATTTAAAAAGAACTTGCACTTATCTAAGTTGTTTATGTATCCCCATAGAGTATAGAGAAATCAAAGTCTACGTAGTTCTTTCATATTTTTACCCCTTTATAATTTTTATCATTCACTTTCAATTCCTTCCGTTTCCGTTGTATTCGTTCCTTCGATATCAAATTTTTTGATTTCGTCTTCTAAAAATTTTAAATTCATTATATATTTAAATTAATAATATAATAAAATAGAATAATTATTACATATGTAACGAGCATACAAAAATATCAAAAGTTTATAGCGTTAATGGTTAAGTACTTGCGGAGGTTTATGGTTCGATCCTTGCTTCCGGCATTTTAGATATATATATATTTATTATATTTATAAATTATATATAAATAAAAATCAGCTGAACCGGCGGTCAGCGGGTTGCCTTTGCCGGTCCGTTGACCCGGTTACGGATCCGGGCCGGGTCCGGGTTGGACCTGGCCCGTGGGCAGATCTACGACAGAAACGAAGAACGAGATCGGAATAAATGAATTAAATAACATGCTGGAAAAAAAGGAACGAATGAGCGCGGAGAGCGGATGACCGGAACCGGCAACGACCGGTAATAATAGCCATTGAAATGTGAAATCTAATATTTTAATTTATCAAATTTATATTTTTAATATTACTATTAATATTCCTCATCATCTGTAAATTGCACCTTTTATTTTATTTTATATTTTTTTATTTCATTAGATTCGAATTTAAAAAAGCAATAATAAAAAATGCGCCTCATTTATGTGATCAGTAAAAGATAATTTATTCATCTCTAACGCCCCTGATAATATATCGTAGGATCAATACGAAAGAAATAAATCATGAGATTATTAACTCGAATACTATAATTAACCCGAGGAAAAGATGAATATACTGACCTTATCACATTTATCAAGACTCAGGTATATAATGAGATAAAAGTAAACGGATGGTCCATTACACTTATTTATCTAAAAAATATCATATATATGCTAAAATATGTTTAAAATTTAGATGTTAATTTAATTAAAATAAAATATTTTTTTATATTATAGTATTTATCCATAATTGTTATATAATTATAATTAAATTTTAAATTCAGAAAGTCATAAACTTTAAATTCTAAAATTTCAATATTACTATAATAAAATATTCATTATTTTATCAAAATTATTTTAAAATAATGATAAAATTACTAAGTAGTGAGTACATCTATAAGTATTATATTAAATATTATATGTTATAACAAATAAATAATAACAAATTCACATGACCTAGTTTTAAGTCATTTCAAACTCTCTAGGTCATTTAAATACTTTTCATCAAATATCAATTTTAGTTAATATATCGATAGTAGTAATTTTTTAAATCTGAATTAGATTTTCGAACACGTTCGTATTAAAAAAAATCATTGCTCTCAATATATTTGGTCAAATTTATATTTGAAGGTATTTATACAATCAGGAGAACTAGACGAATATATAGACACTAATTTTGTGTATTTCCAAGGTCTCTACACGAAATCAGTTCCTATGTGTTCTTTTAGTTATCCTTGTAAGTATTTTGATGTAGTCAATTGAGTCAAGTTAGGTCTTATTGGTCTGATCCTTGTGTCTAAGTGTGCATAAGCTTAGAAACACAAGAAGTTAAGTGCAAGATGGAGTAGACAAGAAGGATGACACGGGAAGGGAGTCGACGGGCTTGGTGCATCTAAGAGACGAGAAGACTGTGAAAAAGTACACCGGTGGATGAGAAGAGTATGTGCGACGTTCGAGAGACAAAAAGTCGGGGAGGAAGACTACTCGAAGAGAAGGTTGGAAGTTGGGTTCTGATGAGCTCAACTTCGGATGATAAAAAATCACTCAAAAGTACCAGAAGTTTGGTCAGCCAAAAGTTGACAAGAACCAGATGCCCGAGTGAACTCAGGCGCCCGTGTTTCACGCGAGCACTTGAGAAGCAATCTTATAAGCTTTCCAATCGTTGCGATGTGAATAAGCATTGGCTCGACTCACGCGCCCATGTTACACTGGTGCGCTCGTGATGTGCCACGTCAGCATCTCGATAACTCTTTCAAGCTCTATAAATAGGGCTCCTTAGCTTAGAATTATTCATTTAATTATTTTAATCAATTTTGTAATTCTATGTTTAAGTGTTATGTGTTTTCAACGAGTGTAAGAGGCTTAGCCGCCTACTAAGAAGGAGAAATTCTAGTAAGCTTTCGTTGCTTTGGATTAGCAACTACCCAAGTTGCAAGCTAAGTAAACTCGGAGCCTCGCCTTTTATTATTGTTATGTTTTGTATTATTTCTAACTACTTACTAATCAATCATCTTTGTTAAAAAATAATAAAAGATTGACTTTTCATGTTTCAGGATTATTCACCCCCTTTAGTCGGCCAGACATGATTAATCTTGATTGTATAAATGTTTTCGAACATCAATTTGACTGAATAAATTAACAGCAATGATTTTTTTAATACAAATCGATCAAAATCGGCTAAAAAACAAAATCGATTCAACTACTTAAAAAAGAACTCGATTGGGAACAATAATAGGGACAACAATGAAATTGGGCACCTAATTTGGTAATTTAAAAAACTAAGGTATGAATTTTGGATATTTCACAAACTTATCTATATGATTTAGTAAAAAACCATATTAAAAATACCTTAACTTTTATATATAAAAAATTATTATTTACTAGCCATTTATATCCCAAAAATAAAAAACAGGTGGCCTATTTTTTGAAAGAGTAATGATACGTACAGTGAAAGTGAATGTCACAGTGAAAACTTTGACCGTCAATCGACGGCACGTCCGATGTCCGATCGTCGATCGGACACTACCGGCGGCCTTCGGCCGTCGCCCCGAACCAAACTATACCCTGGGGGGCACGGTGAACCCGTCGGGGATAGCCGCAATTGCGATCTCGCATCATTGACCGTCGATTTCGATGGGTTCACCGTTGCCGGCGATCCTGACGAGTTCACAGTCCTCCCAAGATATAGTTTGATTCGGGACGGCAATCAGAGGCCGTCGGTGGTGTCCGATCGACGATCAAACATGTACATATTAACTGCACGCCATTCACTATAATTTTCACTCTCCCAAATTCACTCTTCGAATCATTACCCTTTTTGAAATCATAGAAGGAGCACTCCATCAATACCCTATGCACAATCACCCAAACTACCTTCTACTATCTGATTACTATT
Source organism: Boesenbergia rotunda (assembly GCA_024364735.1). Classification (NCBI taxonomy): domain Eukaryota; kingdom Viridiplantae; phylum Streptophyta; class Magnoliopsida; order Zingiberales; family Zingiberaceae; genus Boesenbergia; species Boesenbergia rotunda. The sequence goes on from JAGFNQ010000920.1 coordinate 982,948, forward strand.
ATTATTTTTTACCTATATCTCTGGTCTAAATCGTAAATTGAGGGTGTATTATAGCAACTATGAAACCTTAATTGTCATAAATGTTGTAGCATTTATGATTTTATAGCTATTATAATATAAAGGTAGGTGAACATGGTTGAATCCATATTGTATCAACTTAGTTATTACAATGTCAATATTTTTTAAAACATATTAATATTGTAGTAGCTATGAAACCGTAATTGTTACAATGCGCCTAATTGGTTAAGATATATTTCTTATATTAAAAATCTTAATTTTTTATATAAAAAATATTATCTACTGTTATTTATATTGGGCAAAAATTAAAAGGGTAGCCAATTTTTTTCTTCAAATCATCAAAAGAATATTTGAAGAGGGCACGTATATTTGAAGAGGACGGTTGGATAATTATATACTAGAGGACTAGGAACAAAATACTAGAGGATAATTATCGACAACTCATATATAATTATCCAACCGTCCTCTAGTATATTGTTCCTATTATTTTCTCTCGCCTATTTTTCCCATCAAAATCTTAAATAGAGGATGCGTTGTAACAACTATGAACCTTAACTAACATATATATTATAGTAGCTATAATATGAATGATAAGCAGACATGGTTAATTGAATTTGTGTTGTGTTGTACTAGCTACAAAATCGTAGCTATTACAACGTGAATGGTTTTTAAAAATATATTAAGTGTTCATTGTAGTAGGTACGGAAAGTGAGAGATAATAATGGGAGAATATATTGGAGGGTAGTTAGATAATGATGTTAGAACTTATAAATCTTAAGCCATTACCTAACATACAATAAATCTTGACCCGCAAGGACTTCTTGTTTCATGTCTACATTTGATCAATTTTGATTTGTCAGAACTTCTCTATTGTCAAATATCCGATCCTCCTTGATTTATTTGAACTCCTCTCATTATCAAGTATCCGATCAATCTAAACCCACTTGGACTACATGTCTGATGCTAAGTGTTTGATCTTTCGTGACTTACCTGAACTTCACTTCTCATGACAACTCTATGTTAGACTTCTAATGCCCAAATATTTGATTAACCATGACCTATTGGACCATTGATGGTAAAAGGCGATTCACTCACTCCCAATGCCCCCATTAACGGGACCAATACGAAAGAGGTAAATCACGGGACCATTGGGAATTGATAGAGGGAGGTGAATATGGATCATGCTTTCTTGTTTTTCGTATTGTGTTTGATTTTTCTATAGAGTTAGTCGCAACAGACATAAAATAACTTAAATAATAAGATAAGAGTGCACACTAGATTTACTTGATTCACAGCCCTAAGGTTGTTAGTCCAAGGCTTATGCACAGCCGCACAGGAGACGTACATTCATTTGTGTTCACCTTTTTAGATGCCTTCCGAAGGTGGAGAAATCTTCTTACAAGTTTGATAGCACAAATGTGTTAAAATAAATAAATCACATATAAATAAATACAAACAAATTCGTCGATGATCAGTGTCGAAGACTTGAGTGCCCCTCACATCTCCTAGCGCTTCCTCGATCACACGAGCCGAACTTCGAGAGACTTTCCGAACACAGAGGAAGAAGGTGAGTAGTAGGAATTGATCGATTTAGCCTTCTACCTTCATTTCCCTTTTATAGAGTTGGATCCATCCATATCTGGTCGATTGAAAACCTAATCCAATTTATTGAACCTGGTCAAACCTTATCCTCATGACCAAACCTTTTGCGATCTAGACCAAGACACGTGATCTGGTTGTTATCATGTCGTTCGACTAAAAATCTTTTGTTCGATTGAACCAACCCACGCCATCGAACCAGGTTCATACCCACACCTAGTCAATCAAGCCCAACCGGTCTACCGGATCATTTTTTCTATCGACCAAACATATTTCCATCGCTCCCTCGCTACCCGCTGCTTCTTAGCCGCCGCCTGCCACATCTCTGTCATTGTCGCTCCTTCGCTGCCTGCCACTTCTCCGCAGCCACTCCTCCCTCGCTTTGTTTGGTGTTTGAACATAGTTACAAATCGATGAACCAATTTAGCTCAAAAACATGGGAGTAATATGAAGATGATCTTTGATGGGCAACCTTCTTAATTCGGTTCAAACCGATCAACTATAGCTAAAGGCTCAGAATGAGATGAAACCGGAACTGTAGTTGTTGTAGTAGCTGCTTTTCATAACTGTTACAATGTATATGCCGAGTGAACTTTGAGAGGTAATAAGTTTTGATTTCGGTTTAACCACGTGATGTGCAACATATCAAATTGAAGATCTCTAAACTAGCTTTTATTTGATATATTGTGCATCTTGTGATTTAGTCTAACTCAAAAGTTATGTCCTCTCAAAGTTCACCCGAAAAACACATTATAGTTGTTACGAAAAGTACTGTTACAACACAATTTTTCTCTGTTGTAGCAACTACTGGTTCGTAGCTGCTACAATAACACTGAAAATAAGCCAGTTACCTATAGTTGATTGGCTTAACGAACTAAGAAGGTTGCTCATCAAAGATCATCTTCATATTACTCCCATGTGTTTGAGCTGTTCATCAATTCTTAAGTATGTTCAAACGTTAAACAAAGCAAGGGAGGAAGGGGCGAGCAACAATGGAGCAACGACGACGGAGAAGCGACTGGCAACGACAGAGAAGCAGGGGGGTAGCGATGAAGAAGCAGCAGATAACGAGGGAGTGATGGCGATGGGGAAGCTGGGGGCGGAGACGCCAGAGAGGATCCAAAAATCTCTACATCGGCTAACCCCCCTTATTTAATGTATTAGTGATCTTTCTTTTAACACATTCTATATAGACACCAAAGACTAACCTGTCATGGAAATTGACAATTCCATGTGATATTAATCTTTCTAGGCATTATTTGGATATATATCCTAAATTCCAATACCATAACAGGGAAGAATTCTCATCTGTTAATTTGCATTTCATACCTATATAATGCATAATAATGTTAGCAATCTAAGGAGCAAGACGTTTAATTTATAAAGCTTATCAATAAAGGAACCACTGTCAACCAATATTAAATTAAATAAAATATTAAAAATTCTATTTTCAAATGAATAAAAATAACCTCTTTTATCAAAAGTAGAAATTAAAATTAAATTCTATCAAAAAATGTTACAATAAATGTATTTTTTAAATCCAAAAAAATATCAGTTCTTAAATAAAATCTAAAAACACGTATGGACTCAACTTTAGCTTCTTTTCATTTCCTGTACAAATGTATCTTTCACCATCAAACGAAAGTTAGCTCCTAAAACAACCCTGTATAGTGATACTTATGTGAGTAGTAACACCGATATCTATCTATCAAGTATCAATAGATACTATAGCTAAATTGACTTCTGAACTAACAAAGTTGAGAAGTATTGAGACAGTCTTTCTCATATGATTTTTTTTCTTGAAAAAGTAATTGGAGGATTTCTTATCCTGTTTCTTGTGTTTTTTATGGCCAGATCCTTAAAATCTACAGTTTGTTTACCTTTATTTTTATTGTTGATCTTCTTTTGCTTCTTGCTCGAACATTTGGGGTCGTTTCACATTCACTTTGTATCTCTTTGTTGCCTTCATCTTCTTGCCGTCGCCAATGACTTGGGGGGGGGGGGGCCTCTTGTTCATTTAAAAATTTGTCTTTTCTCGTTTTCAAAATAAAGTAAAGCAGCGAAAAATAAGTGACGCTTTTTCTTTTACTTGGTTCAGAGCCTTCGACGACTCCTACTCCAAGACACACGGTCCTTGATCGCTTTTGTTGGGCAATCCACTAAATTCCTTTCTTCAAAAACCTTTCGAAGAAAGTGAATCATACCATGCTTAGGGAAATAGTAACAACTTACTATCCCCTATCTAATGAATTTAAATTCAAGAAATATAAAGCTATACCGACACTTGAATAAGGTGATCTTGAAGCGTGAAAGTCGTTGAGCTTTATCATTATCGTAGTAGCACAACATGTATAATCCGTGGGCGCAGAATAGAATAGAATGAGTAGTAGCAATTGTGTCCAGTGCATTGGTCTTGAGCTCCTTATATAGGAATCATTTGGTCGATTGAAAAATCATTCGGTCGGCTGAACCTCCTGTTCAGTCGACGGAACCCCGCGCCTTTCTTTGTATTTGTTGTTCAGCTATGCTCGAATGGCGGTGTAATAAATGTGATCCATCGACCTATCCTTCTTATCAGTCGACGGATAATGCTTCCTTTTTCAAATCTGCGTATACCAAAAAATGGATCTGTCGATTGATCCTGATGATCAGTCGATTGATCCATCTAAACTTTCCAATCTGGTGTAGTGCGGCTATGACAGTCGACTGGTTCACTTGTTTAATCGACCGAACTCGGTCAATTTTCTTTGACTGATCTGCATAAATATGCTAGTACAACACAAATAATATATCAAGAATTAACCCTGTAAAATAGAGTTAGTGTAGAAATATATATGGTATGTATGAATATGCAGGATATGTCATGATTTCAACTTAAAAACCTTCGTAGGTTTCTCTAGTTCGATCAGCGGCTAAGGCTGTTCCATCGGGATACGACCTCACTGCACTCTCCTCTAGAAGCTTATCTCAACTTACCTGTCAAACATCGGGTTTCCTAGACCTATTTGGACTTTATTGCTTAGCATCAGATCGATTTGCCAGGGCTTCCACTTGCTCGGTATCGGGTCCTCTAGACCTACCGAGATTTCCTGTCAGATGTCAACCTATCCGGATTTCTTGCTTGGTTTCCACGATTTGTTAAGACTTCTACCTAGCTATAACTAGTGATTCACAAAGATAATTTTCCTGCACATTTGTTAGCTTTATCATATAATAACAAGACTTAACATGAACTTTTGCTAACGTTAAAACATAGGTTCGACTGCGATATATCCTGCACCAACATTTTCTTTTTTTGAATTATGTTCTTGTTTCCTATCATTTTTCATGGCTTCTTCAGCTCCCTCGCTATCGTGATTCTTTAACCTGAAGAGATAAGGATGCTCTCCTGGTGAAATTTGGCATCCCAATGGATCATTGGATCCAAGTGCTGATTCCCGAGCCGTTGCGCATGTTCCAAGTCTAGTCTTGGTGACTACGAGCCACCACGTGGCTTCCCGTATGCTACGAGACTTTCTCCTGAAACCCCGGTATCAGTGGTGTTTATTATTCACCTTGTGTATTAACCTTGGGACAGAGGATCGCGTCCGTAGGAAGAGGTGTAAAGAGGCCGAAGAAATATTTTGAGAAATTCAGAACAATCGATAGATTTTTTTTTAAAAAAAAAGTAGCAAGTGCCGTTTGGTGGGTTTCTTTTTTAAAAAATGTTAATTTATGATATTGAAAAGGAAAAAACATTTATTTATTTGAGTCTCCAACCGAATTTATTCACACGAGCATTCTTAATAACCAGGAACACCATGGAACGAAGAAGACAAGCTCGAGCTAGCGCTTCATCACTCCGGGGCAGAGATGACCAATGGGCTCGTCACCACATGTTTACCATCATCAGAGGTCCATGTCAACTTTCCCTCCATAATACCGGAAGTGGGAGGTCCATCGGCGCCCCATTCCACGCTCACGGTGAACGACTTTTGCTCGTTCAGCTCAGTGAACGTCAACGTCTCGGGGATGACAATAGCCGACACGGCAGCTAGCTTCGACATAGTCACCGACGCCTTGTAGCTCGATCTCGCCGGTCCGACATTCGTGACCACCCGGCTCACCCTGGTTGCCGCCCCCGCCTTGGGGGCCAACAGAATCGACGGATAGTTAAGCTCCTCTTCCATCATGGTCTTCGAGCAGTCCACGACTCCGCGCGCTATATTTCTAGCGCCTTTCTTGCCGAATTTACCGCAGATGTAAGAGACATAGTCGTCATTGGTGATGTCGTAAATAAGGCCGGGATGGGCCGCTTTGTTAGGGTTGACATGTCCTGCGCCCTTGGCGAAATAGAGTGCCGGCTCGAGTAACTCGTCAAACATGTTTGCGTTTGCCGTGGTGATGATCGCCGATTTGATAGCTGCTGGTGACCAAGTAGGGTGCACGGCCTTCAAGAGTGCGGCGACACCACTGAGGTGAGGCGTCGCCACTGACGTGCCGGATTTGATAGCGTACTCCGGAGCGTCACTGGAAGGAATCCAAGCCGCCAAGATGTTAAGGCCAGGGCCAGAGATGTCTGGCTTGAGGATTCCCGGTGTTGCTTGAGACGGCCCCCGGGAGGAGAAGTAAGCGACAGCGAGGGCAGGGGATAAGCCGAGATCCGTCCCGCTGAAGACGATCGACGCGGAGGGGTTGGAAGCTGAGTTCAAATACGATACGAGATCGGAGCCGTCTTGGGAGGTGAGCGCTATTCCAGGGAAGTCCAAGTTCAAGTACGACAAGTCGACGGTGGCGCCCTCAACTTTCGGGGCAATGAAGATCAATGCCCGGGCCCCGTGGGACTTGACGAATGCCGCCACATCTTTGGGCAGTCTACCGTCGGCCTCACAGACCCAGACGCTACCCCTGTGACTATCATCGGGAGGATCCGTCTTGCAAGTCGGTGACTCGGTGGAGTAGTACAGGGGAAGAGAGTTTTTGATGAAGTTGCGGGGCTGGTCAAGAGACTGTCCGGGAATCACCTTCCCATTGGGAAGCTTCACGGAGGCCCTGAAGCTTCGGTCGACGCTGCTGGCCGCGACGGTGAGGATCCACGGCGCCTCGTTCATGAGGGTGGAGTAATCAGGTCCAGAGTTGCCGGCGCCACAGCTGACGAAGATCCCCTTCTTGGCCGCAGCGTACGAACCGATGGCGATGGGATCTTGGTCAAGTGATATGGATTCTGCGCCAATCGACATTGAGAAGACGTCGACGCCATCCTTAATACCTGCGTCGAACCCGGCGAGGATGTCGGCGTAACTGCAACTGTGGTTTCGGCAAACCTTGTAGATGGCAAGGTGAGCCCGAGGGGCCATCCCGGCGGCCGTGCCTTTGGCCAAGCCGAAGTAGCTTGCGTTGCGAACGAAATTACCTGCGGCGGTGGACGAAGTGTGGGTCCCATGGCCGTCCTCGTCCACGGGAGAATTCCCACCCCCACCGGCGATCAACGACCTGGCACCGATGAGCTTGTTGTTGCAGCCTATCTCAAGCTTGCACGAGCCCTTCCACTTCGAGGGAGGAGGCGGGACTCCCTCGTCGTCGTAGGAAGGGTGACCGGGAGTCACGCCGGTGTCGAGGACTCCGACGATGACTCCGCTCCCGAGCTTCGAGTCATTCCACAGCCTCTTCCTCCCGACCTTGAGCCCGAGGAAATCTGGCGTGTGGGTGGTCATCACGCGCAGCACGCGGTCGGGGAACGCTCGCACGAAGCCCTTCTTCTTTCCCACCGCCTGCAGCTCGTCCTCCGTTAGCATGGCGGCGAACCCGCTGAAGACGTCGCTGTAGGAATGCAGCAGGCGCCGATTGGCGCCAGAGTCCTCGGCGGTCGGCGGCAGGAAAGACTCATGCCACCTCTTGAGACTCGCTTCCGTCACCTGCGGCTCAATCGACTCTTCCACTTGAATAATGTAACGGCTTGAAGAAGAAGAATAGGCGATGAAGAGATTCGAGAATAAGGCGAGGAGAAGAAAGAGCGGCCATGGCGCCAGACCCATGTAGGGAATATAAATTGCTATACCTTTCTACAATTATCCGTACTAATAGTAATACAGCTTACGCTATTAAATATGATTTGATTGGGTAACGTCGAAAATATATGTAATGAAACTGTAAGTTTTTTTTACGTTGAAAATAAACCATCTGACAAGAAAGGAAGATTAAAATTCTCGGAAAAACATATGCCATTAATGATGTAATTGTTAATGGAAAAAAGACGGGAGAAAAATAGAAATTTCATCAGGCATTTGCATAATGTTAATGAAAAAAAGGGAGAAAAATAGAAATTTTATTAGGAATGACTAGGGGTGTAAACGAGCCAAGCCGCTCGCGAGCTATTCGGGTCTCGGTTCGATAGAAGCTCGTTCGAGCTCGTTTAATAAAGCTCGTTAATATTAACGAGCCAAACTCAAACTCAGCAGTATTCGGCTCGTTAGCTCGTGAACAGGCTCGTTAATAAGCTCGTGAACTAGTTCGTAAAATATAAAATTAATATTTAACATTAAATATATAATTTTGACACTTTTACATTCAATAAATATAAAATATCCAATAAAACTCATTTGTATGAATAAAATCATAGATTTTAGTAAATATTTTATATTTTTTAGAATATATAATTTATTTTTTTAATAGATAGATGAATAATTTAATTAATAATTTATATTTGGTAAGTTCGTTTAGGGCTCGATTAGGCTCGAATATGCTCGCGAGCCATCACTATATTCGATAAATTAAGCTCGAGCTCGGCTCGATAATAAACGAGCCAAACTCAAACTCTCAGGTATTCGGCTCGGCTCGGTTCGATTACAGCCCTAGGAATGACATTTTAATTCGCATTAAAAGTTTGAAAGTATATTGATTAATTTAAATTATTTCAAATGCATTAAAGATATGAATAAATACATTAGAAAAGATTCTTTCTCATACGTGTATACGCAAGTGGTGTATATTTAGGACTCAAGGGTGTTTGGTATATATTCGGTAACGATAATGGTAATGTGTTTTGATTGAAGGGTTTATGAATTTAGTGATAACCTAGTGAGAGTTATAAAATCAAAGGTATCATATCCATATTTTGATTCCGATTCCTGTATACCAAGTATCATGAATGAAAATATATCTCATTCTCGCCTTCTAAACCCCCTTATCAAGCGCCCCTTAGATTGAACTGAACAAGATGACTCGTATATGAGCACGACCTATGCACGACGAATGACAAATCGATCACGGAATCTTTTTTACTAGTTGCTCAAGAGTGTAACATAAATATTAATATGAAATAAATGATTTCGTAACGTCTTAGTATTAATGATAAATTTCATGACGTCTCGACATTAATGGCAACATTAAACTCATTAATAATGATTCTGTAATGTCTCAGCATTAATGATAATTTAAACTCATTATTGACGACATTAAAGTCAACATTAAATAATGTTAACTCGATCATTCATTGCAGTCAGGGTAACACTCTTATTGAAGAAGGTAGTGACAGAGGAATAGAAGTGAAAACAATAACAAAAAAAATTCCTCCACTTTCGTTCCCTGATTTTTTCTCTCAGTCGTGCATTCGCTCAGCTAAACTACTCATGATAGCACTCGGGTGCATTCTCGGTTCACCGTGATCCACCAGTACTTGGTGGCGATTACGATTTGCCGTGATCCACTAATATTTGGTGGCGATTATGGTTTGTCATTGCATCTTATAAACAGATGAATCGAGAGAATCTCGAAACACAGCCAAAAGTGGGGTGAATATGTTTCAAAGAAACTGCGTTATGCACAAGCCTCGACATCTCACTTGGCTTTTGACTCCCGACTCAACAACCTTGCTTTTCGACTTGGTGACTCTGCTTTCGGACTCGACGATTTAAAATAGTCATCTTCCAAATAACATAGTAGCTCGGCCTGACTTTCAAGACTAATAGTCTGAGATCATCTGCTAATGTCTCTCAACAGATAAATCTGAATTTAATTTTTTTATATTTTTCTTCTAAGTACCCCAATATCCATGGGGGCATGGCCACCACCATCTGTTGACGCACCGGAGATGAGAACTGTCAAATACAACTATTGATATATATAAGTCTGGCAAAGCTAAATTCCTTAAAGTGTTATTCTCAAGTTATATCAACTTGAACTAGTGTTAGAGGTTGCAAGGGTGCAAACATAGTTTCACATTGAAAAAACACATGGAAAGATCATAGGTTTATAAGGAATATGATATCTCCATTAGCATGAGGCCTTTTGGGAGAGCCCAAGAGCAAAACCATGAGGGCTTAGGCCCAAAGTGGACAATATCATGCCATTGTGGAGATATCTAATTTCTTTTGGTCTTAACAAGTGGTATCAGAGCAAGGTTGATTTTGATTTTGTTGATGTCAACCGGGATTAATGATAACGACAAGCATGAAAGAGAAATTCGCTGCTGCACTATGGCTAAAATGGGAGCAGTTGTGCATGAAAGAGAAGTCTGGTGAGGCTGATGTTGCCGAAAATCAGAGTAATGGTGAACTTCTTGTTGTCTCTGATGCTGATATGAAGCAGAGTGAGGAATGAATTTTTGATTCTGGTTGTACGTTTCATATGTGTCCCAATTGGGACTGGTTTTTAACATATGAATGATTTCGAGTGGTGTCGTTTTGATGGGCAATAATGCATCCTGCAGAATCGCTAGTATTGATACGGTTAGAATTAAGATGTTTGATGGTGTCATTCGGGCACTTGGTGATGTGAGACACGTCCCTGATTTGAAGAGAAATCTGATCTCTTTGAGTATTCTTGATTCTAAAGGGTACAAGTACACTGGTGAAGGTGGAGCTGTGAAGATCAGTAAAGGGTCTCTTGTTGTGATGAAGGGACTAAGGAGAACCGCCGGTTTATATGTTCTGCAGGGATCCACAGTAATAGGTGATGTTACCGTCGCAAGGTCGTCTATGTCCGATTCTGATGTTACAAGACTTTGGCATATGCGTTTGGGTTATATGAGTGAGAATGACATGGTTGAATTGAGCAAGAGAGGACTCCTTGATGGTCAAAGCATTACAAACCTAAGGTTCTACGAGCACTGTGTTTTTGGCAAGCAGAAAAGAGTCAAGTTCTCAGTGGGCATTCATAACACAAAGGGTATGCTAGACTACATTCACTCTGATTTGTAGGGGCCTTCTAGAGTACCATCTAAAGGTGGTGCGCTCTATATGTTAACTATTATTGATGATTTCTCAAGAAAAGTTTGGGCATTCTTTTTAGGACATAAGAGTAATGTTTTTACTACCTTTAAGGAGTGGAAGGTCATGATTGAGAAGCAGACAGGGAGGTAATTAAAGCATCTTCGAACTGATAACGGATTGGAGTTTTGTTCTGATGAGTTTAATGTCTTATGCAGAGCTGAAGGTATTGTGAGGCATCATACAGTTCGCCATACTCCTCATCAAAATCGTGTAGCAGAGAGGATGAATATGACTTTGATGGAGAAGGTGCGTTGTATGCTTCTTAATGTTGGGCTACCGAAGTTTTTCTGGGCAGAAGCCGCTGCGTATGCCTGTTATCTTGTAAATCGCTCTCCATCAATTGCTATTGAAAGGAAAAGTCCACAAGAGGTATGGTCTGGTACTCCTGCTAGTTATTCTGATTTGAGAAATTTTGAATGTCCTGCGTATGCTCATGTTGATAATGAAAAGTTGGAGCCTCGTTCGGTGAAGTGCATATTTATAGGCTTTAGACAAGAAGTGAAGGGATACAAACTTTAGTGTCCATAGACCGGGAAAGTCATCATCAGTAGAGATGTTATCTTTGATGAGACTAACATGCTTCAGGGGTCTCCATCTAAAACTCTTTTTGAGGAAGATAAGCAGAAGACAAGTACACATGTGAAGATTGAGATTGGGCTGATATCTATAGAGACTACTCCAGAGCCTATTTTAGATGTTGTGGATTGAACGAGCTCATCACAAGCACCTTCACAATATTCCATTGCAAAAGATAGGCCTCAGAGAGAAATTAGACGCCCTCAGAGATATGCAGAGGATGATTTGGTCGCTTATGCTTTAAACGTGGTTGAGGAGATTGATTACGGTGAAGAACCTGAGACGTATTCAGAAGCAATTAGCTGCGATAATTCTGGTAAGTGGATAATTGCTATGCAGGAGGAGATGAAGTCACTTGGTAAGAACGACACATGGGACTTGGTGAAATTATCTAAGGGTAAGAAAGCTGTTCGCTGCAAGTGGATATTTAAAAGAAAGGAGGGAATACCGGAAGTTGAAGAAGCTAGGTACAAAGCCAGACTAGTTGCTAAAGGCTTCAGTCAGATTCCAGGAGTAGACTTCACTGATGTATTTTCCCCAGTTGTAAAGCATAGTACGATTCAAGCCTTCCTTGGTATTGTGGTCATGCATGACTTAGAGTTGCAGCAGCTGGATGTGAAGACAACATTCTTACATGGGATACTTGAGGAAGAAATCTATATGCAACAACCAGAAAGTTTTGAAGACTCAGGAAAAGAGGATTATGTATACTTGTTGAAAAAAATCCCTTTATGGTTTGAAGCAGCCGCCTAGGCAATGGTATAAAAGGTTTGATTCGTTTATGATCACTCATGATTTCAGAAGAAGCAGCTATGATAGTTGTGTCTACTTTAAGAAAACTAATGATGAATCATTTGTTTATCTGCTCTTATATGTTGATGATATGTTGATTGCATCCAATAATAAAGAGGAGATAAGAAAGGTTAAAACTCAACTAAGTAAAGAATTCGAGATGAAAGATTTGGGAGTTGCAAAGAAAATACTTGGGATGAAGATTCTGAGAGACAGAAAGGCAGGTAAATTATGTCTAAGTCAAAAAGAGTATATTGAGAAAGTACTTCATTGGTTTAACATGCATTCTGCCAAGTCTGTTAATACTCCGTTAGCTGCACACCTTAGACTTTCAGCTGATTTATGTCAGCAGTCAGATGATGAGGTTTTTTTTTCCAGATGATGAGGTTGATTATATGTCACGGGTTCCATATTCTAGTGCAGTGGGATCTCTCATGTATGCTATGGTTTGTACACACCCAGATTTATCACATGCAGTGAGTACAGTTAGTAGATACATAACAAATCCTGGTAAAGAGCATTGGAAGGCAGTTCAGTGGATTTACAGATACTTACGAGGGACTTCTGATTTTTGTTTTCATTTTGGGAGTAACAGAGATGCAGTTATTGGATATGTTGATTTTGACTTTGCAGGTGACCTTGATAAAAGAAGATCACTTACGGGGTACGTGTTTGTTAGGATCTTTACCCTAGCTAGAGGGGGGGGGTGAATAGCAATTTGGCGTTTTCTTTCACCTACGTTGTTAGTTGCACAGCGGAAATACAAATAAAAACTAAACTAACAACTACACAATACTAACAAACCAGATTTACGTGGTTCGGAGATGAAGCTCCTACTCCACGACAGTCCGTGAGGTGGACGATCCCTTGATCCTTCGGCGGATCGCTCCCCGGATTCCCTCCGGCTATCACGTGTCGCTCCTTGTGGGTAGAGAAACCTCTCCACAATCTCTGGACACAACCTGAGCACACAAGACTACTAACTTGCCCTATCCAAGCAAGTTTCGTCAAGAACCCTAGCCCCAAAGCGAGCTCCTTTAAATAGGACTCGGGGCTGAAACCCACGCTCCAGTCGACTGGTAGGCTCCAACGGCTACAAAATAGCCTCAGCCGCCTTCGCAACGGTCGACTTCCAGTCGACTGGTACAGGACTAGTCGACTGGGTCCAGTCGACTGGAACCACCTCCAATCGACTGGCAGTCGACTGGTCGACCCTCCCTGGGTCGACCCGATTCTCTGTTTGGTCAGCAGTCGACTGCCCATCCTGGCAGTCGACTGCTCTTCACCCACAAGCCTAGGTTACCCTTCCCGAGTACATTTCTCTCCGTACTCGACCCCTAGGACTTCCCAAGTACATTCACACAGCACTCGTACCCTCACAACTCGACTGACTCCTCCTCCGCAGTCTCGACTATTGCCTTCGCGCCCTCTTCATCTTCGGCCCTCGTCCCTCGGATGCGCACGCAAGCCTCCAGCTTGCATCCATGCCACCCTTCACGTACGCCTCGAAGTCCGTGCCCATCAGCTCATCGTATCTGCACTCCATGGTCCCTCAGATGCGCACGCCAGCCTCCAGCTAGCTTCCATGCCATCCTTCACCGTACCGAGGCCGTCCAGTCAAGTCCATATGTGTACCTGTACAGTCCTGCACACTCAACATACACATATCAAATACACAGGGTAAACCTAACTTAAACCCTTTGCCCAAACATCAAAACCTATGGTCATACCAGACCATCTTAGAGCCAATTGCTCCAACAATCTCCCCCTTTTTGATGTTTGGCAATCCGTTTAAGTTAGGAAAGCAAGATAGTAGTCAATAGCAAAAACCATGCTAAATGAATGCATATGCCATGCATAAATGGACCCTCTCCGAAGGTATCCCACACCTAACTCTCCAAGTTAGGAACTTTTCTACCTAGCCCTTCAAGCTAGGATTTTTACCACCTAACCCTCCAAGTTAGGATTTTCCCTCACCTAGCCCTCCAAGCTAGGATTTTTACACAACCCGGGCTTTTTAACACTTCTCCCAAGCTCCCCCTACATTGGCCTTACAAAGGCTTTTTAAGAACTTCTCCAAGGTTCCCCTTACGCCAAGAAGGGAGCAACCAAGCTCCCCCTCAAACTCAACTCCCCCTAAAACTAGGGTCTTTAGCAAAGGTATATTGGTTTCCCACTTAAACCCAATAGTTCTCCCCCTTTGCCATACATCAAAAAGACACCAACAATATCCCAATCATTGGTTCTTTCAATTCCTCAATGACCCTAGACACAGTGTACTAGACCCCCATACACTTGTTTCTCACCTTTTGAACCGGAACCAACTGCTGGATACCCAAACCAGCCCTGGGCAGTCGACTGCCCACAGTGGCAGTCGACTGATATTCTGATTTCAGTCTTTTCTGGCCATTTTCAGAAATACACCAGAAATTCCACAAATTTCCAAAAATTCCCAAACTTTGTGGACAACTTTGTGGAACCTATACCTACTTGGGAAAAATACATATACCCATGTGTCTATCACCATTCCCAAGTTTGGCACAAAACCCAAAAGTTTCAAAATGAAAATCAAGGCAATTAGGAGGCAAACTCCCCCTTAACCCATGCCTTCTCCCAATTTTTATTTTTCCCAGGTCAAGTTCTACCCAACTTAACCTCCTAACACCATGTTGAGTTATCCCCACCCAACATTCGAGTTCTTCCCCTTTTTGGAGACCATTAATGCTTGCTCCCAAGCAACCTTTCCCTTAGTGCCAAATCGAACTCACAAACACTCTAAAGACTCTAAAGGTTTGCAAGCACACTTGCTAGGATATATCCTATCCTAGAAAATAATGATATCATGTAAATATCAAGTGTGCTTGACTTTTGGTACACATCTAAGTTTCTTAAGGATTTTGCATTAAGTATCAACCTTCAAATTCGTTTCTAATTCCATGTGTTTGTCAAATCTACCCATCATAATTCGACACATGGAATTGTCTTCAATGTTCCCTGTTTAACCTCTAAATCTTAGATACCTAGGAAACCTTATCAATCCTTCTTGATTTCCATAAAATCCAATAAGTTCTTATCAAATCATGGGATAACATTTTATTCAAAGAATATGAAATCAAAACTAAGAACTTTAGTCCTAAACCATATCCCATAACCAAATTTACAATTTTTGATCATTCAAAGGCTATTTTCCACATTTTCACACTTAGCAGTCGACTGCCCAAATGGGCAGTCGACTGCCACCTGACTTCCAGGTTTACAGAAATCCCGGTCGACCTCCTGGTCGACCTCCAGTCGACTGCCACCAGTCGACTGGTGGCTGAATTTCAGCCCTCTTTGGTGAATTTCAGAAATATCGTAGAAATTCTATAAATCTCCAAAAATTCTGAATTTTTGTAGGGAGATTTGTGAAGCCAATGTCTACTTGGGAAAAATATGTTTCCAAATAAATGTACTCCAAATCCCAAGATTGGCACGAAACTCTATTTCTTCTAAAATGTATCAATTAATCCCTTCCCAAAAGTCTTAATTCTCACTTCTCTTCAACTTATCCTTTTATCCTTGATTCAAATACATTCCTATCATTGAAATATATGGTATTCCACCATTAAACCTCAATTTCATCAATTAATTCTCCTTTTTCATCTTTTTCTCCCTAAATTCTCCTTTTGATGTGCCAAACTCTAGGATCAAGACTTATCCAAGTCTTCTAACCCTTTTTGGCACATTTCACTTTACTTCCTAAGGGAGAAACTTTTGAGATCCATTTACCATGAACCCCAAAGGCTCCTAGAGCTCCCCCTTGAGCTTTTAGCCCTAGTCACCTCCCTAGGTGACTCACTCCATGCTAGGCCACACCGATGTGCCACCGATGACTCTTGGCCTACAACTCGGACTCTTCTAACCTTAGACACCTTGTCTTTGGTTAAGCCCTTTTCTTTCCCTTTGGATGACATCCCCTTGTCATCCTTGGACTTACCCTCCTTGCCATATTTATGTGCTTTGCCAGCACATTTCTCTTTGTTGGCCTTGGAGGTCTTAGCTTGGTAGCCCAAACCCGATCTATCATTGTTAGGTTTTAGGCTACTCAACACTAGGTCTAGACCCTTAGATCCAACCTTGAATCTTTCTAGGGTCTTTTCTAATGTATCAAGCCTTGCCCTCAAGGCTTGATTTTCCCTTACTAAGTTCTTGACCTTAGTGTCCTCATGTCCACCTTGGACATTTATAGACCTACCCTTCCTTCTAGGCATGTGTCTCCCCTTCTTGGGGTTAATGCCTTGATCCTTAGGTGCATAAGTCGTAGGTCTATCATGATGCATGCTTTTTCTAGAATGATGATCTACCTTGTTATTCCTATTCCTATCATTATATCTAAATTCAAAATTATGCACCATTAAACATTGTTCATTAATTTTAGCATTCATGGATGGATGATTTGCATTATTTCTAAAATGTAAAGAAGAACTTGAAATTGAATTGCACTTTACCCTAGGGTTAGGGATTACCTCCCTTACCCTTGAAGTTCTCCCTTGATGTGCTTTTTGCTTCTTTCTCTTTTCTTTCTCCCATCTCCTTAGATGCTCCATTTTCTTGAGCTTTCCACTCATTGGACATCTTGTGTGGTAGTGTCCTAGCTCTCCACACGTGAAGCATCTAATTTTCTTCTTCTTAGCTTGAGCCTCTTTATTCCTACAACCCATGTTAGATTTAACCGAAATTGGAATGGGTTTAGATTTTACCTCCCTTTTACCTTTTGGACACTTATCTTTGTAGTGTCCCTTTTCATTGCACCCAAAGCATATGATGTGGCCTTTGTTGCTTGCTTTGGTGGAGGTGGAGACTAGATTGACTACTTCTTCAACCTTGGAAGATGTGGAAGCTTCCTCTTGACCCGGAATTGATGAGGGTCTCTCCTCCCCCTCAATTCTTGAACTTGATGCCTCTTCTTCTTCTCTTGAGGAGGTTGATGATTTTTCACTTAGCTCCTCCTCCTCACTTGAAGAAGTTGACACTTCTTCCTCCTCTTGAGCCATTTGACTTTTCTCCTTTAGCTCTTGGGCTTGTGTAGGATTTTTATGGAATTCTTCTATCTTTTTCCATAATTCATGTGCATTTTGGTACTTACCTACATAACTCACAATATTGTTAGGCAACACATTAATTAATACATCTATTACATTCTTGTTTGCCCTAGAGTAGTCTTGTTGCTCTTGAGTCCAATACCTAGGACGAAGCTTCTTTCTATGCTTGTCCTTTGGAACTTCGAATGGCTCCTCTAGCACCATCATGCACTCCCACTCCATCATGAACCACATCTCCATTCTTGACTTCCAACGCCCGAAGTCTTCATGGTCGTAGGCCGGTGGAGTGTAGGTATCATCCCCAAGTTTGTCTTCCGTTCTTTCTTGCCCTCTAGCGCGTGCTCCCTTGGCGATTAGTCCAATAAGAGCGGTCCTAGCTCTGATACCAATTGTTAGGATCTTTGCCCTAGCTAGAGGGGGGGGGGTGAATAGCAATTTGGCGTTTTCTTTCACCTACGTTGTTAGTTGCACAGCGGAAATACAAATAAAAACTAAACTAACAACTACACAATACTAACAAACCAGATTTACGTGGTTCGGAGATGAAGCTCCTACTCCACGACAGTCCGTGAGGTGGACGATCCCTTGATCCTTCGGCGGATCGCTCCCCGGATTCCCTCCGGCTATCACGTGTCGCTCCTTGTGGGTGGAGAAACCTCTCCACAATCTCTGGACACAACCTGAGCCCACAAGACTACTAACTTGCCATATCCAAGCAAGTTTCGTCAAGAACCCTAGCCCCAAAGCGAGCTCCTTTAAATAGGACTCGGGGCTGAAACCCGCGCTCCAGTCGACTGCTCACTTACCAGTCGACTGGTAGGCTCCAACGGCTACAAAATAGCCTCAGCCGCCTTCGCAACGGTCGACTTCCAGTCGACTGGTACAGGACCAGTCGACTGGGTCCAGTCGACTGGAACCACCTCCAGTCGACTGGCAGTCGACTGGTCGACCCTCCCTGGGTCGACCCGATTCTCTGTTTGGTCAGCAGTCGACTGCCCATCCTGGCAGTCGACTGCTCTTCACCCACAAGCCTAGGTTACCCTTCCCGAGTACATTTCTCTCCGTACTCGACCCCTAGGACTTCCCAAGTACATTCACACAGCACTCGTACCCTCACGACTCGACTGACTCCTCCTCCGCAGTCTCGACTATTGCCTTCGCGCCCTCTTCATCTTCGGCCCTCGTCCCTCGGATGCGCACGCAAGCCTCCAGCTTGCATCCATGCCACCCTTCACGTATGCCTCGAAGTCCGCGCCCATCAGCTCATCGTATCTGCACTCCATGGTCCCTCAGATGCGCACGCCAGCCTCCAGCTAGCTTCCATGCCATCCTTCACCGTACCGAGGCCGTCCAGTCAAGTCCATATGTGTACCTGTACAGTCCTGCACACTCAACATACACATATCAAATACACAGGGTAAACCTAACTTAAACCCTTTGCCCAAACATCAAAACCTATGGTCATACCAGACCATCTTAGAGTCAATTGCTCCAACAGTGTTCACTGTTGGTGGTTGTGCTATCAGTTGGAAAGCTACTTTGCAAAATATAGTTGCATTGTCCACTACAGAAGCTGAGTATATGGCTATTACGGAAGCTTGTAAAGAAGCTATTTGGTTGAAAGGACTTTTCTGTGAGCTTAGCGAAGACTTGCAGATTACTACAGTCTTTTGTGATAGCCAGAGTGTCATTTTCCTCACGAAAGATCAGATGTTTCATGAGAGGACAAAGCACATATATGTGAGGTATCATTTTATACGTGATATTATTGCTCGTGGTGATATTATTGTCAGGAAGGTCAGTACTCATGATTATCCTGCTGATATGATGACTAAGTCACTCCCTATAACCAAGTTTAAGCATTGCTTGGACTTAATTGGTGCTAGATGCTGAGATTTGCCCGTGGGGCTTTTATGGAAGAGGTGGAGAATATTTTTTTGGAAGATTTATGGAATTCGCGTCAAGGTAGAGATTGTTAAAATTTGGTGACCTGAATTTAGTTTAATCCATTAATTTATTATTATATATTTTCTTATTAATATGTTAATTAACAGATTCTTTATAAATATGTTTATTAACAGTTTCATTATTAATTTTTCTTTTGACTAACTATCTCAAGGTCTCTATAAATTCTGTATCTCATGCACATGCTTAATTAATCAATGAAGAAAGTTATTTGGTTACCTTCTCTTTCTTTCTCTCTGTCTCTCTTTTCTCTCTATTTCTCTTTACTTTATCAGAGCCGCCGACTTTATATTCCACTGTTCATAGTAATTTTTCCTCCTCTGTATGTGGTTTTTCCCCGTCAAGGATTTTCCATGTAAATCTGATGTGTTCTCTATTATTCTTGTTGTCGTTTTTCGTGCTAATCTCGTTACACGATGCATCTCTTTGGCTATTGCTTGTTGGATGTCGATCAATTTATTTAATAATTGTTGTAGAATAACTTTCCAGGATGACCATATTATTTGTGTTGAGCCTCATGGGGGGAAATTTGCTGAAGTTCTTTTTGCTGCTTCTTCTGCAACTTTCCTATAAATTTTCTGTGGTGCATTGTTCATAGCGTAAGTGTCTAGGAATTAATGTTTGTATTCTCAAGGAAGAAACAAAATGACTATTAGCTACACTGGAAACAAGTGATCAGTGAGTGGAAGTAAACCTGTTAGATATAAAAAAAACAACAATGTGATACAAATTTAATTATTTTATAATGCCCGAAGACCAATCCACGGACTGTTTTCATTTTCATAATTAACCAGCAAAATTCTGTCATATTATCTCGATTCACAATATGAACAAGATTGCTCCAGAGAATTTAGAATTTGCACGACCAAATAAATGCAATAAAATAGATTTACAATATAAGACAAAGCTAGGATATGGTCCTGCATGTTTTTAATCAAGTTTGATCACCTACTTAAGGGTCATCGTCGTGGTCGTCGTCTTCTTCTTCATCAGTTTGATTGACGATGGTCCGGGTGCGAGCATACACTTCTCTGAGTCTCCTTCTAGCCTCTTGGCGGAGGAGTGCTCTAAAGATACTCTGACGATCCCTCGTCCTTCTAGCCTCTTGGAATTTGAATCATCAACGCCCATTTCTATCACATAGCCCCCCAGTATCACTGATCTAGGCATGGAATACCTTATCGTGCTGATCAAATCTGCTCGTTCCCGCTGGTACTCTATATTTCTCCATTTACTGTCAGCTACCCGATCCACAACTCGGGGCTTTGCATGAGGGCGAGACGCGTGCACATGTTTCCGGAACTCCTTGTAGTTTCCTGAAAACGAGCACTCATCCTGAATGCAGCTTCTGCTCTTCTTGTTGAGATATTTGCGTGCCGGTTCCACCACCGTCCATCCCTTCACCTGGCCACGGCACAGCGGGCATGCTAGGTCAGTTACTTCAAATTTCCTCCTAATAGGAAGAAGACCATGGATCTGATCTTCGACCACCAAAGTAGTCCTCGTGTGAGCCTTCTTCAATTGTTCAAGACAGTTGGAGTACGGTAACTAGTCGCACAGATGTAGAGGTGGCAGCCAGGACTGGCCTTGACTTTTGGGGACCCTTGACGAAAAGAGATCCTATAGGATTTTTTTTTTACTAACATATACAATTTGAATAGAGTTTAATAGAAAATTTTAAAAAATATGATAAACTCTATACAAAATATATTTCTCAAGATTCTCCAACAGTGCAACACCATACAAATATATTTTTTAAACTTCTCCAAAAATACAATACCGTACAAAATATATTTTCCAAACTTATCCAACAATACCTACAAATACAAAAGAAAAAAAAAACAAGAATCAAATAATCATTAAAAAAATCTATTTTTTTTAGAATTTTGAGAAGCAAAATCATAAATAAAATCTTCAAAATTATAATTTCTCATTTTTCAATGCACAAACTTGTCAAGTTATTTAATCTTTCTTGAAAGATAGTTGAACGTAAGTACAATTTTATCAATTTTAATTTAAAAAACTTCTTTTTGATGATGATACAGTAAGTGATATACGATGTCACAGTAAGTGATATAGTTAATAAAACTCTATAAGCAATGGAAATATTTGAAAAACAACACAAGACTTTTACAAACTCAAGAACTTCAAAAGTTGACTTTGTTTCCGTTAGTAAACACATTTGTAGCACTTGAAGCTTATCACAACAGTCATAGAATCTATTATTGTTCATTGAAAATAATTGTTTAGGATTGAAAAAAAATCAAAAATATTTTCAAAAATTTTCATTGTTCAAATTTACTCTTTAAGATGAAATAGCAATATCAACGATAATAAAAAAAATAATTAATCCTAAAAGACTCCTTAGTAGATTATTTCATCAAATTATTTTTTCTATAAGTTATACGTTTTAACATTTATGAAAATAATCCAACAAAAATATATATATATATATATATATATTTTAAACCTTTATTAGAACAATCTAATAGAATATATTATGTATGTATGTCAAATTTAGGGGCTCTTACAAATCAGGGGCCCTGGGTCGTTGCCCCCGGTGACATGCCTTAGGACCGGGCCTGGTGGCAGCCTTTCTCATAAGCAGAGCAGAGAAGGAGAACAGCATTGTGTGGGTACTCCATGCAAACTGGGCAGCTGACCGGATGGGATCCTCTGTCCCGGGACAAGGCCTATCCCGAGCTTTCGCTCGTCGACGATCACCGACGAGTCGTCCGATCGACGATCGAACACCATCAATAGTTTTTGATCGTCGTCCCGAATAAGACGATATCCTTGGAGAACGGTGAATCGGTCGGAATCGTCGCATTATAATCTCATCGGATTCGACGATGAATACGACAACATCACAATTACGGCGATACCCGACAGGTTCAACGTACCCCCAGGATATAGTTTTATTCGGGACGGTGGCCGGAGTCCGCCGATACTGTCCGATCGTCGATCGGATGACTCACCAGCGATCGCCGACGAATTGAGACAATTGAGACATGAAGACATGGGGATCCTCGGGACAGAGGATCCCCTCGCAGCTGACACCCTTCCAGTCCTTTTTTACTGAAGTAAAGGGTGTCTTTTTCATTTGTCCCTCTTTTGTCGTTATAGGTCGGCGAAATGAAGGTAATGAACATCGAACTGACATATACTTCGAAGAAAATTTTCCACGGCGGCATCTGATACCCCTTGCCATTTCTTATAAAATAAGAAGAATATCAATCTCTAGAAGTCTGAAATCACTGCAAACCAGAGTATATTTAAATATCAAATTCAAAATAAAAGTTTGGAGTGTCTTACTAGGATTATTATAATATCGAATGGAACCAAGTCATTCAGCAGACAGAAAACAGATGAATGTTGGTGAGAATCCAAGTGTTCATTTTTGCATATCTCAATTTTCATGTTCCAGCGAAATACTTATACCAGAATTATCTTGGGTGCTAAGAGCTAGTGAACAAATGTTAATACAACGAAATGGTTCACTTGTCTTTCCTTAATTACTGGTATTTTAGAAATCAATCAGACTTCCAAATGAAAAGTAAGAAAACATGAGGATTGTTCAGATAAAGTTGAGCATGTTTTCAGAAAAGATGAAAGTATCAACTGTCAAATGCTGAACTTCTGATTTAAAAGGAAACATGTTAGAAATTAGAAAAATGATATGCAGCATGAATTTGTAGTATGAAACCCAACAAGAATAACGTGACACTCTAATTATAGCGATCTCCGACGGGTTCATGCATCCCCCCAGGGTATAGTTTGGTTCGGGGCGGCAGCCGGAGGCCGCCGTTAGTGTCCAAGTGGCAATCGAATGCGTATATAAAAAGTACCA
Source organism: Boesenbergia rotunda (assembly GCA_024364735.1). Taxonomy (NCBI): domain Eukaryota; kingdom Viridiplantae; phylum Streptophyta; class Magnoliopsida; order Zingiberales; family Zingiberaceae; genus Boesenbergia; species Boesenbergia rotunda. The sequence continues at coordinate 1,006,077 of JAGFNQ010000920.1, forward strand.
CGTCATTCTTGTTGGATTTCATACTACAAATTCTTGTTACATATCATTGCTCTAAACTGAGAATTATAAATAGACAGCACACGAATATGTTTATTCAACTTCATACCCAAGAAATCATTTCAAATTTTTTGATAAAACTGGAAAATGAATTCACAAGTATCTGGGAAAAAAAAACTTTCCCCTATACTTCAGGTGCATGCAAAAAAGAACGAACTGAAACCACTTAAGGCAAAGAAAGGAATCTAATAGGAGAAATAACCATTGTGAAAACATGAAAGAAATGTTTGATAAAGATGATGGATGACCTGTAACAAATACACTAAAATAGAAAGCCAATGAGATTGTAAATTTGAGTAAAGCAAAACAGATTAAATAAAATCAATTTTTTAAAAATCACTTCAAATTAATTACAAACCTGAACTTCCATGTGAAAACAGAAGTTGTAACTTTGAAATCAATCAGTAATTCCAATCGCACATGGACAGCTAATTTCCTTTGAAGACTTTATGTTGTTTTTATATTAATGACCCGACAAAGTTATCCACGCTTGTTAAACCCTTCAACATATTGTCTTTTGCATGGCAGGCGCATGGTTTGTTGCTGTTACCAAGTCATCAAACATGTTAAGATATTTATATACACAATTTACCAAATTAAATACTCCTAGCTGACTAAATTTTACAAAGTCTTCGCTCTCTACGATGTCTTCCTTATTTCTTTAGAAATTAAAAAGTATTCTATACATTCAATTATTCTATATATATAATCATATCTTAAAGATTAGTCACAGTAAAAAAATAGGATGTCAGACTATTATAAATCCTCAAATATTATGGGGAACACAAATCTGACCGCGGTTTAAATAAAGTCAAGCATAAAATTCGCATACCTTATAAGCAGACAGAAGTAGCAAATTTTAACATGCATCTATAAATTATTAAAAATAAAATAAAAATTAAAAATAATAAAAAGAGAGAGAAAGAAAAATCATACAGTATAAGTCTTTACCAAAATTATTAACTAATTTTATTAATTCAATTTTTTTAATAATCTTAAAGGTTCTACTAATTAGCCTACTATAAATTGAAAATAAAATCTATACAAGTTTAAAAATTAATTTCCAAATTTTATTTAAATTTTAAACTTATAATTCCTTTTATATATATATATATATATATATATATATATATATATATATATATATATATATATATATATATATATATATATATATATAACTCTGCCACATTGCGCGTGGGAGGACGCCTGCTTCCCCAACCCAGAAACGAAACCCTCGGATGGTGCCATAAAATAAAATAAAGAAGTCAAAGTTTATCTCCTCCCTCAGCAGCTTCATATCCGGTTAATGAGAGCACCTACTGAACCAGAACTCACACCATGGGTCCTATACAAGTGGACCCTTGTATGTGTGAGATAATGTATATGTGGCACGTGGACCATACAGATAATGAGTGTTAAATGTTAAATGATTATGAGAGAATAAATATGTTAATGTTAATATGCATGTGACAAAGTGTTATTCACCCCCCCTCTAGCAATGCTCTTCGATCTTACATAGACTTGTGGGCACAAGTTAGGGTTAGGCCTAATCGATTGGGTAATCGATTGAAGTTTGTTTTTCGTAAACAGAAGCCTTCTTAATCGACTGGGTGATCAATTAAGGAAGGAGTGAATCGATTGGGTAATCGATTGCAAGAACAGAAGCTGACTGAATCGATTGAGCAATCAATTCAGCCTCCTCTTGATCGATTGGGTAATCGATTAAGGGTGATGGTAATCGATTACGGTGGTTTTGCGCGAGAGCACATAAAGGTTCTAAATCGATTCAGCAATCGATTAAGATCGTCTTAATTGATTGGCTAATCGATTAAGCTTCAAAAACTTGCCGTTGAACGGCTAAGTCTGACGTGGTAATCGATTAGGAAACCCTAGGCGTCGGGTATATAGGGTTTTCACTCAGGTTTGGAGCGGCATCTCTTCACATCTTCTTTTCCATCTCCATTGCCATTTCAAGAGAAGTCTTAGAGGATAGTGCGGGTGCATTTCCAAGGTTCTAGAGCCAATTCCAAGCTTGAAGAAAGCAAGAAAAGCAAGAGGGTTCAATCGTGTATGAGAGAGTGAAGAGAGTGGATTCTTGAATTAGTCACCGCAAGGAGGTGGATACCAAGTAAATCCAAAGTGTTAGCGTTTGCTCGTGTCTTCTGCCGCAACAAATCATCAACGAGCAAAATCGGAGTTAATCACCCCCCTCTAGCTCGCCTACCGGTCCTAACATATTGGTCCACCTCGGATTCGAACGTTATAGCCCAATGTTCAAATTCCAGTCGACACCAGTCGACAACACAGAAAGATCAGTCGACTGATCTTTCTGTGCCAACAACCAGGGGATCAGTCGACTGGTCAAACCCTAATCCTAGGGTTTCTCAACCCGAGTACAATTCGCTCAACACTCAGACCCTCACGACTCAGTTGACTCTTCTCCTTGCAGCCTCGACCTTTTATCTTCAAGTCTTCTTCGACTTTGGCTCTCGTCCCGCGGATGCATACAAGCCCGCGTCTCATCCTCATGTCATCCTTCGCATATGCCTCGAAGTGTGCTTCCCTCGGCTCATCGTTCTTGCCTTGTCTATGGTTCCTCGGATACTCCATCCTTCATCGGACCCAAAGCCGTCAAACTAAGTTTATGCGTCTCCTGCAGAACCTGCACACTCAAATACATATATCAAATACAACAATAATAAACTTAACTTAAACGTTTGCCCAAATATCAAAACTTAAGGTACCTAGATTGCTCCAGCATAAAGGGTTCTATACATTGAACCTGCATCCAATAATTCGAAACTCAATAAACATCAGTTAAATCACTTTAAAGGTTCAGATTCTATTTACATGTGCAATTTACAAATAAGCTTATCTAATAGGAATAATAATATCTAACACAGACTACTAGCATTGCTTCGCTCTGGAATTTGCGACTAGAAAAAGAGAGGAAATGCTACCCCAAACGAATGCCAGGGTTGCTTGCCCGAGATCCAGAGTGCCACATAGGTCTTATGCATGGTAATAACAGAAAAATGGAAGACAGGAGGCCGGAACCCTAGAAAAGAATGAAGTGAAACCAAGTTAAAGAAGTGTAAATAGAAAAGTGAAAAGAAGTGAATTTCAAATGGTAAGAGGAGAATACTTTAAGAAAACGAGTTCATTCTTGTTCCGCACCTTTCTTTCTTGGCATGAGAAAAGCTTTTTATAGTAGTCGGTGACGACAAGTGAAAGTCGCTGGGTCAATGTATATAGCATGAGAAATTATAAGAGAATCAGCATTTAAATTTTAAATAAAATAAATATCTTGAAAATTAATTTTTAAACATGTATACGTTTTATTTTCAATTTATAGTAGGCTAATTAGTAGAACTTTTAAGATTATAAAAAAACATTGAATTAATAAAATGAATTAATAATTTTGTAATGGGTTTTCATGTTGGCACGTAATCCGTAAATTTTATCTAACCCTACGATGAAAATTTATTTACTTAAAATTTAAATTTTTAATTTTGAAAATTCTAAAATATATTACAAATTAAACCTATTTTTTTAATTTAATAAATTATTTTTTAATATTTTAATTTTAATTTTGAATTAAGATTTAATATTTTTTAAATTTATCATTATAGATTTATTATTTTAAATTTATGTTTTTAAGATTTATTATTTTATCTTCTGAATTTTTAGAATTTGAAAGATATATAAGAAGTTGAAATTAGCAATAAACCTTAAAATTATTTTGGTGTGAAAAGAAAAAAGAACATTAATATAATTTTCGCTAGGGCCGGCTCAAGACATAGGCCATTGTGCCTATGCCTAGGGCCCCTAATTTATTGGGACCAATTAATTTTATAAAATATTAAATATCATTATTTTATAAAATCAACAATTAATGTTACTATCCATTTTAGATTATTAACTTCAATTACCACTTTCTTATTAATTTACTTTCTTATTGATTGTATTTTCTTCTATTACTTTCATATTTAACAGTATTCTCTTAGAAAATTAAATGAATTCTCTTCCACCATTTTAAATGAAGTTTTATTACTTTTTCATTTTCTTTTTTCAAAATATAATTTTTTTAACTTGATCAAACCCTAGACAATCAATAGTTCTGAACTAATCTAAAGATAAGACACTTTTTTTCTTCGTTGGTGATATTTTTTTTTCGCTCTTTTCTTTTTCCTTTATAAAAGATAAAAACTTGAATTAAGAATTTTTTTATCTATAAATACAAAGTAGAATACTAGTCTTTTTAAATATCACAGTATTTTAAAATTTGATATTTATTTATATATATAATATTTGTGCAGGTATAATCGAACTTTGAAATATCATCAAATTTAAATTACACGGTATAAATCAGATTTTTTTTCTTTAATTTTAAGTAATGTTATTTTAATAAAATTATAGACTCATATTTTCTTTTATTATTATTATTTGAGTATAAATATGTCTTCTAAAAAATATTATTTTAGATATTCAAAACGCATGAAAAAAAGAAAAATAGATTTATATTATATTATATTATATTTTATTATATTCATTTTAATTTTATTATTAATTTAAATTTATTTTATTTTTATTCTTATATTATACTTATTTAATTTAATTTTTTTCTTATATTATACTTTATATTTATTATATTATCTTTTTTTATTATTAGAATAATATAATATAATATAATATATTTATATTTATATTTATTTTATTTTATTTTATTATTTTTTTCTTAAATTATAATATATATTTATTTTTTTGATATTATTATTCTATTTATGATTATATATATTTATAATATTATATATTTATAATAATATATAGTATTATTTTTATTTTTATATTTATTATATTATATTATTTTCATTTTTATGAGTAAATAGACCATTTGTGTCTGGGCTACACAACTTGTGATATTTGTATAAGTATCTCAGATAAATTTTGATGTGGTACACCGAGTTAAGTTATGTCCTGTTATGTTTGATTCTTGTGTCTAAGTGTACAAGAGCTTAGGAGCGCAGGAAGTCGAACAAATGATGAAACGGTTGAGAAGGATGGCACGGGACAAGAGCCGACGGGCTCGGTGCATCTGAGGGACATGGAGGTCTGCGGAAGAGTATGCCGACGGACCGAGACATATTTTGTGATCCTCCACTTTCGAGGTGTCACATCGGATGTAACAGAGATGTAATGTAAATGAATTTTTCTTTGTAAGAGATCAATTAGCCAATGGGCTAATCCGAGCAGATCAGTGTTTAGATCATTGGGTCACTTAGCAGTTAATTATTGATCATGTGGATTTACTGACCAGTTGAGCTTGTCAGTGAAGTATGTCAGTTTTTAAGGAGGTGGCAAGATAATATCATTCTCCCGTTAATGTTTAGTCAAAAGTTGTATGCTGATGGGTTTATTTGTATTCACATGGAGGCCCTGTTGGGACCTTGTCGTTGAGCTGGGGGGGGGGTGAATAGCTTTTTCTCAATTCTTCCTCCTACACGTGTTAGCAAGCTCAAGCGGGAAACCAAAACAATAAACTAAACAAAGCAAACACAGACCGTTTACGTGGTTCGGAGATAAAGCTCCTACTCCACGTCTGTCCGTAAGGTGGGCGATCCCGATCCTTCGGTGGATGATTCCCCGGAGTACCTCCGGCTAGCTCTTGTCGCTCCTTGTGGGTAGAGAAACCTCGCCACAACACTTCGACAATCACTGAGCAGTATGAGGCTACTAACAGACTTTTTCTAAGCTTGTTTCGCCAAGAACTCTCAGCCAAAACCGAGCTATCTTAAATAGTGCTCTTTGTTGAGAAGATCGTTACCAGTCAACTGCTCCAGGGGCAGTCGACTAGTGCCACTAGAATTCGAATGTTGCAACCCCAAGGGTTAAATTTTCAGCCGCCATCAGTTGACTAATCTTTCTGTGGACTTTATCAGTCGACTGATCAGGCATCAGTCAACTGGTCCACCCCTACACCTAAGGTTTTTCCCTTCCCGAGTACATTTCTCTCAGCACTGGAACCCTTGGATTGTTGGAGCAATCGGCCCTAAGATGGTCTGCTGTGATCATGGGTTTTGATGTTTGGGCAAAGGGTTTAAATTAGGTTTACCCTTGTGTATTTGATATGCGTATGATGAGTGTGCAGGTTGTACAGGTACGCATATGGACTTGACTGGACCACCTCGGTATGGTGAAGGATGGCATGGAGGCCAGCTGGAGACTGGCGTGCGCATCTGAGGGACCATGAAGTACAGAGACAATGAGCTGATGGGCGCGAACTTTGAGGTGTACGTGAAGGTATGAGATCGTATACGTCCGCTAGAGGGGGGTGAATAGCGTTTTCGGCGTTTTCTTTTACCTACGTTGTTAGTTGCGCAAGAGGAAATACAATAAGACAAACTAACAATGTTAACTCACTGCATTTACGTGGTTCGGAGATAAACTCCTACTCCACGACAGTCCGTGAGGTGGACGATCCCTTAATCCTTCGGCGGATCGCTCCCCGGATGCTCTCCGGCTAACTCGTGTCGCTCCTTGTGGGTGGAGAAACCTAACCACAACTCTTGGACACAACCTGAGTACAAGAGGCTACTACCAAGCTCTAACCAAGTAAGATTTGCCAAGAAACCTAGCCACAAAACGAGCCCCTTTAAATAGGACTCGGGCTGAAAACCCGCCTACCAGTCGACTGCTCCTAAGGGGCAGTCGACTGGTGCCACTAAAATCCGACCGTTACACCCAACGTTCGAATTTTCAGCGACTTCCCAGGCACCAGCAATCGACTGCTCCCAGGGGCAGTGGACTGCCCCAGTCGACTGCCCCTAATGGCAGTCGACTGCCAAGCAACCAAAACCCTTCTGTGGGTTCCAGCAGTCGACTGCCCACACTGGCAGTCGACTGCCCAACTCTCCCACCTGGGTTCTACCATCCCTGAGTACATTTCACTCCGCACTCAGCCCTAGGATTTCTCGAGTATAATCACACAGCACTCGTACCCTCACGGCTCGACCGACTCCTCCTCCGCAGTCTCGACTATTGCCTTCGCGCCTTCTTCATCTTCGACCCTCGTCCCTCGGATGCGCACGCAAGCCTCCAGCTTGCATCCATGCCACCCTTCACGTACGCCTCGAAGTCCGTGCCCATCAGCTCATCGTCCCTGCACTCCATGGTCCCTCAGATGTGTTGGTGCAGGTTGCACCCAAGTCAAACCTGTGTTTTGATATTGGCAAAAGGGTTCAAAAGTTAAGGGTTATTTGTTATCTAACACCTTACTTGAGTGTACAGGAAAAGTCCTGGCGAAGGGCTGTTAGGCTCTGGCGAAGGACTGCCAGAAAGGAAAAGTCCTAGCGAAGGGCTGCTAGGCTCTGGTGAAGGGCTGCCAGAAGAAAAGTGCTGGCGAAGGGCTGCTAGACTCTGGCGAAGGGCTACCAGAAGAAAAGACCTAGCGAAGGGTTGCTAGGCACCAAGCAAAGGGCAGCTTGGTACTCAAGACCTGGCGAAGGGTTGCTGGGCAAAAGTCCAACTGGAGGAACCGGTTGGCACCAGGTAAACTCTCCCGAGAGGAGTAGGTGAGGACGCGTTCCCCTTCGAGGGAACATTAGGCGTCGGTTCGACCTAGGACTCCATTTTGGAGACCAAAGTCAGAACCAAGACAGCTCAGGCTGTACTATACTAATATGTATTTGCTTTGTCTTGTTTTGGACTAGCCCTGGATGCAAGATCGAAGGACCGAGTGTCTGCAGCTCAGAGAGCCTCAGAGGAGTGAGGCAGAAGCTGAGCAGGGCGCCCGGAGTGTCCCGGGCGCCCCCAAGGCCAACACAAACAGTCGAAGCAAACTCTACTTCAGAAAACAAGCTAATGAGGGCGCCCCCGCTGTCCCGGGCGCCCCCAAGGTGAACTAAGACAGAAGGAAGCTGACTGCCGCGCCTGCGCTGCGCACAAGGGCGCCCCCGCTGTCCCGGGCGCCCTCACAGCCAGGGCGCCCCCGCTGACCAGGACGCCGCCAGCTGCCTTTACCGAGGAGAGCTCAGAGGCTGCGGATAAGGGCTGAACTGGTCAACCAAGGTGCCCCCAGCGTCCAGGGCGCCCCCGTCAAGGTCTTATCCCGAGGTTTAAGGGATAAACCATTGACCGCGCCAAAAGCGGATCGCTAGCCACGTGGGGGGGGGGGTGCCCCCGTCGACCAGGGCGCCCCCAGGCCCTATATAAAGGGCCCTCGACTCCAGCTTCCAACAACAACTTCAATACAACGCTTCTACGCTCTTCTGCTCCTGCGCCTCGCTCCGGAAACCTCCCAACTCGAGCCGACGACGTCCCGCTGCTCCGGAAAAGTCAACCTACATTCGGACGTTGGTAAAAGAAGAGCATTTTTGTTTAACTGTTTACTGTGCTATAATTGTAAATCGATATTTTTGTAAACTGCTTTTGCGCCTTATATAGAATTGCCCAAAGTAAACGATCAACGATCGTGGGCCTTGGAGTAGGAGTCGACACAGGCTCCGAACCAAGTAAAATCGACTGTGTCTCTGTGTTGTGAATTTAATTTCCGCTGCGTACTTGCTCTAAATTTTCTGAAAATCGATTTCCGATATTCACCCCCCCTCTATCGATTTTCTCTATCCAACAAGTGGTATCAGAGCGGGGAAGTTCAAACCTGGTGCAACCACCAGTTTGAAATTTTTTTTTCGGATTTTTTTTCTATTTTTTTTGTACGAATTTTCGTTAAATATTTCGTTCGAATTTTTTTTCCCGAGGTTGGTCCAACACCCCTCGTTATTTCATTTTATCCCGCACTACTAATCCAAAACCAAGTCTTGGGAGATTTCTTTTGTTAGTTTTTTATTACAGATCAAATGTCTATGCAAGAGGGATTTAGCACCGCCAGACCTCCACTTTTCAGTGGAGAAGACTTTTCTTACTGGAAAAGTCGAATGGAGGTCCACCTGAAAACTCAGGTGACATGTGGATCATCATCCAGTCCGGACTGGAGATACCCAAAAGTGCTGACGGACTTCCTCAAAGCTACACAGAGTGGGACTCCGCTCTGAAATGAAAAATCGAAGCCGATGGTAAAGCGACTCAAACTCTTCAATGTGGATTGACGAAAGAGGAGCTGAACTGCGTGGGCCCCTTCAACAGTGCCAAGGAGCTTTGGGCAAAATTGATCGAACTGCACGAAGGGGCGTCAGATACTCGGATCAGTAAGAGGGATCTGCTCCTGAACAAACTCTACACCATCAAGATGGCCGACAACGAAACAGCAGCCCAGCTCCACGCACGTATCCAAGAGTTGATGAACGGTCTTCACACTATAGGTCACAAGATTGAAAATCGTGACTTAATAAGGTATGCCTTAAACGCTTTCCCTAGAAATACCTTGTGGGCATCTATGGTAGATGCATACAAGGTTTCAAGGGATCTCTCTAAAATTAAATTAGATGAATTGTTTTCTGAGCTAGAACTTCATGAACAGACTAACTGCAATATGACCGAGAAGAGTACTGCCTTTTTTGCAGGAAAAATTGGAAGGACAACAAAGAAGAAGCCTGAACCCGAGTCTAACTCAGACTCAGAATCAGAAGACGAAGAAGGAGATCAAACCAAGCTGGTCCGACTAGCCAGAAGCTACTACAAGGAGCTGAAGAACTGAACCAACAAACGGAAATCAGCCGAAGAAAGGACGAACCAGCTGAACCCGCAAATGATAAAAATAAGCCCAATGTTGTTGGAACTTGGATGGCTAGAGAGGGGGGGGGGTGAATATAGCCAGACACACAAATCGCTTTTGGCTTATCAAATTTCTGCACCTCAAATGTTAGTAGCACAGCGGAAGCAACTTGAACAGAGAATGCAGGAAATGAAAAGCTAAGCTAATGCTAGAGCAGAAATGCTAACAGGGAGGATTTACAAGGTTCGGGGATAACTTGCCCCTACTCCTTGGCGTGCCCTTAAGGTGGGCGATCCCTTGATCGTCGGCAGATCAAGCCCCGGTTATCACCGGATAGAAAGCAACCTCCTTCTCGGTTGAGAAACCTCTCCACAGCGTTTCAATCACAAGTATGAAGTTTAAGCACAATGAAACACAGAAAACCTTACTCAGTACTTATCAAGGACAAGAACACAGCAAGCTTCTCAGCTCCAACCAGCGACGATCTCACGCAAGAACCTTCTTCGTGTCTTCTCGCTGATGGACTCTCTAAGCCTCTTGTTCTTTCCACCAAGTACTCAAGCAAGGAAAGGTTGCCTCTGTAGTAGCTTGCTCAAGGATGAAGTCTTAGCACAAGCACAGCACCACAGAACACAGGAAACTTGGGGAAGATGAACGTAGTGAACCAGATTCTTGTTGTTGTTGAGACTCAGCCACACTAGCTCTTAAGTCCTCAACTCATTGTCTTGCCTGCCATCTCACTGCAGCCTCCAGCTGCCCACCTGTAACTACTAGCCACCCCTGAGCCCTTCTGAACTCCCTGAGTACCCCTCAGACCAGTTCCAGACAGCAGCTCCAGCCAGTGCCAGCATCCGTTGCAACCTGAGATGAAAAACAAGACAAACCTGCTCCAAGGAAAGGCAATCCTTGACTCTCCCAGAGTGTTTGAATCCTCCCCTGTCACCTGTGACTTAATCAGAAGATTAGTGCAGAGAATCAAGCAGTGTATCAAAATTCAGAGGTAAAACGTAAGCAACAGAATCACGATCAGTGAACCTGACAACGCAGTTTGAATTAAAGTGATCGGTCACCAGACCGATCCAGGGCATGTGGACCGATCACCAGATCGATCCAGATGTAGCCTGATCGGTCACCAGACCGATCAGCTATCTCCCTGACCGATCAGGCCCAAGCCTGATCGGTCCACCTCTGAATCAGGAAAATTAGACTCTAGGTCTTTGATCGGTCACCGGACCGATCAGGATGGAACCTGATCGGTCACCAGACCGATCGGGTATATCCCTGATCGATCAGGCACAAGCCTGACCGATCCAGTCCTTTGAGCAATCATCAAAGTCTAAGTCTCTGATCGGTCACCAGACCGATCAGGACTTGATCAGCAGGAGAACTCAACTCACTGTTTGCTCCCTGATCGGTCACCAGACCGATCAGGAGCTAAGCAGTGAGGACACTGTTCGCTCCCTGATCGATCACCAGACCGATCAGGAGCCAAACAGTGAGGCCACGCTCTCCTCCCTGATCGGTCTCCAGACCAATCAGGAGACTACCTGACCGATCACCAGATCGATCAGAAGCCTCCCTGATCGGTCACCGGATCGATCAGGAGCCAAACAGTAGGTTCCCAACCTCACTGTGTGCTCCCTGATCGATCACCAGACCGATCAGGAGTAGCTGGATCGGTCACCAGACCGATCCACTAATGAGCAGCGTGCCAACCCTCCTCCAGACCGATCTGGAGACTCCACCTAGCTTCCAAGCTAGGATTTTTCCATCTAACCCTCCAAGTTGGGAATTTGCACCTAACCTCCCAGGTTAGGACTTTTCACCTAGCCCTCCAAGCTAGGACTTTTCACCCAACTCATCCGAGTTAGAAATCCAACCTAGCCCTCCAAGCTAGGACCTGACCCTCCAAGCCAGGACTTTTTCACCTAATCCTCCAAGTTGGGAATTTGCACCTAACCTCCCAGGTTAGGACTTTTCACCTAGCCCTCCAAGCTAGGACTTTTCACCCAACTTGACCGAATTAGGACTTTCCAATACCTAGCCCTCCAAGCTAGGATTTCAATCACCACCTGGCTTCACTCACCAGGTACCTAGCCCTCCAAGCTAGGGTTTCAATCACCACCTGGCTTCACTCACGAGGATTTCTCACACCTAACCCTCCAGGTTAGGATTTCAACCATCCCATGCCTAATCCTTGATTAGGACTTCATCATAATCATAATCATAATCATCAGCTTAAACTAAAATCGGTGTCAACACCAAAACAACAATCAGGGCCAGACTGCATCAACAATCTCCCCCTTTTTGTTGTTTGACAACCCCGATTTTAAGTTTAGTGATGCATATCAATTGCTGAAATTGCACACTCATAGGAAAATCAGGATCCTTTCCCTATAATGAGTAAACTCAAACTTAACCAACCTCACTCTCCCCCTTTGTCAAACATGAAAAAGGGTCCAGATGAGTTGTTAAGCCTGAATAAACTCCCCCTCAATCCCAGGGGTCCCCAACATAAATCATAAATCCAATAATCAGGGGTATTTCATATGAAAGCATGTGAAAAGAGTAATATTAATCCTATCAATCACATGCAACATATCGGTAAATGATAACAAGTCAACATGAAAAACTGAAAGCATGATCATATGAAAAACATATCAGCTTAAACATGAAATATAATAGTCATCATCACAGATAAGAAGACCACATGGGTCAGATAGTCATGGATAGGCATATAGCCTATGAATCAAGTCAAAGTACAAGCATCATCAAACATATCAATCATCAGCCGCGGGGTCATCAGATATGTAGATAATCTCCTTTGAGACAGTATCGTCGAATGAAGCTGATCCTGGATAGGCAATCTGACGCCACTCCTCGTACCAGCTCTGCTGCTGAGATCGAAGCTGAGAGACATCAACCTCTACTGCCGTGAGCCGGCGTCCAAAAGAGCGAAGCTCCGACTGAACTTCCTGTCGCTGAAGTTCCGAGATACGAAACTCCCGCTGCATAATCTGCTCCAGCTCTGCAATCTGCCACTGGAGGTCAGGCTCTGACTCAGAATACGCCTCTGTATCATCATGAACGTCCTGGGCCTGAGGTAACTCTCCAGGTCTTCGCCCATCCTTCCACTGAAGCTCTCGAGGTCCGACCACGATCCCGGATTGGGCTAGCATACGCTGATCAAGACGACAGGCCTTTCGACGCATGGGGATAGTGCTACCCTGGGTAACGTCAATGCCACACGACTCGAGCCATGCCGTGATAATATGCCCAAATGGTAAATACATCGTCTGGCTGTCGCTCAGACAGTAAGCAATGATGGAGAAGTAGATCGTGGAGACTGGGTCAAAATCCAACTGCTGATGCAGGCCGTACAACATTAAGCAGTGATAAGGAAGAATCACATCCAAGTGTTTAGAGGTGGTCGGTATGATACAATTTGTGATAATCTTGAAGAGGACATAATCAGTGGGTGAGAGACTAAGAGCAGGAAAAGTTGGGAAACCCCCAGCTTTCATGATAGAACCCCCCGGTCGTGGATGGCCAAGAAAGTGTTCATAAATGATGTCAGAAGTAAGATTCTCAAATGGAAACGGCAATGGATGAGGAAGGACCGGATACAGTGGCAAGTCATTCTCGGACCGACGACAGTTTAGAAAAGTGGTAAGGATTGATCGATCAAAGTGGAGATCAATGCCGGCAACACGGGTGATCCATCCCGTGCCTTCCCCATTTGACATGTTATTATAAAACTCAGAGACCAAATCAAAATTGACTGGTCGCTCAAGGAATAGAACTGATTGTAGCCCGTAGAATTCTACGATGGACTGAATGGATGGACAGTGTTCGTAGATGGACGTCTGATCTATAGTACGGCAAGGGATCAGTTTGAAGGTATGATACTGATAGTTAAGGGCCTGGAAAATATTGTGAAAACGAGTATGATCAGAGGGGTGTGGTGTGGACTGAAAAGAGGGACCTTTACCCCTTTTCCGATCAGACTCAGGCTGTTTGTCCGTGTATTTGGAAGAACCTGCCGGTTCTTTACCCTTGGAGGATTTTCTATGGATTGGAAGGTTACAAAAGATAGACCCAATCAATTACAGGATACCAATCAGAAGGTTAAGACCCAAACGCGCGATGGGAAATCATAACACAGTGAGACAAGGATCAAACGATAAGACCCAATCATGCGATAAGAGACCACGCGGCACACAGCGATTTCAGAGATAAAGAACAACGATCAAACAAACTAAGATTAGCTTCTCATAATAGGAAAGAACTTGACATGTTGAAAAGCATACCCTCATACTTACTTAGGTGCCATGAAAGTGATAGTGCGTGAGAGGTCGGCTGAGAAGAGGAAGGATTAGAAGCTCCGCAGCTCCTCAGGAACACACGCGCAGAAGCTCCGCAAGGTCTCAGAGGCTCACGCGCAGAAGGAGAAAAACTCACGAACTCACACGGCGAGGAGGCAACGAGGAGGAAGACGCGGCGCTAGGGCTTAGAAGGGGTTTGCGAGGAGTAATGAGGTTGGTGGATCGGTCCACCAACCGCAAATTAATGAGATTGATCGAATCACCGTCCGATCCGCAAACTCCCTGACCGATCAGGCTCCATTCTGATCGGTCAGGATATTTCCTGATCGGTCTGGTGACCGATCAGGATGATCCCTGATCGGTCGGGTGACCGATCAGTGGTCGAACAGAAAGTTTGATTAGATTCTGTGACCCTCTCCTGATCGGTCTGTGGACCGATCAGAGTGGACTCCTGATCGGTCTGGTGACCGATCAGTGAGTATCCTGATCGGTCGATGGACCGATCTAGGTTCCCACAGAATGCCAGGTTGATGCTTACGGGGATTCTGTGACCCTCCCTGATCGGTTCGAAGATCGATCAGTGAAGAGGAGTCTGATTGGTCCGGTGACCGATTAGGATAACTCCTGATCGGTCCGGTGACCGATCAGAGTTTCTGATACTGTCTGAAACTGTAAGTTCCAGATTTCCGCGAGTTTCAATTTGATTCCTATCACTGGGTATCTAATATGGGTGATAATTTTCCACTAAAATTGATCTCTTTCCAGGAATCAAAGGTCCTTATGATTTCAACAATCACTTTGCTCCACTTGAGTGAAGTCAAACTCAATCAACAATCATACAAGCAAATATTGTGTCAAATCCAAGTTTCCAATCAAGTTTCCTTGATTGGAATGTCCAAGTATGATCATGGAACCAAATGCACATATGATATGCAGTGGTTTTCCCCATACTTGGTCACCGAAGTGATTCATATCTCTTCAACTTAATTCCTCAAGGGATGCATGAACATTTTGAGAAATTGAGTTGAGCCTAGCATCTCACCCCATATCTAGCAAACAAAAACGTTTTGGTAAACCTTATAGTTTGTGTGAGATGTTCCCAAGGTTGCCCAATTGTTACCCAACAATTTTGAAATGATCACAAAGGGTTTTAATTGCTTTCTAAACCTATGAGATGCGACACATTCCCAATTCCCTTCTCAAGAAGCTAAATTCACTTTCGGGAAGTGGTTTAGTGAAAATGTCCGCCAAGTTAGATTTGGACTCTACATATGAGAGTACAACATCTCCCCTAGCTACATGATCTCTAATGAAGTGGTGACGCACTTCTATATGCTTGGTCCTAGAATGATGGACTGGATTCTTTGTTAGGTTAATTGTGCTTATGTTGTCACACAACACTTGCACACCCTTGTAGTTCAATCCATAGTCCTCTAGAGTATAAATCATCCACAACAATTGTGATACGCTCTCTCCCATGGCGATATATTCTGCCTCGGTCGTGGAGAGAGCAACACAATGTTGCTTCTGACTCGACCAACTAACTAAAGATGATCCTAAGAATTGACAACCCCCACTTGTGCTCTTCCGATCCAACTTACATCCGGCGTAGTCGGAATCGGTATAGCCAATTAGGTCAAATGACTCGGTACGGGGGTACCAAAGACCAACTCCTATAGTGCCTTTAAGATATCTCAAAATTCTCTTAACTGCAATTAAGTGAGATTCTTTGGCACAAACTTGATACCTAGCACACATACCCACAGCAAAAAGAATATCAGGTCGACTAGCTGTGAGGTATAGCAGACTACCTATCATGCTTCGGTATTGAGTCAAATCAACAGGTTTACCACTCTCATCATTGTCTAATCTCGTATTTGTGGCCATGGGAGTGGTGACTTCCTTTGATTCACTCATATTGAATTTCCGAAGCATCTCTTGAGTGTACTTTGATTGGTGCACATGAATCCCATCACGAGTCTGCTTGATTTCAAGTCCAAGAAAGAAAGTCAATTCTCCCACCAGACTCATCTCAAACTTGCTCTCCATGTGACCAACAAACTCATTTAAATAGCCCTTATTGTTTGAGCCACAAATTATGTCATCGACATAAACTTGGGCTACAAAAATATTATCACCATCTCTACGTAGAAATAGTGTAGGGTCTATTTAGCCTCTTACAAAGCCTTTTTCAACTAGAAAGGTTGACAACCGCTCATACCAAGCCCGAGGTGCTTGTTTAAGGCCATAAAGCGCATTTTTGAGCTTAAACACGTGATTTGGAAATTCGGTATTCTCAAATTCTGGTGGTTGTTCGACATAAACCTCTTCTTTGATTAGACCATTTAGAAAGGCCGATTTGACGTCCATTTGATATAATTTGAAACCACGGTGTGCCGCAAATGCAAGCATCAACCGAATGGACTCTAATCGTGCCACGGGTGCATAGGTCTCATCATAATCAAGGCCTTCAACTTGACTATAGCCTTTGGCTACTAAGCGTGCCTTGTTCCTAATGATTTCTCCCTTATGGTTCAATTTGTTCTTGAAGACCCATTTGGTTCCAATAATGGAGGTCTTCTTTGGTCTAGGAACCAAGTCCCAAACTTGACTCCTTTCAAATTGACCTAGTTCATCTTGCATCGCTATGATCCAATCGGGATCACTCAATGCTTCATCAATTTTCCTAGGTTCAATCTCGGAAATTAGGGCAACTTCATTAGTCTCATTCTGGAAGAATGATCTAGTCCTAACCCCTTGATGGATATCTCCAACAATTTGGTCTTGGGGATGACTAGAGGCTAATCTAGTATGCCTAGGTGTTGGAGGTGCCTCTTGACCGGTTTCACCAGCCACAATCTCAGCCTCAGGATCCGGCTGAGTCATGACTTGTCTAGGCTCACCGTCATCAGACTCATTTCCATCCATCACCTTAGGAGTCTCACTCAAACTTAGTCTCCTAAGTTCGAGTTGAGCTCCTTCTACACTTTCTGATTGGTCACTTGATTGTGGAAGTTCTTCAAAGACCACATCAGAAGACTCTTCAACTAGTCTAGTTCTCTTGTTGTAGACACGATAAGCCTTACTAACAAGAGAATACCCAACTAGTGTCCCTTCATCAGCTTTCGCTGTGAACTTTCCAAGATGATCCTTGGTGTTTAGGATATACACCTTACAACCAAACACCCTAAGGTGTTTAACCGTAGGTGATTTCCCAAACCAAAGTTCATGAGGGGTCTTGCCTAGAAATCTATGTATGAGGACTCGGTTTTGCACATAGCAAGCTGTATTTACAGCTTCAGCCCACAAGAAACTCGGTAATGAGTACTCATTGAGCATGCTTCGTGCAGCTTCTTGCAATGCACGGTTCTTCCTCTCTACCACACCATTTTGTTGTGGTGTCCTAGGAGTGGAGAACTCATGTCTATACCCTCTATCTTGACAAAATCCTAAAAACTTTTGATTTTGAAATTCACCTCCATGATCACTCCTAATTATCTTAATGGTTGAGGATTTCTCATTCTCTACTCTTCTACAAAAGGTAACAAAAACATCTAGAGTTTGATCCTTATGTTTTAGAAAATATGTCCATGTAAAACGAGTGAAATCATCAATGATCACAAAACAATATCTACTTCCATTCAAAGATATGATAGTACTACAATCAAATAGATCCATGTGAAGCAAATCTAAAGCATTAGATGTACTTACAATGCTTTTACCTTTATGTGCCGATTTTGTTTGCTTACCCATTTGACACGCATCACAAATCTTTTCTTTTTCATACTTGATGCTTGGTAAGCCACGTACTAATCCTTTGCTAGCCAACTTCCGGATGTTCTTCATGTTCACATGTGCTAGCCTCCGGTGCCAAAGAATGGATTCTTCTTCTTTTGACATAAGACACTTAGCAAAAGCATTAATAGCACTTTTAAATGATACTTGATAAATGTTATCTATTCTTGTACCTACTAGTACCGTGTCATTGTTGTCATGTTGTCTAACTAGACATTGACTTGGTTGAAAATCAACTGTGTAACCCGTATCACACAATTGACTGACACTTAGGAGATTGAAAGTCATCCCCTTGACTAGAAGTACATTCTTGATCCTAAGACATTCGGATATTTGAATGTCTCCTATTCCTATGGCCTTGAGACTACCATTGTTACCAAATGAAACATTACCTCTCCTTTTCTTTTGAAGAGTAGTAAATAAGGACTTATCTCCGGTCATGTGTTTGGAGCATCCACTATCAACGAACCAAGTTGATAGATGCTCCCCCTCAATCATAACCTACACAATTCGAAAAATAGAGGATTTAGGTACCCACACCTTGGGACCTAAAGCACTAACTAAACAAGACTTGGGCACCCATGTCTTGACAACTTTCTTTTGAACCTTAGGTGTCTTGGATTGTCTCATATCAGTCCTAGACATCAATGACACAAATGAGGGCTCTTTGGGTTGATATCCAATGCCGACCCTATTGTAGACTGCCCTTTGGGCATTCAAGATCATGTCTAGGGTCTTTGAGCTAGTTGAGAACTTCTCAAGAATATTCTTGAGCTTCTCAACTTCACTCTTTAATGATTGGTTTTCTTCTACTAGACAAGTATTACTCAAGGTATCTATATCCTCAACCCTAGAGGATTTCACTTTCTCAACTTCTAGTTTCAATGATTTGATCTCATCTTCTAATAATTCAACATGCAAATCATCTATGTTATCATCCCTAGAAGACTTTAATTGATCAATTTCCAATTGCAATGATTTAACCTTAAGTTTAGACTTTTTCAACATATTGGTTAAACATACAATAGCTCTATAACATTTTTCGAGCTCGGAAGAGTTTACCTCTTCATCATCCGAAGATGATGAAGCCGCGTTTGAGGAGTTTGAGGAATCATCATGGCTCTCTTGATCATTCAATGCCATGAGCGCCATGTGCCTTGTGCTCTTTTCCTCCTTCTCTTCATCGGAAGAGCTAGATGATGATCCATCCCAAGTGGCCTTCAAGGCTTTCTTCTTCTTCTTGGATCTTTCCTCCTTCTTCTTGGACTTCTCCTCTTTCTTCTTGAGTTTGGGGCACTCACTCTTGAAATGCCCTTTCCTACCACATTCAAAGCAAGAGACATTATTCTTATCAACTTTGACTTCATTAGGGTTACCTTTGTTCTTGAAGCGGCGACCCTTTCTTATCATCCTTCTAACAAAGTTGGCCATCTCGGATGAAGAGGATCCACTCTCTTCTCCCTCGCAATCGGATTCGGAGAAGATGATGATGAAGAAGCTTCCTTCTTCTTCTTCTTTTCCTTCTTCTTCTTGTATGACCTATCCCCTGCAACTAAGGCAATCCCCTTTTCCTTGGGGCCTTTGTTAGCTATTTCATGTAGCTCCATTTCACAAAACAAGTCATCTAATTTGACAATTGACAAATTCTTGGAGACTTTGTAGGCATCCACCATGGATGACCACAAAGCATTCCTTGGAAAAGCTTTTAGAATATACCTCACAAGGTCGCGATTCTCGACCTTTTCATCAATGGAATGAAGTCCATTAAGAACTTCGTTGAACCGGCTATGAAGTTCACTTACCGTCTCATTTTCCTTCATGGAGAGATTTTGAAGTTGATTGAGGAACAAATCCCTCTTGGCAATTTTTGAATCTCGGGTGCCCTCATGAAGTTCTATGAGCTTGTTCCACAAGTCCTTCGAACTTGTGAATGGACCAATCTTGATGAGTTGGTCTTTGTTCATGCCACATTGTAGAGTGACCACTGCCTTTGCATCAGCTTCACTCTTCCTAGTTTGATCTGCCACGCTCTCCTCCCTGATCGGTCTCCAGACCGATCAGGAGACTACCTGACCGATCACCAGATCGATCAGAAGCCTCCCTGATCGGTCACTGGATCGATCAGGAGCCAAACAGTAGGTTCCCAACCTCACTGTGTGCTCCCTGATCGATCACCAGACCGATCAGGAGTAGCTGGATCGGTCACCAGACCGATCCACTAATGAGCAGCGTGCCAACCCTCCTCCAGACCGATCTGGAGGCTCCACCTAGCTTCCAAGCTAGGATTTTTCCATCTAACCCTCCGAGTTGGGAATTTGCACCTAACCTCCCAGGTTAGGACTTTTCACCTAGCCCTCCAAGCTAGGACTTTTCACCCGACTCATCCGAGTTAGAAATCCAACCTAGCCCTCCAAGCTAGGACCTGACCCTCTAAGCCAGGACTTTTTCACCTAATCCTCCAAGTTGGGAATTTGCACCTAACCTCCCAGGTTAGGACTTTTCACCTAGCCCTCCAAGCTAGGACTTTTCACCCAACTTGACCGAATTAGGACTTTCCAATACCTAGCCCTCCAAGCTAGGATTTCAATCACCACCTGGCTTCACTCACCAGGTACCTAGCCCTCCAAGCTAGGGTTTCAATCACCACCTGGCTTCACTCACCAGGATTTCTCACACCTAACCCTCCAGGTTAGGATTTCAACCATCCCATGCCTAATCCTTGATTAGGACTTCATCATAATCATAATCATAATCATCAGCTTAAACTAAAATCGGTGTCAACACCAAAACAACAATCAGGGCCAGACTGCATCAACAAATGTAACCTGCTACGAGTGCAAGAAGAAGGGCCACTACAAGATAGAATGTCCAAATCTAAAGGAAATAAAAAAGACAAGAAGAAAGAAAGCGCTCCAAGCAACCTGGGACGAATCTTCCTCAGAAGAAGAAGAAGAAGCACCCCAATCAAACCTACTAGCTCTGACCGCCTCAGATAAAGTCGAGACTGAATCAGAATCAGAACAGGACGACGACGAGCTGACCTTTACGGAAGACGGCGAAATTAAGGTAACTGGTTTTAATAGATGTCAATTAAGTGAATTAATTTCATTTCTTTCTCGAGATTTGGCAAAAGCCAAACTCCGAGTCGAATCCCTCCGACAGGAAGTAAAACTCCTGAAAGAGGGAGCTGACTCTAAACCCTTAACCGAGAACATTCAGGAAGGAACCCCTACTCAAGTTGAAAAACTTGAAAAGGAGAACTCCTCCCTGAAAACTCAGGTTAAGGATCTTAGATCAGCTTTAGAACGATTTACTTCTGGTTCCAAAAATCTTGACATGATTCTTGGAAAATAGAAGTCTGTTCTAAATCGATCCGGACTTGGCTACAGAACCAAATCCCGACAAAGATCGTATTATGCTGTACTGAACCAGTCTAGACCTAAGGTTCAGGCATGGGTGCCAAAACTATGCCTGACTAAACAAACTGGTTCAAATCAATTTTGGATCCCCAAGGATAAGATTCACATCTTGCCTAACCCTTACAGAGGCTTTAGTCCAGGGGGAGCCAAAATTAAAACAATATTCATTATTAGATAATTTTTTTATTACAATTGCTTGATTGATTGTTTATTTAAATTTCTACAAAATTGTCATGCTTAGACTTAGGCTTGATTAGACTTAAGGATTAAATTAATTACTTGAAGTTTGACAACTTAGTATTGGGAGGAGGTGAGATGATAGTACGTTGGGGAAACCAACTCTAATAAGATCAACTCTACTTGGTCTCTTTAGACTGGTGAAACCAGCCGAAGCTACCGATCCAAGACCCAAGCTAGTTAGACCAGAAAATGACCTAATTTAATTTGAAAATGAAATTTCATTAAAAGGCTTTGTCAAGGAAAGGGATCCCATAAGGCTACGGCCAAAGAAGGCCTAGTGTCTCGCCAAGACCTGGAAGCCAATTTCTGAAATTCAAATTCAAATTATCTTTTATCAAATTCGAATCTAACATAAATTTCAAATAATTATAGATTCAAATATGTTTTCAAAATTTCTATTTTTCAAACTTACACTTTTTCGAAAATCACTTAATCTGTTTTCAAAATTTCTGTTTTTCAAACTTACTCTTTTTCGAAAATCACTTAATCTGTTTTCAAAACTCTTTTCAAAATCAAATCTGTTTTCAAAATTAAATACTTTTCCAAAATAAACTAAGCTTCTTTTTCAAAGTTAATTTTTACCCTCAAACCTGTCTGACAAAAACCTTAAGGTTAACGTGATTGAAAACCCTAGACTTGGGCGAGATAGACTAGGCAGTGAAACTCAATTTAAGCTATTCCTGACTCAAATTAGATCCAAATCAAGGAAACTCTTTATGTGTAGGAACATAAAGATTTGGACCAATGGATGTTGGATAGCGGTTGCTCCAGACATATGACTGGAGATAAATTGAAGTTCACCAAGCTCAAGTTTAAAAACCTAGGCTCAGTGGCATTTAAAAATAATGCTACACTCAAGGTAATTGGGTCAGGTAATATTGAACTTAAATCCGATTTCATTATTAAGAAAGTTCTATTGGTTGAAAACTTTAATTTTAACTTACTTAGCATAAGTCAGTTATGTGATTCTGGTTATCTAGTTACTTTCAACAATTCTAACTGCCTGATTAGAAATGTACAAGACTCAGAAATCATGCTTAAGGACACTAGGAAAAATAATGTATACACTATAAACCTTCCCCTTACACCCAAATATATGTTAACACAATTAGAACAATCAAACCTCTGGCATAGGAGATTAGGTCACACTTGTTGGGACCGGGTGCATGCCGACGTGGATACGTGTTCGTAATTATTTCATAATTACAAGCAGCGGAAACATAAAGCATGAATAATTTCCTAAATTATTCTAACATGTATCCTAAGCATGCAATATATTCATATATGTTGACATAATCGTAATTTAAAATTTTTGCAGAAAAGGAAATTACTCTACGAATTACCTTGCGTAACTCGAAGAAAGAGACGAGATCCAACCGTAAGCGTCTCTCGGAAGCTCCACCTCTATTCGCGTCCACGCTGAGTATCTTCAGGATGACTTCGCAAAGCCACGAGTTTCGTGTTCTCGAGAACTACTAGATTCTCCTAGAACGTGACGAAAAACCAAGAGAGAAATAAGTCGGAAGACTCACCACCAAGGTTGGCCGGAATCACAATTCCGGCATGAAGGAGGAAGAAGCCTAGCGCCCAACACAAGGTGAAGATCGCCGGAGAAGAAGATCATCGCGAGGAAGAACTTCGGCGCCTTGGTGATCCTTCTTGAGCTCACGGCAACAAGGGAAAGGAGAGGCCTATGGTCGGCCAAGAGAGAGGGAGAGAAGAAGAGGAGAGAGCCCAAGCAATTCTTGGATGGATGAATTCATGGCACCCCTTGGGTCCTTTATATAGGGAGAGGTTTCTTAATTTCCAAGCAAACCTCTTCTTGATTATGGAATAATTTCTCAATCAATCCATAATCAAGACTCTCATGATCAAGCCTCATCTTCTTGATTATGGAATAATTTCTCAATCAATCCATAATCAAGGCTCTCTTTCTTTTGGTATGATTATATAAAATTTATAAAAATTTATATAACCTTTATATAAAAATTTATATATAAAAATTTATATAATCTTTTATAAAATAAACCAACCTTTAGTCTATTTTATAAAACACACCAAAATAGTCTTATCTATTATTGTGGCCGAATTTTACACATAAGTGAGCCATCTCACGTGGTTGGTTTAATTCAATACAAACCATAGGTCCATGGTTCAAAACCCACCAATAGATGTCACCATTGATTTATTATGTATTTTTATAAAACAAACCAACTCTTTGGTATTTTAATTCATGATAAAATAATCCCATGGATTATTTTAAGCTTATAATAAATCATATGATCACCTTGGATCAAATCCCACCTCATGAATTAAACTAATTTAATTCATTCATTAATTAACTAATTAATTAATTAACTAATTAATTAATTAATTCATAGCCCATTAATGCTTCCGATGTGACTCTAAAATAAATTTAGACTTGCCTATTTTGGACTTTCCAAAATAGTCTCTCTTGATTGAAAAATCTAATTTTCAACTCGTTTTAAATCCCTCGGATTACTCGTAGTGCGTGTGACTAAATAGGCTTTCGATTTATGATGGCCGTCTATAATTAATCAATTAATTATAGAACGATCATGAGTGGCACCTAGTAGTACATCATGATCCCCAATTAATCGAAAGATCAACGGTTGACCTCAGAAATAATTCTGAAACCCTTCAGCAGCTATAATGAATCGTGCCCCATTCCCTTCACCATCTTATACCCACTTGGTTCAGGACATGGTCTATGTGTGTCAGTCCCCACCAGGCTGACTACGTCACACCTAGCCCAAGTAATATTTCCTCGTCCTACGGATTCTAATTACTCTCATGTATTTAAGAGATTCATACTCTGAACATGTCATGCTCTGGCCAGAGACTTCGAGTAATAATCCGACGATAGGCCTCGGGTATACATCTCCTCGCAAGGAGTGGTGAATCCTTTGTAGGCTGCTCAAACATCTTCGGGCACTTCGGCTTATACCCAATCATCCTGGGTCCACACCTCCTTGGAGATGCTTGCTTAAGATGTCAAAGTATAAGTCTCTATGACCAAGATGACTTGAACACCGCAAGTCAAAGGAACATCGCACTTAAGCTACAGTAAGAACTTCACTGACATATCTAAATGTAGACTACCATATGAAGTTTTACAGCCAGTCACTCCAATGAACTAGTTCCCTTAACTAGCATTCATGTTTATCTCCGGACATCTCAATGTCACCAGCTAGTGAGAATCAACTGATTAGAGAATAACCCATGCTAGTCTCAACAGAATTGATAGTGTCCGTATTTATCAATTCATCGACTAGGGACAATTTCAATACTTCACAATTACACATGTAGAGATAATCACTAGTTGTGAATTCATCACAAATTCTCTCATGCTGTGAATTATATTGCGGGCTTTCAGTAAATGAGTTTAAGATCTCAATCAAATACACAAACATGTATACTCAAATAGTGAATATTCATTTATTAGAATAAATGATCATAATCATAAGACGATTGCCTTAGGACACTTCTCTCATATTACTTGAGAATTCTAATAATGCTTAAGGGCACTAGGAAAAATAATGTATACACTATAAACCTTCCCCTTGCACCCAAATATATGTTAACACAATTAGAACAATCAAACCTCTGGCATAGGAGATTAGGTCACACTAACCTAAGAATCATCTCTAAAGTTACTCAACTTGGCTTAATCAAAGGAATACCTATAATCAAAAACCATGAAAATCTAATATGCAACTCTTGTAATCAAGGCAAACAAACCAAGTCTGGTCACAAGTTAATCCAATCTGATCAAACCCAAACTACACTTGAGCTCCTACACCTTGACCTATTTGATTCACATGGAGCCAAGTCACTAAGTGGAAATCGATACTGCTTAGTGATAATTGATGACTATTCTAGGTTTACCTGGGTTAGGTTTCTAAAGACCAAAGATGAAACCCTGAACCTGTTCAATAACTTTTGTAAGTTAATTTAAAATCAAAATGATACCAAAATCAAAAGACTTAGGTCTGACCACGAGGGAGAATTCGAGAATCAAAGATTTGAAGAATTTTGCAAAATAAATGGGTATAAACATGAATTTTCGTGCCCTAGAACCCCCCAACAAAATGGCATTGTAGAAAGGAAACATAGAACCCTACCGGAAGCTGCTAGGGCTATGCTCAATAAATTTGACCTACCTAACCATTATTGGGCAGAAGCAATTAGCACAGCTTGCTATATCCAAAATAGGATTCTGATTAATAAAAGACTAAATAAAACACCCTATGAACTTTACTACCATAGACTTCCAAACCTACACTATCTTAGAGTCTTTGGATGCAAAGTCCATATTCTAAACACCAAAGACTATCTTGGAAAATTCCAATCCTAGTCAAACTCAGGTATCTTTTTAGGGTACTCTACAACAAGTAGAGCTTATAGGGTCTACAACAAAATAAATAAGAAAATTGAAGAAACAACCAATTTAATATTTGATGAGGAAATTAACCCAAAAACTGATAATTCTGACTTAGCTTCATCAAATACTGATCAAGAAGATAATACAGAAACCCTAATCGAACCCTTAAATGATTTAACCATTGAACCAACTTCTGGGTTAGTGGAACCAACCAATGAACCAAGAATTGAACCCATTAGACCAGCTGGACCTGAAGCTGAGCAAAGTACTAGAAAAACCAAGAAACCCAAACTCAGTCACCCAACTGACCAAATTGTAGGTGATCTAACCTTAGGAGTCAGAACTAGAGCTTCCTATAGAAACCTTAGTCAAATAGACATGATTTCAAAGATTGAACCTAAGACTATAGAGGAAGCCCTACCTGATCCTGACTGGATCTTAGCTATGCAAGAAGAGTTAGCCCAATTTGAGAGGAATCAAGTCTAGGAGTTAGTACCTAAACCTAAGGGCAAATCCGTAATTGACACTAAGTGGGTTTTAGGAATAAGTTAAACGATCAAGGTGAAATAGTCCGAAATAAAGCTCGCTTAGTAGCTAAGGGATTCAGTCAAGTGGAAGGGTTGGATTATGATGAAACCTATGCCCCTGTAGCTAGACTGTGAGATCGTTGACGTATGCTAGAGGGGGGGGGGGGTGAATAGCAATTTCTTTGCTTCTTTCACCTACAATGGTTAGTAGCACAGCGGAAATACAATAATAAAACAATATAAAAGTACTAACCAATGCTAACACAGCGATTTAGTTGGTATCTACCCCGGTCGGGTGACTAATCCAACAATCCTTCGCCGGATCAAGCCCCGGACAACTTCCGGCTAGAAATCAAAGCTCCTTATGGGTGGAGAAACCTCACTACAACCCAAGCCAAGCTCAGAGAATAGTAGACTACTAACTTGCCCTTAACCAAGACAAGTTTCGTCACCATAATGGTAAGAAACGAGTTCCTTTAAATAGAACTCGAAATCTGAAACAGCCGCTACCAGTCGACTGCCCCCAGGGGCAGTCGACTGGTCCCACTCAGATTCGACCGTTGCCTACGTTCGAATCTTATAGCTGTTCCAGCCGACTAGCAGTCGACTGCCCAAACCTGGCAGTCGACTGCTCCCAGTCGACTGCCCCCACAAGGCAGTCGACTGCCAGTCTCCTAAGCCTAGGGTTTCTCCCCGAGTACATTTCACTCCGCACTCGAACCCTCCCAGCTTAGACTCTGAGTACAACGACTCACTCCTGGACCCTCACAACTCAGTTGACTCTTCTCCAGCAGCCTTGACTGTTGCCTTCACGCCCTCTTCATCTTTGGCCCTCGTCCCTCGGATGCGCACACAAGCCTCCAGCTTGCCTCCATGCCATCCTTCACGTATGCCTCGAAGTCCGCGTCCCTCGGCTCATCATCCCTGCTATCCAATGGTCCCTCAGATGCGCACACCAGCCTCCAGCTGACCTCCATGCCATCCTTCACCTGAAGACATCAACCGAGTCCCTGTGTACCTGTACACCTTCACACTCATGTACACATGTGAGAACAACACAAATCCTAACTTAACCATATTGACCAACACACATCAAAATCCATGATCCTCCAGATCATATCAGGCCGATTGCCCCAACAATCTTCCCCTTTTTGATGTGTGACAATATGTTAAGTTAGGTAAACACAACAATAATAACAGCATAAACAGCAATAGCAACTGAAAAATAAAGCATAACAAACAAGAGGCAACCTCCCCCTTAACCTATACTTTCTCCCATTTTTCAATTCTCATTGCTACCACCAAGTCAAGTCCTACCCAACTTGACTCTCACATAATCACCATTCCTTTGAGTCATTCCCAACTCAACATCCAAAATCACAACTTATAGTTAAGTTCCAAACCTAACTTAACCCTCAAGTTCTCCCCCTTTGACACCATCAAAAAGATTGCCCCAAGCAACCCTAATCCTTGGTGCCAAATAGAACTTGCCAGATTTCCCAAAAACCCCTCAGAAATCATCAAAAACCAATCTGTTTCACTTAGCAGTCGACTGCCCTCACAGGGCAGTCGACTGCCACCTGCGTTACACAGCTACTGCAACTCTTAGCAGTCGACTGCCCTCCCTGGCAGTCGACTGCCACCCCTATTACTGAATTTCCAACCGAAATTCAGACCCCTCTAGAAAATTCTAGAAAATTCCTAAAAATGTAAAATTTTACAAGCACGTTTGCTAAGGTATACCCTACCCTAGAAAAATATGTTTCATGACACACAACAAACGTGCTTGACTTTTGGTACAAACCCAAGTTTTGGCCAAACTTGGCTCTTTTGTACCAACTTAGAGTTCTAATCATGGGACTCTATATTTATCCTTTTAACCAAGCCCCATTTGTCATTCAAAATCACTTCCTAACTTTAGTTTTCTATATAATTTGATGACATGATAGAATCCCCACCTAATTCATCCTTGACATTATGAATGCATAATCTCTAACCAATTCCCTTTAACTTTCAATGATATCAACAACCATAAACATATGTGCTAAGTTCACAACTTTTCCCTCATTTGTCTATTCTTATTATGACATCATAGGTCAACCCATACCCTAGGTTTCCATGACTTAGCATAACCTATAGATGGCAACACACAAATACACACAACAAATATAACATATGAAAACAAAACTCATATCATAAGCATAAAAATGAAATATTTATACAATGTCAATTACCAAGCAAAATAAATCAAGTGCTAAAACTCTCAAAATGATAAAGCATTACAATCCAAATCTAGTGTTTGAGAGATAAATGATACATCAATGAAATAAATTCTCTCAACACTCAAAAGCTCCACTCTCTGAGCTCTCTCATCACCAGAACATGCTGCCGCCATCGTCTGAAGGAGGAGGAGGAGGAGGAGGACCCTGAGAGCCTAGATGCCACTGCTGCATCATGGTGTACATCTCCTCCTGACGCTGCTGAAAACCCTGAAAGAACTGCGTCAGGCCATCCACCTTGGCCTCAATCCTCTGCTCCGTCTGCTGGGATGTGTGAACATCCTCTCTGATCAGATGAACATCCTCCTAGAGTCCATGAACGTCAGTCTGGAGCTGAACAAACTCCTCTCGTGTGTAAGGTGCAGTAGGCTCCTCAGCAGGTGCATCAGGATCCTCCGCAGGGGCAGCAGGCTGAGGAACCTCCTTTCGCACGAACTCCCCTCGACGACTCTCTATGCCTGCCAAGGACAAATGACGTGCGCCAAACTGATCATAGTCCTTGGACAGGTGCCGAACCTCCCCGTCAGGCATCCTAATGCCCCGATGCCTCAGGAACTCTGACAGAACATTGCAGAAGGGCATATAAATCTTCCCACTGGCAGCGTGGGAGAAATGCACGATGGAGGTGAACACATGCAGGGAGACATCCATGCCTAACCTATGCTCCAAGGCATACATCATCACTAAATGGATAAGACGGACTTTATACCGTCCCTTGGTGACAATGGGTAATATACACTCCACAACAATTTTGTATATGACATAACTGAACGGACTCAGGTCCTTTGCAGCAAACATGCGCTCAGCCTCATCCCAGTGTGTCCCAAAGTAATGCATGTGAATCTGATCAATGGACACATCTGGAAAATCAAACGGCTCGACCATAGAAGGATAATAAACTCTAGGGTTGTTAGATGCCCTACTCTCAAGAAATCCAGCTAATACCAAAGGTGAGAAGGAGATAGGCATCCCGGCTACCCTAGACTCATACAAACTACTATTGGGATTGATACATGTCAAGTTCGCGTAGAACTCCTTGCACATGTCAACATGAATATCATGTTGGCAATATACAAGTTGCTCTAGCTTGAAGTGGTCGATGATCCCAATAATCTTAGGGGACTTCTGCTCAAAATAACTCTTATTTAGGTACCGGCATGTCATGACAATGAACTCATTGTCCTTAAACCGTTTCTCACACTCCGGTGACCTAAATCTAACCTCTTTATGTTTGGACCTAATCTCCCTCTGTGCTTGTTGACTCGGTTGGGATGATCCTTCACCCCTTGGTCTCTTGGAAGTCATCCTAAAGTCCAAAAACATCAATAAACGCAAGAACCACGAATAGATTAGTCCCAAGTGACAATTTCAACCTAAACAATAACAATGACGATGATTTACCTCTTAAGACGCTTCATGTCGATAGTGAGATGAGATCAACAACCCTAAGAGCCTATTGGAGGTGGAGGAGGACTTAGGTAACGATTTTGAGGCTTGGGGAGGCTTAAGGATGAGAAAGGGGGCTCAAGGAAGAGGAGACACACGGGGTTAGCACGCCAAAACCCTAGGGTTTGGCGGCCACCCCGTGGCGCCCCTTTTATAGAACGCGCCTGGTAGTCGACTGTCCTCATGGGGCAGTCGACTGCCGCCCCTTACAGAACGAGTTTTGGTTGATAGCAGTCGACTGCCCCCATGGGGCAGTCGACTGATGAGAGAACAAAATATTTTTCTCTTGCCAGCAGTCGACTGCCCCCATGGGGCAGTCGACTGATAAGCTTACAGAACGTTTAGCAAGTCGACACCAGTCGACTGCCCTTCCTTGGCAGTCGACTGCTACCCCATTTTCAGGTTTGCTAGTCCAATTTTAGTAATGCATATCTAATTCCCCAAATCTCCAAAAATTCTAAAATTTCATGGGGAGATTTGTGGATCCTAATTCTTCATGGGAAAAATATAACTTTAATTAAAATTATCCCGAATCCCAAGATTGACACAAACTTCAAGGTTCTTCAAAGTTAACCAATTATCCTTAATTCTAAAGTTCCAATTTGAGCCTCTCCTTGATGCTTAATCCCACACTCCTTCATAATCCATTCCTAGCACCAAATTATACAACAATCAACCTTAACTCTGAATTCTTCTCAATTATACTCCATTTTTCCACTTTCTTCCCTTTTGGTGTGCCAATATCCTAGAGTAAGGCTAACCTTAGCCTTTTAAGCCCTTTGGCACACTCCATAACTTTTCTAATCTCCTTGAAGAAAGCCACCTGAAATCCATTGACCATGGATTCCAACTTGGCTTCTAGAGCTCTCCTCTCTAGTTACCTCCCTAGGTAACTCATTTACCATTGCAATACCACACCGGTGCTCCTCCGGTGCTTCTTGCCTTTCTACTACTATTTTCTTAACTTTCCACACCTTGCCCTTGATTACTTCCTTCTTTCTCTCTTTAAATGGCTTTTCTTTGCCATTTTTGACTTTCTCTTTACTATAATCAAAAGGCCTCCTTGAATATAATACCTTATCATTATTAGCCCTTCTAGAATGGTATCCTAAGCCCGGTCTACCATTCCTAAGTTGTTGGTCCTTTGGTATCATATTTACTCTCTTGACCCCTTGACCAACTCTTCCTAAGTTTCTTTCCAATTGATCAAGTTTTGCCCTTAAAACTTGATTTTCCTTTTCTAGCTCCCTAACCTTAGTATCATGATTCCTAGGTTGATCATTTCTAGGTCTACCTATTTTCCTAGGCATATCTCTCCCTTTCTTGGAGTTTTTACCTTGGTCCTTAGGTCTAAAATTCCTAGGTGTATCATGAAACATGGAAGTTTTGGCATTTTGGCAGGCAAAGGTATTTCTATTTTTATCATGGTATCTAAAACCAAAATTATGTATGGGCAAGCAATCATTATTAATTCTAACATTCAAACATGCACTTTGACCATTCATGAAAGCTTTTGAAACATGAGCAACGTTAGAAGATACCTTCCTTACCCATGTAGCTCCCCCTTGATACATGCTCTTCTTCCTTTCTTCCTTTTCCCATTTTCTTAAGTGCTCTATCTTCTTGATGTCATTTTTCTTTGGGCACTTAGTGTGGTAGTGTCCCAATTCACCACAAGTGAAGCATCTTATCTTCATTTTCTTTTCTTGAGCTCTTCTACTCCTACAACCCATATTAGATTTAAATTGAATTGACTTGGGTTTAGGGTGTACCTCTTTTTTACCTTTTGGACACTTATTCTTGTAGTGCCCCTTTTCATTACATCCAAAGCACACAATGTGATCTTTGTTGCTTGCTTTGGTGGAGGTGGAGGCTAGGTTGACTACTTCTTCAACCTCGGAAGATGTGGAAGCTTCCTCTTGATCGGGAATTGATGGGGGTCTCTCCTCCCCCTCAATTCTTGAGCTTGATACTTCCTCTTCCTCTTCTCTAGATGAGGTAGATGATCTCTCACTCATTTTTTTCTCCTCACTTGAGGCTATAGATGCCTCTTTTTCTTGTTCTTGTTCTTTCTCGGCCTCATCTACTCCTTGAGCTTGTGTAGGGTTCTTATGATATTCTATGAGCCTTTTCCACAACTCATAGGCATTTTGAAATTCACCTACACAACTCAAAATATTTTTAGGCAAAAGATTCACTAAAGTTGTCATTACTTTTTCATTTGCTTTTGCTAGATCTTGTTGCTCATTTGTCCAATATCGTGGCCTAAGCTTTTTGCCATGCTTATCTTTAGGAGCTTCAAAGGATTCTTCAATAGACATTCGACACTCCCATTCCATTAGTAGCCACATCTCCATTCTTGACTTCCAACTCTCGAAGTCTTCATGGTCGTAGGCCGGTGGTGTGTTAATATCATCCCCTAGCTTGTCTTCCATGATTTCTAGTCCTCTAGCGATTTCTTCTTTGGCGGTTAGTCCAAAAAGAGCGGTCCTCGCTCTGATACCACTTGTGAGATCGTTGACGTATGCTAGAGGGGGGGGTGAATAGCAATTTCTTTGCTTCTTTCACCTACAATGGTTAGTAGCATAGCGGAAATACAATAATAAAATAATATAAAAGTACTAACCAATGCTAACACAGCGATTTAGTTGGTATCCACCCCGGTCGGGTGACTAATCCAACAATCCTTCGGCGGATCAAGCCCCGGACAACTTCCGGCTAGAAACAAAGCTCCTTATGGGTGGAGAAACCTCACCACAACCCAAGCCAAGCACAGAGAATAGTTGACTACTAACTTGCCCTTAACCAAGACAAGTTTCGTCACCTTAATGGTAAGAAACGAGTTCCTTTAAATAGAACTCGAAATCTGAAACAGCCGCTACCAGCCGACTGCCCCCAGGGGCAGTCGACTGGTCCCACTCAGATTCGACCGTTGCCTCTCAACGTTCGAATCTTACAGCTGTTCCAGCCGACTAGCAGTCGACTGCCCAAACCTGGCAGTCGACTGCTCCCAGTCGACTGCCCCCACAAGGCAGTCGACTGCTAGTCTCCTATGCCTAGGGTTTCTCCCCGAGTACATTTCACTCCGCACTCGAACCCTCCCAGCTTAGACTCTGAGTACAACGACTCACTCCTGGACCCTCACAATTCAGTTGACTCTTCTCCAGCAGCCTTGACTGTTGCCTTCACGCCCTCTTCATCTTTGGCCCTCGTCCCTCGGATGCGCACACAAGCCTCCAGCTTGCCTCCATGCCATCCTTCACGTGCACCTCGAAGTCCGCGTCCCTCGGTTCATCATCCCTGCTATCCAATGGTCCCTCAGATGCGCACACCAGCCTCCAGCTGGCCTCCATGCCATCCTTCACCTGAAGACATCAACCGAGTCCCTGTGTACCTGTACACCTGCACACTCATGTACACATGTGAGAACAACACAGATCTTAACTTAACCATATTGACCAACACACATCAAAATCCATGATCCTCCAGATCATATCAGGCCGATTGCCCCAACATAGACTTGAGTCTATTAGGATGTTACTGGCCTTTGCATCCCATAAAGGATTCAAATTATACCAAATGGAAGTAAAGTCAGCCTTCTTGAATGGGCTAATTAAGGAAGAAGTTTATGTAGGACAACCCCCAGGATTTGAGGATATAGAAAAACCTGAGTATGTCTATAAACTTAGTAAAGCCCTTTATGGACTAAAACAAGCACCTAGGGCCAGGTATGAAAGATTATCCAACTACCTGATTTCTAAAGAATTCAAACAAGGTCAAATTGACCCCACCTTATTTGTTAAAATTTTAGAAAAAGATATATTTATTGCCCAAATTTACGTAGATGATATAATATTTGGGTCAACAAATTCTAAATTTCTAAAAGAATTTGTAAAAATAATGGAAAATGAATTTGAAATGAGCTTAGTTGGGGAGCTCAACTTCTTCCTAGGGTTACAAATCAAACAAACCAAAGATGGAAATTATGTACACCAATCCAAGTATGCTAAAGAAATAATTAAGAAGTTTAAAATGGATAACTCTAAAAGTATAAATACCCCAATGACCACAAATGTAAAAATAGATAGTGACCCTGATGGTAAACCAGTAGACCTAAAACTTTATAGAAGTATGATAGGAAGTCTACTGTACCTTACAGCCAGCAGACCTGATATACTTTTCTCAGTAGGAATGTGTGCTAGGTACCAAACCTATGCTAAGGAAACTCACTTAGCAGCCCTAAAAAGAATTTTAAGATACATTAAGGGCACCCTAAATGTAGGGATTTGGTATCCTAGGTCTTCATCCTTTAAGTTATCAGGATACTCTGATTCTGACTACGCTGGTTGTAAATTAGATAGAAAAAGTACAAGTGGAAGCTGCCAACTCTTAGGAAATAGCTTAGTAAGTTGGTGCAGTAGAAAGCAACACTGTGTTGCTTTATCCACAACTGAAGCTGAATATGTAGCCTTAGGAGAGTGTGTAGCTCAACTCCTGTGGATGATGCACACTCTTAAGAACCTTCAGCTAGGCTACAATCAAACCCAAGTCAATATTGACAATATCAGCTCAATTAATTTAACCAAAAACCCAATTCAACATTCCAGAACCAAACACATAGAAGTAAAACATCACTTTGTAAGAGATCACGTAGCTAGGGGTGAAATAGTCCTTAAGCATGTAGACTCTAAATCTAACCTAGCTGACATATTCACTAAACCCCTACCTGAATCTGAGTTCAGCTTACTAAGAAGGCAATTAGGATTATGCTTAGTAGAGTAGAATCACATTTTTGTTGCTTTTCTACTTTAATTGAAAATGTTTTTTTCTTTTCAAACTTTTGACTTAGTCTTATTTCAAAAACTACCCCCTTCAAAACTAGGGTCTTTTCTCGAAATGGACTTAGCCTAGACCCTAATCCTAGAACTGCATGCACCTATAGATCTAGAAGCCAGCATCTCACAAGCACCTTAGGGTACTTCTGATTGATAACCTAGAAAGGGTTGAGATGCTTAGGTCTTTGCCTTAATTCAAGATGCTTTAAGTCAGTGCATCTGCAGTAATTGGGGCACTAAATAAAACTGAACAGCAATCAGGTTAAGCGTCAAGTTTAGACAATCTAACTTGAACAGCTCACATAACTTGACTAACCCTAGCGAAAGCTACTGTTTATAACAGTTAGTAAGTAGCTAATTGGGTTAGACAGGTCCCTAAAGATGAAAATTGATTTAACCAGATTTAGATCCTGAATTGAGTCAGTACAGCAAATGCTCTATTTACTTATTGCAAATAATTTTGTTCAGCAATTTTTTGATATATGTCAAAGGGGGAGAGATGGAAAGAAAAGAGAGAATCCAATTTTTTTTTTAAAATTTTCCTCCTATTTCTTTCGTCAAAAAGTAACTTTTGAAAATAGAAAAGTGCTTACTCTCAAAACTGAAAAGTCAATTTTTGAATACTCAATTTTTAAATACTCCAAATTGGTTTCAAAAACTATTTATTTAAGTTAGAAAATTCAAAAACTTAAAAACTATTTTTTTAATTTTTTTTCTAAGCTTAAAAAGTTTTTAAACTCTAAAATTTTCTTTGGCTTAAAAAGTTTTTAACTCTGAAATTTTTTTTGGCTTAAAAATTGTTTTTAACGCTGAATTTTTTCTAAACTTAAAAATTCTCCAACTCTAAAATTTTTTCTCTAAAGTTTAAAATTTTTCCCTAAGTCTGAACCTTTTTTTGAAAATCTTTCTAAGTCTGAACCTTTTTTTTGAAAATCTTTCTAAGTCTGAATCTTTCTAAAAGCTTGAAAATTTCTAAAACTTTTCAAAGTCTGAATTTTCTTTAGCTTAAAACTTTTCTTCAAGTCTGAAAAAGTTTCTAAGTCTGAAAGTTTTCCTAAAGCTTAAAATTTGTTAAAGTCTGAAAACTTCTCTAAACTTAGAATATGTCTTTTTTTTGGCTAATACTTGAAAAATTCCCAAACTTAAACTTGTTATCAAACATGAAATTTTCTAAGTATTGAAAGTCACACCACGTACTTTTGAAAAACCTAGGGGGAGATTTCTTCCAGGGGAGGGAATCTAACTTAGGATTTCATTTACGCAATTCAACTTAACTTTTTGAACTAGGTTGCCATATATCAAAAAGGGGGAGATTGTTGGTGCAGGTTGCACCCAAGTCAAACCTGTGTTTTGTGTAGCGATCTCGGCCTCTTTGGTCCCCGCAGGCAACTCTCTAGGCCCGAGACCCTACTTATGTAGCGACACGACCCCTCTAGCCCCCGCAGGCGACTCTCTAGGTCGTGCCCTACCAGTCTTCCCACTCCTGGCGGTGGGTTTTTGCCTTTCTCAAGATTCAAACTCTAGACCTCCAGGTTAAGTACTAAAGTTTATGAATCCTGATACTTGGTATCAGGATTCATAAACTTTAGTACTTAACCTGGAGGTCTAGAGTTTGAATCTTGAGAAAGGCAAAAACCCACCGCCAGGAGTGGGAAGACTGGTAGGGCATGACCTAGAGAGTCGCCTGCGGGGGCTAGAGGGGTTGTGTCGCTACATAAGTAGGGTCTCGGGCCTAGAGGGTTGCCTGCGGGGACCAAAGAGGCCGAGATCGCTACATAAAAAATTTATTTTGGTATCAGAGCCCATGTTGCGAGATACCTCAAAAATTTTTACTAGTCTTTTCGGATTTGTCGGAGTTAAATCTGATACCTACTCGGTAGGTGTTAGAGCTCGGGTTGGATGAAATCTATCCGAGTACATTTCGGATCTACGGAGTCGATTTTGTAACGTGATGTGTATGTTGGGACCTGACGGCAACGGGACATCTCCAGGCGACAAGAGGTATATCTTTCTAGAACTATCCTACCTTTAGTATTTATTATTGGTCTTAGGATTGGTTAGACTTTCCCAGCTTTGTGGGATCATGTATATATACTGGATGGATCGGTATTCATTGACTTGGTTTTAGTTGGACTGACATGTAGTCAATCTATTCTATCTGTGATCGTTCATTTGAACGATTGGTCGACTCATTGCTGATGAGACCTTGGAGCAGAGAATGTTAATTCTCTAGTAGCACCGACTGTTGAGTCGGAAAGCCAAGGTCGAATCTGTCGACAATCGATTGGAGGTTAAGGATTATAGTTTGACGGGACCTCACTATTCATGATACTCATACTAGCTATTATTAGCTGGGCGAGGATTAAGATTCCTATCGTAGTTGACTCGATCAGTAGATGATTGATTTACTCTGATTTCGAGAGTCAGTACATCCCCATAGCATATCAGATGACTCAGCGTCAGGAGTTCATGACTATTCAGCAGGGGAACCACACAGTATTGGAGTACAGTGCAGAATTCAACCGTTTGGCAGAGTTCTGCCCTGAGCTAGTCACCGAGGACCGACCGAGGATGCTGCATTTTACTCGAGGATTAGATGGCTATATCAGATCATGTCTTGCGGGATTCAGTACCGTATCCTACCGGGAGGCTTTGGAGAAAGCCCTTCTGATCGAGATGACTCAGCAGCAGTTGAATGATGAGAAAAAGAAAGGAAAGGAGTCAGCGAAGAGCTCGACACAGAGTCAGCCACAGCAGACCACCGGGCAGAAGCAGGGCAGTCAGAGCCAGCCTTCTCAGAGCGCTTCTGGGGACTCTGCTCGGCCTCAGAAGACCAGACGTTCAGGAGGATCATCTCGGTCTTCTCAGCAGCATCAGCGGAAGACAGGCGGACAGTATCAGTGTACTCAGTGTGGGTCCAGAGGGCACTCGAAGACAGAGTGTCCCGTAGGGCATGCAGTATGCTACTACTGCAAGCTCCCGGGACACATGATTCACGACTGTGCACTGAAGGCACAGAACGAGAGGACTGAAGTCGCGACTCAGAGTGGACATACAACTCAGTCAGGATCTCAGAGGGGAGGCCGCAGGACTTAGCATTCTTTCCGTCCACCCCAGACAGCCTCTTCAGCTACCGTGTACAGCATGCCTGGTTACGAGCATCTCAGTATGCCAGGGGCATCTCAGGGTTCCTTTCCAGGACCACCACTGCAGTACATGCCCCAGGCTCAGTACCACCCGGGATACCAGACTGCACCCTACCAGCAGGGTTATCAGACGGTACCATGTCAGCCTCAGCCACCCATGGGAGCACCAGTACCCCCGGCTCTGCCACCACCGCAGCCACAGCAGTATCCGCCACTACCTCCACCACCCGAGACGGGGCGAGTCTATGCAGTTACTCGAGAGGAGGCCCAGAGGGCTGATGGATCAGTTTTCCGCGGTATTATTTCTCTATATTCAGTTCCCGCAGATTTACTAGTAGATACTGGTAGCTCGTATTCTTTCATTTCACGTATATTCATGGCTAGGATTGGTAGACTACCTACCTCTATAGCACGACGGCTATCTGTGTCTTTACCATCTGGTGAGACCTTGTTCATCACTCAGGAGGTCCGAGGATGTCCATTGGACTTCGACAGTGTGATTCTTACTGTAGATCTGCTAGTACTGGAGATGGTGGATTTTGACATCATTCTCGGCATGGATTGGCTCACAGCATACCATGCCACAGTGGATTGCCGGACGAGGGTGGTCACTTTTCGGCCTCCGGACCAACCCTCGTGGGATTTCACCGGCATCCGAGATGACGGCATATCTATTATTTCTGCGCTCCAGGCGCAGAGATTGCTATCACAGGGTTGCTCGGGCTTTCTATTATCGATGATCAGCGTAGACGATAGCGGTGGCACATCTCTTCCAGATGTTCCAGTAGTTCGAGAGTTCTCTGACGTCTTTCCAGAGGAGCTACCAGGTCTTCCTCCCAGGAGACAGGTTGAGTTCACTATTGAGCTGATACCGGGGACTTCGCCGACATCGAAAGCTCCGTATCGTATGGCACCGAGGGAGTTGGAAGAGCTGAAGGTCCAGCTCCAGGAGTTATTGGACAGGGGATTCATCAGACCTAGCATCTCACCTTGGGGCTCCCCAGTTCTCTTCGTGAAGAAGAAAGACGGTTCTTTGAGGTTGTGCATCGACTACAGACAGTTGAATGCAGTGACCATCAAGAACAAGTACCCCCTGCCGCGGATTGAGGATTTGTTTGATCAGCTCAGAGGCACCAGTGTATTCTAAGATTGATCTGCGATCCGGATATCATCAGTTGAGGGTCAGAGAGTCAGATGTCCAGAAGACAGCGTTCCGCACCAGATATGGTCATTATGAGTTTTTGGTAATGCCATTTGGGCTTACCAATGCTCCAGCGGTGTTCATGGATTTGATGAACCGCATATTCCTGGATTACTTGGATCAGTTCGTGATTGTCTTCATCGACGATATCTTGATCTATTCACGTTCTGAGCAGGAGCACGCGCAGCACCTTCGCATTGTTCTGGAGACCCTCCGACGGGAGTGCTTATATGCGACGTTTAGCAAGTGCGCGTTCTGGCTACACTCAGTTGGTTTTCTGGGCCACGTAGTTTCCAGTCGAGGTATTTCAGTAGACCCCCAGAAGATCGAGGCTGTCACCAGTTGGGAGTAGCCGATGTCTGTTCAGGAGGTTCGTAGCTTCTTGGGACTAGCCGGTTACTACAGACGATTTGTAGAGGGATTCTCGAGTATTGCTATACCGTTGACACGCCTTACCAGGAAAGACGTGAAGTTCACATGGTCAGAGGCTTGCGAGTCCAGCTTTCAGGAGCTGAAGCAGAGATTAGTGTCCGCACCCGTCCTCGTTCTTCCATCAGGAGAGGACGGATTTGTGCTATATACGGATGCGTCCTATCAGGGATTAGGCGCTGTTCTGATGCAGCATGGGCGGGTAGTGTCTTATGCTTCTCGACAGCTGAAGGAGCATGAGAAGAACTACCCTGTACACGATCTAGAGTTGGCACCCATCATCTTTGCTCTGAAGATCTGGAGGCACCACTTATACGGTATCACGTTTGAGATTTTTACTGATCATAAAAGTCTCAAATACCTATTTACGCAGAAGGAACTCAACCTCCGACAGAGGAGGTGGATGGAGTTCCTGAAGGATTATGATTGCACCATTAGCTACCATCCAGGGAAAGCTAATGTTGTGGCGGACGCATTGAGCAGGAAGTCCAGAGGGACTTTGGCCTGCCTCCGGGCATCAGTTACCGAGATAGTTCAGGGTTTCTCAGAGTTGGGTTTAGAAGAGCAGGGACAGACTGAGCAGGGTATTCTTGTGACTATGGTTGCTTAGTCATCGATCAGGACGAGGATCAGAGAGGCTCAGGCGAGTGATCAGCATCTACAGTTCCTCGGCAGCCGAGCAGCTATAGAGCAGCAGTCTGACTTCACCCGAGATGATCAGGGTACATTATATTTTCGTGGGAGACTCTGTGTACCAGAGGGACATCCGATTTTGGAGGAGCTGTTATAGGAGGCACATCGCTCCCGTTTCTCTATCCACCCGGGCGGCACCCGTATGTACCGAGACTTGCGCCGTTCCTACTGGTGGAACGGAATGAAGCGAGACATCGCTGATTTCGTAGCTCAATGTTTAGTATGCCAGCAGGTGAAGGCAGAGCACCTGAGACCTGCTGGGCTACTCCAGAGTATTCCCATTCTCGAGTGGAAATGGGAACATATCACTATGGATTTTGTGGTGGGACTGCCTAGGACCAGACGAGGCCTTGACGCGATTTGGATGATCGTTGATCGATTAACCAAATCTGCGCACTTTTTAGCTATTCGGAGGACCGATCCCCTGGACAGATTAGCAGAGCTGTATTGCAGAGAGATCATCAGATTGCATGGCATACCTTTGAGTATTATCTCTGACAGAGATCCGCGGTTCACCTCACGCTTCTGGCAGAGTCTGCAGAAGGCCATGGGTACCGAGCTCAGATTTAGTATAGCCTTCCACCCGCAGACCGACGGTTAGTCAGAGCGGACCATCCAGACCCTAGAGGACTTACTTCGAGCCTGTGTTATGGATTTCGGGGGCAGCCAGGAGGATCATCTGCATCTTGTTGAGTTCGCCTACAACAACAGCTATCATGCGGCTATCCAGATGGCACCGTATGATGTGTTGTATGGTAGGCCTTGTCGGACACCCACCCTCTGGGAGGAGATTGGGGAATCTCAGCTGTTAGGACATCAGAGAGCTCAGCACAAGGCAGAGTTAGTCCGTACTATCAGACGCAGGATGTCCGAGGCGCAGGATCGTCAGAAGAGCTATGCCGACCGGAGACGGAGACCTCTGGAGTTCTCCGTTGGTGATCATGTATTTCTGCGAGTTTTACCCACGAAAGGGGTGAAACGGTTCGGTCTTCGAGGTAAGCTTGCTCCGCGTTACATTGGCCCTTTCCAGATTTTGGAAAGGATTGGAGCAGTGGCTTATCGTCTAGCTCTTTCACCATCTATATCCGGGGTACACGATGTATTCCACGTATCCATGCTGAGGAGATATGTACCCGACCCTTCACATGTACTATCAGATGTCTCAGTTCCACTTCAGCCTGACGCGACTTATGAGGAAGTTCCCGTCCGGATTCTGGGTCACCGAGAGCGTCAGTTGCGGAACAAGACAATCCGGCTTGTTAAAGTCGGATGGCAGCATCACTCGGATGAGGAGGCTACCTGGGAGCTTGAGCATGTCATCCGAGCTCGCTACCCTCACTTATTCACTTGAGGTATGTACGGTTAGTTACTGTTCAGTATTTCTATCTACATACTTCCTGATAGTACTTACCATGGTGTATAAATGAAATTTGGGGACCAAATTTTTATTAGTGGGGGAGGATGTTAAATCCGAAATTTTAATCACTCTAGAAAATTTTCTAGGAATTTTCTAGAATTTTTGGGGCTTAAATAGAATAAAATAAATGGTTACAAGGACTAATATGTAACAAAATTTGAACTTGAGGGGCAACCTCGCAATTTGACAAGCAGTTGGGCTAAACCGCAAAAAGAACCAAACCTAAGGTTGAAGTTGCAAAAGCCCAAACTTGTTGGACTAAAATGCAAAAGTAGCCTCACTTATTAACCTAGCTTTTCTCCCCTCGTCGCGACAGCGCCCGCAGCCAACGCCGCGACTCCCTCTTCTCCCCGTCATCTGCCTTCGCCGCGTGCCCTAGCCGCGCCCTCTCGATTGCCGACGATCTGTTCCCTCCACGCGAAGCCGGCGAGCTCAAGGCCGCCGACTCCCCCTTCCCTCTCGGTCGCGCGCACTCGACGCCAAAGACCCTAGCTTCTTCCTTCTCCGAGTTGCCCTAGCTGCAAGTGAGGTCAGCGACCTTCCTCTTCTTCTCCCTGGACGACCACCACGACGCGACCTACTTCCCTTGAGCCAATCAGGTGGTCTAGGGAAGAAATTTCCCTTGAGGAGCAAGGTCTACTTGACGTTCTCCCAACTGAGGTCGATTCCGAATCTTCTCTGCTTCGGATAGCTGCCTTCCTTGGTGCCGATCAGAGGTAAGCTAGTGTTACGGATTTACATTAGCGGTTGAGTTGTTCTGTGGTGAGAAGTGGGTTTCTTCCACCGGGGGTAAGGAATTGCTCTGTTCTTTTCTGCCGAGGAGGTTGCCGTGAGTATGAACATAAGGTTGCCTTGTTTTGGATAGGTGATTTTGCTCAAGATTAATTAGTGGCAGCATTACCTCCTACTCCTATTCTCTGTGCCGATTTGGTTATCTGACTTAGAGAACTGCTTGGGATTAGGTAAGGAGATGAATTGCTTCTACTCGGGTTTGCTTAAGGTTAAATTGATTGGGAGGATTTAATTCCTTGTGTAACTCCAGTTGCAATCAGCTTGGAAGCTGAGGTAGCAGCTTGGATCTGCCCTCACTGTTCTGTACATCTTCTGGATTTGCATGAGTTTTGGAGCTGGGATCAGAGGTAAGGAGTTGGAATTTAGGTATAAATGTTGGCATTTAACTTCATTCTGTTGGTGCCGATTGTGCTTGCTTAGGTAGATTGAATTTAATCCTAACTACGTGAAGTAATTAGGATTCTCCCCGATAATTAGATGTGATTAAGGGGCATCCAGTTAATTAAAAATAATTTAATGGAAAGTGAAATAATTAGGTGAACCCTAATATGGTTTGGATACTTTTTAGCTATTTTTCATTTTTATGATAGCTAATTAAGTATGTCCTTTATACAGGGACCTGATTGGATTTTTATTGTTGATTATTGACGGATGGTTCTTTCTGATTGATACGGACTTCACTACTCTTGGAGGCGGATACTTCCTGCTTGTTTTCTTAGATCCACTTTACCTTTATGCATGGCTTGCTATTATTTATGCAGTAGGTCCTTGTTTACCTTACCTGCTACCATTTTGTTATCCTGCTTGATACTTATGCTTGACCTTAGAGTAATCTTATTTTACTTCTATACAGTCTCGCTATTGTTTATCTGAATCTGTATAGTATCGGTATAAGCATGAGTCTGTAGATATTGATTAGCATGCCATGGTATGATTGCACTGGTTTATTCTAGTTATACTTGTATGTGTATCTAGACATTGATGTTTGGGTATGATTCATGTTTATGACCTGTGCATATTAGATTGAGTCATGTGTTGATGACCTGGTAGGGTTTGCATGTATTGGAGTCATGCACCATACCTGCACTGTTTGCATGCCAGCGATCAGCGACTCCCTTGTGGTTGAGCCTGTCGTCCTCTGGCACATGATCTGCACACACGGCCACTCATGGGTTAGTGGATACCGTAGCGTGTGTGCATTTGCTCTGTTTTGCTCCGCTCAACCGCTCATGGGTAGTGGTTTCGGAGCGTGGTAGCAAGCAGGGATCCCTTCTCTTCCCATAGACCAAAGAAGATGAGAGAGATATCTCCCCCATATATACATGGGGCGGAGTGTTCACTCCACCAGCATCCTGTCCACTCGGTCACTCAGGAGCAGTGATAGCAAGGTGCGTACAGTGTCACAGCTCTACCCACTCAGCCGACACAGTATCGCCTGCCTCGGTGGCTTGACTGGTGTTAGGGGGTGACAATGACATTGCATCATATGCATACGATGGATTGTGCACTTGTTTGTGTTTGCTGCATTTATTTGCTGCACTTGTTTAACATA
Source organism: Boesenbergia rotunda (assembly GCA_024364735.1). NCBI lineage: Eukaryota > Viridiplantae > Streptophyta > Magnoliopsida > Zingiberales > Zingiberaceae > Boesenbergia > Boesenbergia rotunda. Next base: position 1,050,308 of record JAGFNQ010000920.1, read on the forward strand.
CACATACAGGATATATGATATATGTGTGGTATACTGACCCTGCACTAGCTCGCATGGTACGAGTCCCTTATATGATCAGGATAGGCAGATTTACTGGTATGTATGTTCAGTTTTGCATATTCTGATATTTCTATTGAGACTGTATCCATGTTGATTCTTTATAGCTTCTTCAGCTATTATACTGCCATGCATATCTATCTATATCCGCAGAGTCCACTTGGACTCACCACCCGTCACCATGATTTTGTTTTCAGGTTGATAGCTCGCCGGAAGATCCCAGTTGCCAGTCCCAGGGTCCCTACTACTCCGTAGCTGGTGCTTCCACGTTTCTTTATTTTCTATTCCTAGCATTTGTTAGGCATTGTAGTCGGTTGTTTATGTCACGAGTCTGTATTCGTGCTTTATTCATTCGGCGTTGTATTTTTGAGTCCTCTGTTGGACTTTGGGCGTTTGTTTTGCTACGCGTCTGCCCCGGGGGCAACTCTAGTGAGTTTTATAGTCTTCCGCTCTATTATCCTTCGCTTCAGTATTTTTATATATCTATTTTAAGGCCTGAGGCCTATTATTATCTGCGTGGGTTTGTGTGTTTGTGTAAATTGTCCGTCGGACAGGGGAGATGCTGTCCGATTTTATATTGGATCAGCGGCTCCGCCGGTCTCGGGGCGTGACATTTTGATATTGGCAAAAGGGTTCAAATGTTAAGGGTTGTTTGTTATCTAACACCTTACTTGAGTGTACAGGAAAAGTCCTAGCGAAGGGCTGCTAGGCTCTGGCGAAGGACTGCCAGAAAGGAAAAGTCCTAGCGAAGGGCTGCTAGGCTCTGGCGAAGGGCTGTCAGAAGAAAAGTGCTGGCGAAGGGCTGCTAGACTCTGGCGAAGGGCTGCCAGAAGAAAAGTGCTGGCGAAGGGCTGCTAGACTCTGGCGAAGGGCTGTCAGAAGAAAAGACCTAGCGAAGGGCTGCTAGGCACCAAGCAAAGGGCATCTTGGTACTCAAGACCTGGCGAAGGGCTGCTGGGCAAAAGTCCAACTGGAGGAACCGGTTGGCACCAGGTAAACTCTCCCGAGAGGAGTAGGTGAGGACGCGTTCCCCTTCGAGGGAACATTAGGCGTCGGTTCGACCTAGGACTCCATTTTGGAGACCAAAGTCAGAACCAAGACAGCTCAGGCTACAATATACTAATATGTATTTGCATTGTCTTGTTTTGGACTAACCCTGGATGCAGGACTGAAGGACCGAGTGTCTGCAGCTCAGAGAGCCTCAGAGGAGTGAGGCAGAAGCTGAGCAGGGCGCCCGGAGTGTCTCGGACGCCCCCAAGGCCAACACAAACAGTCGAAGCAAACTCTACTTCAGAAAACAAGCTAATGAGGGCGCCCCCGCTGTCCCGGGCGCCCCCAAGGTGAACCAAGACAGAAGGAAGCTGACTGCCGCGCCTGCGCTGCGCACAAGGGCGCCCCCGCTGTCCCGGGTGCCCTCACAGCCAGGGCGCCCCCGCTGACCAGGGCGCCCCAGCTGCCTTTACCGAGGAGAGCTCAGAGGCTGCGGATAAGGGCTGAACTAGTCAACCAGGGCGCCCCCAGCGTCCAGGGCGCCCCCGTCAAGGTCTTATCCCATGGTTTAAGGGATAAACCATTGACCGCGCCAAAAGCGGATCGCTAGCCACGTGGGGGGTCGTCCCCGTCGACCAGGGCGCCCCCAGGCCCTATATAAAGGGCCCTCGACCCCAACTTCTAACAACAACTTCAATACAACGCTTCTACGCTCTTCTGCTCCCGCGCCTCGCTCCGGAAACCTCCTAACTCGAGCCGACGATGTCCCGCTGCTCCGGAAAAGTCAACCTACATTCGGACGTCGGTAAAAGAAGAGCATTTTTGTTTAACTGTTTACTGTGCTATAATTGTAAATCGATATTTTTGTAAACTGCTTTTGCGCCTTATATAGAATTGCCCAAAGTAAACGATCAACGATCGTGGGCCTTGGAGTAGGAGTCGACACAGGCTTCGAACCAAGTAAAATCGACTGTGTCTCTGTGTTGTGAATTTAATTTCCGCTGCGTACTTGCTCTAAATTTTCCGAAAAATGATTTCCGATATTCACCCCCCCTCTATCGGTTTTCTCGATCCAACAAGATGCGCACACCAGCCTCCAGCTAGCCTCCATGCCATCCTTCACCGTACCGAGGCCGTCCAGTCAAGTCCATATGCGTACCTGTACAACCTGCACACTCAACATACGCATATCAAATACACAAGAGTAAACCCTAACTTAAACCCTTTGCCCAAACATCAAAACCCATGATCACACCGGACCATCTTAGGGCCGATTGCTCCAACAATCTCCCCCTTTTTGGTGTTTGGCAATCTGTTTAAGTTAGGAAAGCAAGATAGTAGTAAATAGTAAAAACCATGCTAAATGAATGCATATGCCATGCATGAATGGATCCTATCCCACGGCAACCCACACCTAACTTTCCAAGTTAGGAATTTTACACCTAGCCCTCCAAGCTAGGAATTTCCCACCTAACCCTCCAAGTTAGGAATTTTACACCTAGCCCTCCAAGCTAGGAATTTTCCACACCTAACCCTCCAAGTTAGGATTTTCCCACACTTAGCCCTCCAAGCTAGGATTTTCACCACCTAACTTTCCAAGTTAGGATTTTTCCACACCTAGCCCTCCAAGCTAGGATTTCCACCACCTAACTCTCCAAGTTAGGATTTTCACATATACACTGGGCTTTTTAAAGCTTCTCCCAAGCTCCCCTACATTGGACTTACAAAGGCTTTTTAAGAACCTCTCCAAGGTTCCCCTTACGCCACGAAGGGAGCAACCAAGCTCCCCTTCAAACTCAACTCCCCCTAAACCTGGGGTCTTTAGCAAAGGTATATTGGTTTCTTACACTTAAACCCAATATTTCTCTCCCTTTGCCATACATAAAAAAGAGCCCAATTCTCATTTTTCCCAGGCCAAGTTCTACCCAACTTGACCTCCTAACACCATGTTAAGTTACCCCCACCCAACATCCGAGTTCTTCCCCTTTTGAACACCATTAAGGCTTGCTCCTAAGCAACCTTTCCCTTAGTGCCAAAACGAACTCAAACCACTCTAAAAACTCTAAGGTTTGCAAGCACACTTGCTAGGATATATCCTATCCTAGAAAAATAATGATATTGTGAAAATATCAAGTGTGCTTGACTTTTGATACAATTCTAAGCTTCTTAAGGATTTTGCATGAAGTATCAACTTCCAAATGTATCTTTAATTCCATGTGTTTGCCAAATTTTTCCATCTTAGTTCGACATATGGAATTGTCCTCAATCTCCCCTCTAAATCTTAGATTCCTAGGGAGACTCATCAACTTCCTTGATTTTCAAGATATTCAATAAGTTTATATTAAATCATGGGATAACACTCTATCTATGGACTATAAAGACATATTCAAGAGGCTCAATCCTAAATCATATCCCACGATCAATCTTGGAATTTTTTATGATCAAAAATGCTCTTTTCCATGCTTACTCTCATTGACCAGTCGACTGCACAAAATGGGCAGTCGACTCCCAGTCAAACAGAGAGTTTTCTGGGCCAGAGCAGTCGACTTCCAGGGTTGACAGTCGACTTCCCAAACTCACAGTGAGTTCCTGGGCATCGAGCAGTCAACTGCCCCCTTGGGGCAGTCGACTGCTATCTGTTTTTCAGATTTTCAGTCGAAATTCAGAAATGTCCTAAAAATTCTACAAATCTCCAAAAATTCTGAAATTTTGTGAGGAGATTTGTGAAGCTAATATCTACTTGGGAAAAATATGTTTCCAAATAAATGTACTCCACATCCCAAGATTGACACAAAATCATATTTCTTCTAAAGTGTATCAATTAATCTCTTCCCAAAAGTCCTAATTCTCACTTCTCTTCAACTCATCCTCTTATCCTTGATCCAAATACATTTCTAACATTGAAATATATGGTATTCCACCATTAAACCTCAATTTCATCAATTAATTTTCCTTTTTCATCTTTTCTCCCTAAATTCTCCTTTTAATGTGCCAAAATCTAGGATTAAGACTTACCCAAGTCTTCTAACCCTTTTTGTCACATTTCACTTTACTTCCTAAGGGAGAAACTTTTGAGATCCATTTAACATGGACCCCAAAGGCTCCTAGAGCTCCCCCTTGAGCTCTTAGCCCTAGTCACCTTCCTAGGTGACTCAATCCATACTAGGCAACACCGGTGTGCCACCGATGACTCTTGGCCTATAACCCGGACTCTCTTAACATTAGACTCCTTGTCCTTGGTTATGTCCTTATCTCTCCCTTTGGATGACACCCTCTTGCCATCCTTGGACTTACCCTCCTTGCCATATTTATGTGCTTTACCAGCACACGTCTTTCCATTTACCTTGGAGGTCTTAGATTGGTAGCCCAAACCCGATCTATCATAGTTAGGTTTTAGGCTACTCAATACTAGGTCTAAACCCTTAGATCCAACCTTGAATCTCTCTAGGGTCTTTTCTAATGTATCAAGCCTCAAGGCTTGATTTTTCCTCTCTAAGATTCTAACCCTAGTGTCCTCATGTCCACCTTGGACATTTATAGATCTACCCTTCTTTCTAGGCATGTGTCTCCCCTTCTTGGGGTTAATGCCTTTATCCTTAGGTACATAAGTGGTAGGTCTATCATGATGCATGCTTTTTATAGAATGATGATCTACCTTGTTATTCCTATTCTTATCATTATATCTAAATCCAAAATTATGCACCATGAAATATTTCTCATTAATTTTAGCATGCATGGAGGAATGATTTGCATTATTTCCAAAATGTAAGGAGGAACTTGAAATTGAATTGCATTTTACCCTAGGGTTAGGAATTACCTCCCTTACCCTTGTAGTCCCTCCATGTTGTGACCTTTGCTTCCTCCTTTCTTCTTTCTCCCATCTTCATAGATGCTCCATTTTCTTGAGCTTTCCACTCATTGGGCATCTTGTGTGGTAGTGTCCTAGCTCTCCACACGTGAAGCATCTAATTTTCTTTTTCTTAGCTTGAGCCTCTTTATTCCTACAACCCATGTTAGATTTATTCGAAATTGAAATGGATTTAGATTTTACCTCCCTTTTATCTTTTGGGCACTTGTCCTTGTAGTGCCCCTTTTCATTGCACCCAAACCAAATGATATGGTTTTTGTTGCTTGCTTTGGTGGAGGTGGAGGCTAGGTTGACTACTTCTTCAACCTTGGAAGATGTGGAAGCTTCCTCTTGATCCGGAATTGATGAGGGTCTCTCCTCCCCCTTAATTCTTGAACTTGACACTTCTTCTTCTCTTGAAGAGGTTGATGAATTCTCACTTAACTCCTCCTCTTCACTAGATGAGGTGGATGACCTCTCACTCTCTTCTTCCACTTCACTTGAGGATGTTGACACTTCTTTTTCCTTTTCTTCTTCGGGCTCTCGAATTTGTATAGGATTTTCATGATATCGTTTCAACTTATCCCATAACTCATATGCATTTTCATATTTACCTATAACACTCAAAACATTGTTAGGCAAAATATTTACTAGAATATTTATTACCTTTTCATTCGCTTTTGCTAGGTCTTGTTGCTCTTGATTCCAATATCTAGGCATATGCTTTTTCCCGTGCTTATCCTTTGGAATCTCGAATGGCTCTACGATCATCATCCTACACTCCCACTCCATGGTAAGCCATGTTTCCATTCTTGCCCGCCAATAATTGAAATCTTCATGATCGTACGGCGGTGGAGTGTGGATGTTGTCCCCCAACTTATCTTCCATCGTTTCTTGTCCTTTAGCGCGTGATCCCTTGGTGATTAGTCCAATAAGAGCGGTCCTCGCTCTGATACCACTTGTGAGATCGTATACGTCCGCTAGAGGGGGGTGAATAGCGTTTTCTTTTACCTACGTTGTTAGTTGCGCAAGCGGAAATACAATAAGACAAACTAACAATGCTAACTCACTGCATTTACGTGGTTCGGAGATAAACTCCTACTCCACGACAGTCTGTGAGGTGGACGATCCCTTGATCCTTCGGCGGATCGCTCCCCGGATGCCCTCCGGCTAACTCGAGTCGCTCCTTGTGGGTGGAGATACCTCACCACAACTCTTGAACACAACCTGAGTACAAGAGACTACTACCAAGCTCTAACCAAGCAAGATTCGCCAAGAAACCTAGCCACAAAACGAGCCCCTTTAAATAGGACTCGGGTTGAAAACTCGCCTACCAGTCGACTGTTCCCAAGGGGCAGTCGACTGGTGTCACTAAAATCCGATCGTTACACCCAACGTTCGAATTTTTAGCGGCTTCCCAGGCACCAGCAGTCGACTGCTCCCAGGGGCAGTCGACTGCCCCAGTTGACTGCCCCCAATGGCAGTCGACTGCCAAGCAACCAGAACCCTTCTGTGGGTTCCAACAGTCGACTGCCCACACTGGCAGTCGACTGCCCAACTCTCTCACCTGGGTTCTACCATCCCTGAGTACATTTCACTCCGCACTTAGCCCTAGGATTTCCCGAGTACAATCACACAGCACTCGTACCCTCACGACTCTATCGACTCCTCCTCCGCAGTCTCGACTATTACCTTCGCGCCCTCTTCATCTTCGGCCCTCGTCCCTCGGATGCGCACGCAAGCCTCCAGCTTGCATCCATGCCACCCTTCACGTACACCTCGAAGTCCGCGCCCATCAGCTCATCGTCCCTGCACTCCATGGTCCCTCAGATGCGCACGCCAGCCTCCAGCTAGCCTCCATGCCATCCTTCACCGTACCGAGGTCGTCTAGTCAAGTCCATATGCGTACCTGTACAACCTGCACACTCAACATACGCATATCAAATACACAAGAGTAAACCCTAACTTAAACCCTTTGCCCAAACATCAAAACCCATGGTCACACCGGACCATCTTAGGGTCGATTGCTCCAATAGAAGGGTAGCATGGAGGCAAGCTGGAGGCTTGCATGCGCATCCGAGGGACGAGGACCGAAGATGAAGAGGGCGCGAAGGCAATAGTCGAGACTGCAGAGGAGGAGTCAGTCGAGTCGTGAGGGTACGAGTGCAGTGTGAATGTACTCAGGAGAAACTAGGGGATGAGTGCGGAGTGAAATGTACTCAGGGATGGTAAAACCTAGGTTGGAAAGCAGAGCAGTCAACTGCCATGTTGGGCAGTCGACTGGTGAAGCTTCCTGTATGGTTTTCAGCTAAGTGCAGTCGACTGCCACTGGGGGTAGTCGACTGCTGCTTAGATCAGTCGACTGGTGAAGGCTGGAATGTGAGTTGGAATTCGAACGTTGGGGTGTAACGATCGAATTCCAGCTGGACCAGTCGACTTCCCCTGGGAGCAGTTGACTGGTGGCGAAGAAATCAGCCCGAGTCCTATTTAAAGAGGACCTCGTGAGGGCTAGGTTTCTTGTCGAAACTTGTCTTGGTTAAGGGCAAGTTAGTAGTTTTCATGTCCAGAGCTTTGTTTGGTGTTGTGGTGAGGTTTCTCCACCCACAAGGAGCGACACATTCTAGCCGGAGGTTATCCGGGGTTTGATCCACCGAAGGATTGTTGGACTAGTCATCCAGCCGGGGTGGAAACCAACTAAAATCGGTTTGTTAGCGTTGTTCTCTTTGTTATTATTGTTTTTATTTGTATTTCCGCTATGCTAACCATTTTGTAGAGAACAAGAATTCAATAAACCGCTATTCACCCCCCTCTAGTGTACAAACACGATCCTACAGTTGGTATCAGAGCGAAGGACCGCTCTTGATCGAACTAATCGCCGAGGGAGCATACACTAGAGGAAATGGAAGGTGAAGGTCCACTTAGGGACAAAATTTACATACCACCGGCCTACGACAATAAAGATTTTGCATATTGGAAGGTTAGGATCGAGACGTGGTTTGGAATGAATTGGGCATGTCGAATCGCGCTTGAAGAGCCCTTCGACGTTCCAAAGGACAAGCACGGGAAGAAGCTTCGTCCTAGATATTGGGACAAAAAGCAACAAGAACTATTCCAGGCCAATGAGAAGGTAACAAATATTTTGGTTGATATATTACCTAATGACATCTTGAGTTGTGTAGGAACATATCAAAGTGCATGTGAATTATGGAGCAAAGTGAAAGAGTATCATGAGACTCCTACAAAAATTCAAGAGCCTAAGGAGAAAAGCCCCGTGATTCAAGAAGAGGAAGAAGAAAGTGAAAAATCGTCAACCTCCTCAAAAGAAGAAGAGGGAGAGGTCTCCACCTCAAGGATTGAGGGGGAGGTGAGACCCACTTCCATGTCGGAACAAGAAGAAGCTTCCACATCATCCGAGGTTGAAGAAGAAGAAGTCAACCTAGTCTCCACCTCCACCTCCACCAAAGCTAAATTGAAGGAGCACATTACATGCTTTGGGTGTAATGAAAAGGGGTACTACAAGGATAAGTGCTCGAAAGGTAAAAAGGAGGTACACTCTAAACCCACCTTCATTCAATTTAAATCTAATATAGCTTGTAGGAGTGGAGAAGCACAAGAAAAGAAAAAGAGAATCCGATGCTTTACATGTGGAGAGATGGGGCACTTTCACACCAAGTGCCCAAGGAAGAAAGAGCTAAAGAAAATGGAGCATCTAAGAAGATGGGAAAAGGAAGAAAGAAAAAAATGAAGCATTTACAAAGACCACAACATGGAGGGACTACAATGGTAAGGGAGGTGATTCCTAGCCCTAGGGTAAAATGTAATTCAATTTCAAGTTCCAACTTACATTTTAAGAATCATGCCAATCATCCATCCATGCATGCTAGAGTTCATGAAAATTATCTTTTTGTGCATAACCATGGCTTTAAATATCATGATAGGAATAAGGATAACAAGGTAAACCAACACCATAAGAAAAGCATGCATCATGACAGGCCAAAAACCCATGTATCCAAGGCTAAAGTAATTAACCCCAAGGAAGGGAGACATGTGCCTAGAAAGGAGGATAGGCCTAGAAATGTCTAAAGTGGACATATGGACACCAAGGTCAAGAACTTAGAGAGGGAAAATCAAGCCTTGAGGGCAAGGCTTGATACTTTAGAAAAGACCTTAGAAAGATTAAGATTGGGTCTAAAGGTATAGACCTAGTGTTGAGTACCCTAAAACCGAACTATGATAGATCGGGTTTGGGATACCAAGCTAAGACCTCCAAGGGCAATGGAAAGAAATGTGTTGGAAAAGCACATAGTCATGGTAAGGAGGGTAAGTCTAAGGATGGCAAGTGGGTGCCATCAAAAGGTAAAAAGAGTGACCTAACCAAGGACAAGGTGTCCAATGTTAAAAAGGTCAATTGTGTAGACAAGTGTCACCGACGGCACACCGGTGTGGCTTAGTGTGGATTGAGCCACCTAGGGAGGTGGCTAAGGCTAAGAGCTCAAGGGGAGCTCTAGAAGCCTTTGGGGTCCATGGTAAATGGATCACAAAAGTTTATCCATTAGGCAATTAGGTGAAATGTGCCAAAAAGGGTTGGAAAACTTAGGTAAGTCTTGATCCTAGATTTTGGCACATCAAAAGGAATTTAGGGGGAAAAGGTGAAAGTAGTGACATAATTCATAAAATTGAGGTTTAATGGTAGAATACCATATAATTCAATGGTAGAAGTGGACTATGATCAAGGAAAAGAAGAAACATTGAAGAGAAGTGAGAATTGAAACTTTTGGGATGAGTTTAGTTGATACACTTTAGAGAAAGTGGAGTTTCGTACCAATCATGGGATTTGGAGTACATTTATTTGGAAACATATTTTTCCCAAGTAGATATTGGCTTCACAAATCTCCCCACAAAATTTTAGAATTTTTAGAGATTTGTGAAATTTTTAGGACATTTCTGAAAGTCGGTTAGAAACCTGAAATTCAGGTGGCAGTCGGCTGCCCATTTGGGCAGTCGACTTGTAACGACCCAGGAAATTCTTTAGTAACTTCTTAGAACATTTAACATGTTTAGATAATTTCCCCGAAGGTTCCCGGGAAATGGGTACGGACCTTAGTCGAGAAATCGGTATTCTTCTTAAGGAAAAGCTAAGTGCGAGGGGGTTTACATGATTTCCTAGTATTATAACTTAGGGAATTTTAGGTAAAAGCCAATATAAATATAAAAGAAATTACTAAGAAATATTAACATATTTTTGAGGAATTTTTAAAGGAAATTCGGAATAAAATAAAATAAAATAAAATAAAATAAATTAGTGCATGGCCCAAGGATTGACCCTTGGACCTTTCTAAACAACCATGCACTAACCAATTCACCTAGCAAGGGAGTGCTAGGAGGGAGGGGATTGAACTCTAGTTAAGGCTTGGAGAAGGTGAAGAGTCACCAAGGGAAGAGGCACAATGTCTTTTGGCTTGCCTCTCTTAGAGCAGTATAAAAGGGGGGGTGAAGTGAAGAGACACCTTTCTTCCTCTCTTCCACTAAGCCATTTCACTTTGTCTTCTTCCTCTCCTCCCCATTGCCGAAACCTCCCTTGTGAAAAGCTTTCCAAAAAGCTTCCCCCTCCAAGACCTAGTTCTCTCCCAAGGTGACAAGGGCTAAGGAAGAAGTTAGAGGCAAGGAGGTTCTTGATACTCTCTTTTCTAAGGTCTTAAGCAAACATACGAAAGGTAAGACTCCCTCACCTGTAGTGTAATAGTTTATCTAGTAATTTTAGTATATTTTAGATACTTGTTCAATGATCCAAGGAAGAAAATCAAGGGGAAGGACCCCTTGAAGTTTCGGCCACCTTGAGAACCCATGGTTAGGACTAGTTTCAACCTTCCAATGATGCTTCTTAATATCATATTATGATGTAAGGATGATTATTGTGGTTTGTAGAAATATTTTACATGCTTAGGAACCCTATAAGTTTCGGCCAAAGAGAAAAGTAGGGCTAGGGTTTAGGGTTAATTCCAATCAAGGGCTCCAAGGGTGCACTATGGTGATACCTTACGATGTAAAAATAGTTATTGTATTTTGTAGCAAATTTTCACATGGTTAGGATCCCTACAAGTTTCGGCCAAGGAAGGAACTAGGGCTAGGGTTTAGGGTTATGCTCAAATAAGGGCCCCAAAGGTGTCCTATGATAACGTAGGTAAGATATCAAGTGGAAATTGGAACCTACACAAGATTTTCCAAGGGCTAGGGACCCCCTTAGGATTTCGGCCAAGGCAAGTATAGGGCCATGGAGTTAGGGTTAATCCCAATCAAGGGCCCCAAGGGTGCCCCATGATAACATAGGTAAGATATAAGGTGGAAATTAGAACTTACATGAAGTTTTTCCTAGACTTGGAACCCTCCTTAGGGTTTCGGCCAAGGGAGAAGGAAGCCATGGAATTAGGGTAGATTCCAACTAAGGGCTCCAAGGGTGCCCTATGGCAATATAGATGAGGGGTAGAATGGAAACTAAAGAGCTTGTACGAAGTTTCCTAGGCTTGGACCCATTTAGGGTTTTCGGCCAAGACTTGGGCTCAAGGTCTGAGTCGGGTTAACTTCTCATTTAACAGTGATTTATGATTCCCAAATATGAATGTATGATAATGTTATGAAGGCTAAGTAGCAATGTATGTCTATGTATGCCATGTAAGTACGTATGATTTAAGGAGGTTAAGTATGAATGTATGCCATGTATGTATGTTATGTTTCATGAAATGCTAAGTATGGAAGTCATGATAGATATGCCATGTATGTAGGTTATGTTTCATGAAATGATAAGTATGAATGTCATGATAGATATGTCATGTAAGTACGTATGATTTAAGGAGGTTAAGTATGAATGTATGTCATGTATATATGTTATGTTCCATGAACTGCTAAGCATGAATGTATGTTTATGAATGCCATGTATATATATATATATATGATATGTTCCATGAAGTGCTAAGTATGAATGTAGGTCTATGTATGCCATGTTTGTATGAATGGGTTTACGAATGCTAAGTATGAATGTTAGATGTATGCATGCTATGTAGGTAGGTTATGACTCATGAAATGTTAGATATGAATGCTATGTTATGTTAAGCATGTATGTATGATGAGCATGTAGGATAAGTATGAATGATAAGCATGTATGAACGATAAGTACGAATGAGGATATGAATGAATGATGATGAATGATGATATGAATGAATGATGATATGAATGAATGATGAGCATGAATGATGATGAGCATGTATGTCATGCCAAGGGATGGGCACCTTAAGAACGCCCCGATTCTGGACTACCGACGATGCTGTCCACGGTTCGGGAGCTACCGTAGCTGTTCCCATAATATGTTAAGGATGAATGATAGGTATGCATGTTTATTTTACTTTATGAACGGCTTGTACCGGACCGAACTAAGGGTCCAAGGGATGGGCACCTTAAGAACGCCCCGGTTCTGGACTACCGACGATGTTGTCCACGGTTTTGGACTACCGTAGCTGTCCACGGTTCTGGGACTACCGTAGCTGTCCAACAGGGATGGGCACCTTAAGAACGCCCCGGTTCTGGACTACCGACGATGCTGTCCACGGTTAGGGGACTACCGTAGCTGTCCTTACCCTTGTGGATCGGGGCTTGCATACCTCGCATTTGCTAGGGAACGCGCGCTATGAATGAATGAATGAATGTGGTACAAGCCGGGAATCCCAATGATGTTGAATTATGTTTAAGTATGAAAAGAAAAGTATGATTTTAAAAAAAAAATAAGCATCCTATGATATATCTATGCATTACCCATGCATTCATTCATGTATGCATTATGTTATGTTATGTTTATGTTCAGGTTATGTTATGTCATGCTTATGCTTATGTTTATGTGATGCTGATGCTTATGTTTATGTTTATGTTTATGTTTATGTTTATGCTTATGTTCATGATTAAGAATTATGTCATGCCAAGTATGTTTATGATGAAAGAACGTGTCAAGTTAAGTATGATCCTGCATGATAGGAAATATGCCATGTTAGGTGAGTTTATGTATGTATGTTATGAAGAATGTTTTAAGTTATTTATGATATGCCATGATGAGTATTTTTATAGTAAGCAATGATATGTCGTATGTTTTTGTGAGTAGGCAAGAGTCTTACTAAGCCTATGTGCTTATAGTTTATGTTCTTACACTGCAGATCAAGCAGGATGTTACTGAGAGAAGCAGCAGGAGGGGCCAAGTTTTATGTGTGTGTGTTAGTGAACTGGCAGAAGACTTTAGTTATTTTCCATGTTATGTTATGAAAGATGACAATGAATAAGTATGAAATACTATTGTGCTCATGAATGATAAGCTAAGTATGTGTGCCAAGTTAACATGATGATAAGCATGCAAAGAAAAAAAATATATATGTTCCGCTGCCTTATGTTCATGAATGTATGTATATGTATGAAATGGGCGTAACGCCGCCTTCTCGACGCACCGAAAGGTGGACCGAAAAGGCGGGCGTTACACGACTGCTATCAGCCAGAAAACGTTCTGTGAAGTTTGGCAGTCGACTGCCCATGGGGGCAGTCAACTGGTGGTCTGAGCAGATTGTTGATAAGTGATTTCTGAAGGGTTTTCAAAAACACTTGGCATTATGGATGGACCTTAGAGTTGAGGACAATTCCTTGTGTCAATTTTAAAGGATTAGAAGAGGCAAACACAAGGAATAATGACTTGATTTCAATATGCCAAATCTTTTAAGGAATTTGAATTGTACCAAAAGCCAAACACACTTGATATTTTAATGATATCATATCATTCTAGGATATGGTATATCCTAACAAGTGTGTTTGCAAACTTTAGAGTTTTTAAGATGTTGTTGAGTTCTTTTTGGCACTAAGGAAAAGATTGCTTGGAAGATAATTCTATAAGAGTGTCAAAGGGGGAAGAACTCGGGTGTTGAGTTGGGGATAACTCAGCATGGTGTTATGGTGTCAAGTTGGGTAGAACTTCACCTAGGAAAATGGAAATTGGGAGAAGGCATAAATAAAGGGGGAGGTTGCCTCCTTGTTTGCCTTAATTTTCATTTTGAAATTTTTGGATTTTATGTCAAACTTGAAAATAGTGATAGATACATGGGTATATGTATTTTTCCCAAGTAGGTATAGGTTCCACAAAGTTATCCACGAAATTTAGAAATTTTTGGAAATTTTTGAAATTTCTGGCACATTTCTGAAAAATGGCCAGAAAAACTGATTTCAGAGTATCAATCGACTGCCCATTTGGGCAGTCGACTGCCAAGTGCTGATGTGGGTATCCAGCAATTGGTTGGGGTCCAAATGACAAGGAACAAGTGTATAGGGGTCTAGTACACTGTGTTTAGGGTCATTGGGGATTAAAAGAACCAATAATTGGGATATTATTGAGGTCTTCTTAATGTATGACAAAGGGAGAAAATTGTTGGGTTTAAGTGGGAAACCAACATACCTTTGCTAGAGACCCTAGGTTTAGGGGGAGCTGAGTTTTAGGGGGAGCTTGTTTGCTCCCTATTGGCGTAAGGGGAACCTTGGAAAGATTCCTAAAAAGCCTTTGTAAGTTCAATGTAGGGGAGCTTGGGAGAAGCTTTAAAAAGCTCATTTTGGTTGAAAGTCCTAGCTTGGAGGGCTAGGTGGTGTAAAATTTCTAACTCGGAGGTTAGGTGGTAAAAGTCCTAGCTTGGAGTGCTAGGTGTGAAAAAATCCTAACTTGGAGGGTTAGGTGGTAAAAGTCCTAACCTGAAGGGTTAGGTGTGGGATGCCTTAGGATAGGATCCATACATGTATTGCATATGCATTTTTTTTAGCATGGTTTTGCTATTGACTACTACTTGCTTTCCCTAACTTAAACGGATTGCCAAACATCAAAAAGGGAGAGATTGTTGGAGCAATCGGCCCTGAGATGATCCGGTGTGATCATGGGTTATGATGTTTGGGCAAAGGGTTTAAGTTAGGTTTACCCTTGTGTATTTGATATGTGTATGTTGAGTGTGCAGGTTGTACAGGTACGCGTATGGATTTGACTGGACGGCCTCGGTACGGTGAAGGATGACATGGAGGCCAGCTGGAGACTGGCGTGCGCATCTGAGGGACCATGAAGTGCAGAGACGATGAGCTGATGGGCGCGGACTTCGAGGTGTACGTGAAGGGTGGCATGGAGGCAAGCTGGAGGCTTGCGTGCGCATCCGAGGGACGAGGACCAATGATAAAGAGGGCGCGAAGGCAATAGTCGAGACTGCGAAGAAGGAGTCAGTCGAGTCGTGAGGGTACGAGTGCAGTGTGAATGTTCTCAGGAGAACCTAGGGGATGAGTGCGGAGTGAAATGTACTCAGGGATGGTAAAACCTAGGTTGGGAAGCAGAGCAGTCGACTGCCATGTTGGGCAGTCGACTGGTGAAGCTTCCAGTATGATTTTTGGCTGAGGGCAGTCGACTGCCACTGGGGGCAGTCGACTACTGCTTGGAGCAATCGACTGGTGAAGGCTGGAATGTGAGTTGGAATTCGAACGTTGGGGTGTAACGGTCGAATTCTTGCTGGACCAGTCGACTGCCCCTGGGAGCAGTCGACTGGTGGCGAAGAAATCAACCCGAGTCCTATTTAAAGAGGACCTCGTGAGGGCTAGGTTTCTTGACGAAACTTATCTTGGTTAAGGGCAAGTTAGTAGTCTTCGTGCCCAGAGCTTTGTTTGGTGTTGTGGTGAGGTTTCTCCACTCACAAGGAGCGACACATTCTAGCCGGAGGTTATCCGGGGTTTGATCCACCGAAGGATTGTTGGACTAGTCACCCGGCCGGGGTAGAAACCAACTAAAATCGGTTTGTTAGCATTGTTCTCTTTGTTATTATTATTTTTATTTGTATTTCCACTGTGCTAACCATTTTGTAGAGAACAAGAATTCAACAAACCGCTATTCACCCCCCCCTCTAGCGTACAAACACGATCCTACAAGGATTTCCCGAGTACAATTCTCTCAGCACTCGAACCCTCACGACCTGGATGACTCTTCATCCAACATCCTCGATTTGTTGCCTTCACGCCCTCTTCGTCTTTGGCTCCCATCCCTCAGATGTGCACACAAGCCCTCAGCTTGCCTCCATGTCATCCTTCACGCATGCCACGAAGTCCGCGTCCCTCGGCTCATCGTTCCTGCTCTAGCAGTCTCGATCTGTTGACTTCAAGCCCACTTCGACTTTGGCCCTCGTCCCTCAGATGTGCACATAAGTTCATGTCATCCTTCACGTACGCCTCGAAGTCTGCTTCCCTCGGCCCATCGTCCTTGCTTTATCCATGGTCCCTCGGATGCACACACAAGTCCACGGCTTGCCTCCATGCCACTCTTCACCGTACCTGAAGACCTCCAACCAAATCTATGTATATCCTGCAAACCTACACACTCAAATACTCATATCAAACACAAGGATAAACCTAACATAAACACTTTGCCCAAACATCAAAACACATGGTCACTCCGGACCATAGATTACCTCAACAATCTTCTCCTTTTTGATGTTTGGCAATATGTTTAAGTTAGGAAAAATAAATAGCAAATACAATACTAATAATCATTTGGACTTACGTTGCCAAGGCTTCATCTTGGACTTACACCGCCAATGCCTATGCAATGCAAGCATGCATGGATCCTATCCCAAGGCATCCACACACCTAAACTTCCCCAATGAGTTTAGGACTTTTACCAAAACGGGTTTTTTAAGAACCTCTCCAAGGCTCCCCCTACATTGGACTTAATTACAAAGGCTTTTAAGAACCTCTCCAAGGTTCCCCTTATGCCAATAGATGAGCAGCAATGCTCCCCCTGTACCTAAGCTCTCGCTAGACCTAGAATTTCTTGCAAAGGCGTATTTGGTTTCCCACTTAAACCCAACACTTCTCCCCCTTTGACATACATCTGTTGGATCGGGTTGGACCGGCTAAAGGGGGGTGAATAGACGAAAAAAAATATGATAGTGGAGGCACTCGTCTTTAAAAAGGAAACTTGGTCGCAACTGAGAACGTTGCTTCCAAGGCAGTGGACGCTCAATAAAAATCTCCTTGTGGCGGAGAAGCCTTACAAGAATAGCACACTAGACTTTTAGAGATTTTACAAGAATGAATAAAAAATGAATTATTAAAGCAAAACCTCTAAGTCTATTTATAGCCTAAGAGAATAAATCTGGATTGTTGATTGTTGATGACTTTTCTCTTGGCCGTTGATCCATGGATGTAATCTGGATGGTTGATCTTGGATGGGATTAAACTACATCCATTGGATCTGATTAAAGGATAAAGTTATCCTTAAAGAGATAACTTTGTCTTCTGCTCGCAACAGATAAATAACTTTATCATCTGCTCGCAACAAATTTAATCACTTCTTTTCTTTATCCCAATCGGTAAGGTTGGTGATATATGTAGGCAAGGTTGTTGGTTCCAGTCTTCACAGCAACAAATAAAATTCTTTTTTGTTTCGGTTGCCTGGTTTGACTAGGTTAAATTGACCAGTCTTTTGGTTCCGTCTTCTGGGTGATTTCCGGCCAACCGGAGTTAGGCTCACCCGAACCCGACTCCGACCTTTCGCCCCTCGAGCGTCCTTCCTCCCGGCTTCTCGTCCCTCAGACGTCGCGCACGTCCTTCTCGCTCCACCGGCGTACTCTTTCGCAGCTTCCGCGTCCCTCGGATTGTACCGAGCCCGTCGGCTCACTTCCCCGCGCAATCCTTCTCGTCCGCTGCGTCTTACGCTCGACTTCCTCCGTACCTAAGTTCCTACACACTTAGCAGAGGGATTAAAACCAACAGGACCTAACCCAACTTGGTTGATCACATCAAAACCAACCGGGGCACCAACAACATCAACAAGGACTCCAACAATCTCCAACTTACTGGATCCTTTAACCATTAATGATCATAAACACCGTGTATTAACCCCCCATACACTTGTTTTACCTCATTTGGACACTTTTCGATTGTTGAAAAATCATTTCAGCCTGTATCAATCGACTGGGATAGTTACCAGTCGACTGAAGGAGGTCAATTCACTTTAGCTCATGGTGCTGCAAGCTTTTTATATTATGTATACCTGGATAGATAATCTAGATGTCATGTTTAGGGTACACGATCTGTATTGATGCAGTAGAGTAGCATTAGCTACATATTATTACGATTGGTAGAGGATTGATACATTCTGTTCCATGAGGGATTTTGACTTATAGATTGGGTGTATATCGTTGGATAATCCCGATGGTACATCGGGATGTACGACCCGTTAGGGTGCGAAGGATGTGGGTTAGCTGTATCCTCACCTTCCGGTGAGGTATTGGACATTAATCAGGAGGTCAAAGATGCCCATTGGTTTCGGCTATTATACCTCCACCGTGGACCTACTAGTTCGCAGGTAAGGCTGATATCATCATGGACTCTCTCATGGGTGTTGAGAGGTGGATTGAGATTGACGAATCTCTAAATTATATTGTATTTTGAGGACTTTATTGGTGGATATATGATCCTCTGTTGTGGATTATTTAGAAGTTTGTTATTGATAGTAGCATATAGTATGCTATAATGGTGGACGACCTTGAGTCTTTGCATGTTACACCCATGGAGTGGGTTACGAGACTTGGATTGAAAGGCAAGTTAGCTCTTGCTACATGAGACTCTTCTAGGCATTTGGGAGAATGGATAAGGTAGTATATCAATTAGTTGGTATTAATATCGACTCTGACCGATATGGAACTGGGAACATCAATAAAAGATTCAAGTATGATGTCCCCACTTAATTACTTAGAGTGTGTGCGAGTTGATCAACTGTTGAGTTGATTGAAATTAGGTTTTGATTTACCTACCGCACTTATACGGTACTAGTACTATATATAGGTTGGTTACAGGTTCATTCAGCTGTTGAGTGGGTTGAGCAGGGTATTTATTTTCCTATCGTAATTATGCAGTACTGCATACGTGTTGATAGTATTTGCAGTAAGAGGAATAATGAAATTTGGGGACCAAATTTTTATTAGTTGGGGAGAATGTAAAATCTGGTACATTTACCTTAGTCCAGAAAATTTTTCAGAAATGATTCAGGAAATATTTAGAATTTTCGAACCGTGGAATGAAGTTGAGGGACTAAAATGCTTGATCGTTTAAAGTTTGGATGGCTTAAGGGCTACTAAAGCAAATTATGGGGAGCCACGCGTTAAAAGAATTAGAAAATTAGGTCAAAGTTTAGATTTATCTAAACTTGAGGGTTTAAAGGCTTAAAATCCTAGACCTAAGGGCTTATTTGGGATTAGATAAACTTGGAGGGCTAATGTGTAAAATGGCCACACATAAAAACCCCTCTTCATTTCCTTTCTTGCTCGCAGCCACTGATTTCTCTCCCGATCCCTTCGTTTCTCTCTGGCGAGCCTTAAGCCACAGCAACCCGAGCGCCTCCCCGAAGCAGTCGACACCACCCTTCGCCTTCGCATGCCCTAGTCGCGGCAACAGCCGCCGGCGACTCCTCTCTATTTCCCTCTCCCCCAGTCGTTCCTTCGACGCTCAATCCACCAAGCGCACGCGAGCCCTTGAGTTCGTCTCTTCTTCGCCGGAGCCAAAAAGGAGGAAGGCATTCGCTGCCCTAGCCCGTTTCCATTTCCGACCACGGTTTGATTTTGAGGGAATAGGGGGCGCCGGAGTTGTGGAGGTCGCCGGCGATTCACAGGTAAGGGATTTGCATGTTTGGATTTTCATTTCGTTGAAATTAAGAATAGAGTTAGATCGAAGTTGTCTTGTGATTTCTGATAGGGGAAACCAGGCAACAGAACACTATTTGGTTGAGTTATGGAGGATGAATCTTGAAGCTGCTACCTTCTCCTTATACAGATTGGGGTTGTTGAGACAATTCTGATTGTAGCTGGGGAAGGACGTTGCCTTGGATCTACTAAGGTTGAGGTAAGTGGTTGGTTTGGTTTTCTGTCCTTGTGAGGATGTGCTGTGAGCCATAGATTGGGTGAATTTCTGTTCGAGTTTATGGCATGGATATGTTCTAATTTTAATCTGTATTGAGGTTATTTTAGAATGTTGTATGGAATGTATGGCTTAGTCCTAGATCAATTTGCTTGAGCTGAGGTCTTGGATGATGTTCCATATTTAATTGTGGATTTGGAATCTGATATGTATTGGAATGAAATCTGCCATGAGCTCCTGTTTTTGGTGTAGGTTTTATGTTAGTTGTATGAACTTTCTGTTTAGAGCTCTATTCGTGATGGTATATTTGGTTTTGGTAATCAATAACAGCTTGTGTGAGCTGATCGCGGCTCTGTTTTGATACCGATTTTGGTTTGCTATGGGGAATCATTTTTGCTCCATGTGGATAGAGCGGTTGATCGGATTTCCTATGTGTAATTGGTTTAGCTCTTGTTTTTGGAACCCTATGTTGTCCTCTTTAGAATTGAGCTGCCATGAGCTTTAGTATTTGAATGGTTCTTGGGGTGGTTAGGGTTGGGTTTAGCTCCGTGGAATTAAATCTAATTGGGAAAGTTGGGTTAATCCTAATACGGCTTGGTACGTAGTTTGGTTAGTATCAGTTGTTATGATAGCTAAACTACATCCTTTGGTACAAGACACGGCTTGCTTTCGGACTTCTGGACGAGAGGTTCTCATTGATACGGACTTCTACTTTGAGGCGGGTACCTTTGACTTATCTCTTTAGATATTGTCATATTGCTATACATTGTTTGTTATAGATAGCAGTAAATTTATACGTTATACCTATTTTAGTATATCGTACTTGACACCTACTGCTTATTCTTGAGTTGATATGCCTGTAGTTTCATACAGTCTCAAGAATTGTCCTGTGTATATATGTGCGTAGATGTAGTGATACATCCTCTTGCTTTTGATATTGATGGATTACTAGTTACATTGCCTGGATACCTAGTTGGTTACTTGTATTACATGTTATAGGATTTATACCTATACATACTATACTGAGGTGATAGATGATGACTTGGTGGGTGTTGTATGTGTTCATGTCATGCACCATCCTTGCATCGTTGCATGTCGGCGATCAACGACTCCCTTGTGGTTGAGCTTATCGTCTTCCGATACACGATATGCGCACACAGCCACTCATGGGTTAGTGGACATCGTAGAGTGTGTGCATTTGCCCTGTATTGCTCCGTTCGGTCACTATTTGGAGGGTGGGTCCGGGCGTGGTAGCAGCCAGGGATCCCTTCTCGTACTGAGCCACGAGGAGATGAGAGCTAGACTCCCCCATTGCTTGGGGTAGGAGCGTAGTCTCCGCCAGCATCCTGTCCACTCGGTCACTCAGGAGTAGCGATGGCAGGGTGCCTACAGGTTATCACAGCTCTACCCACGCGACCGTTTATTTATGATAGGTGGGCGATGACCTGACTGGGACTAGGGGTGACACATGTCATTGCACCATGTGCATATTTTTTCATCGTGCATTGTTTGCTGCATTTGATTCTTGCACTTGATTGCCATGCATATACTGGAGACTTGTATACTTTGGATTATGTGTTATTCTTGTTCCATAGGGATTTATTTCACCCCTCTGCAGGTTTGATGGTTTCTGGTATGTAGCTACATTCAGAATTTTCAGTATATGCCCTTTTTTATTGTTCATATGAGACTGTATCAGCGAGACTCTTATTGTTAGTATAACTTATTATACATATCTGTTGGATATTCGCTGAGTTCTTTTGGACTCACACCGTTGGCTATATTTTATCTCAGGATGAGATACTGGGAGTCGCTAGGAGAGCCCAGCAACCAGTCCCTACCCATCGTGACGTCATGACTTTATTTTGTACTTAATAGTACAGTTGTTTGTATTTATTCGATATATTTGTATATGTCTTGTGGTTATTGTTGTGTGCCCTAAGAGGTTATGTATTGGTCGTTTTGTCGAAAAGTCGGACCGGTTCGCAGTCAGGTATGGTTTATTATGTTTTATAGTTATGGATATTTTTTCTTATGTTTTTATATTAGTTTTGGGGCCTAAGGCCAATATATAACTGCGTGATTTTGTATGTGTGTGTAAATTGCCCGTCGGACAGGGGAGATGCTGTCCGATTTTATATTGGATCAGCGGCTCCTAGGGTCTCGGGGCGTGACAACTAGAGAATGAAATAAAGTCATTTTTCAGAAAATAAAAAAATATAATTTTCTGAAAAATGAAAATAAAAAATGAAATAAACTAAACGTCTCTTTTAATTTGGCAAGAATAAATTCACATTAAAATTAAAATAGAATGAAATGAAGATGGATTTAAGATATTTTTAAAGAGTAATGATACGCACAGTGAAAGTGAATGCCACAGTGAAAACTTTGACCGTCAATCGACGGCACGTCCGATGTCCGATCGTCGATCGGACACTACCGGCGACCTTCGGCCGCCGCCCCGAACCAAACTATATCCTGGGGGGCACGGTGAACCCGTCGGGGATAGCCGCAATTGCGATCTCGCATCATTGACCGTTGATTTCGATGGGTTCACCGTTGCCGGCGATCCTGACGAGTTCACCGTCCTCCCAAGGTATAGTTTGATTCGGGACGACAATCAGAGGCCGTCGGTGGTGTCCGATCGACGATCGAACATGTACACATTAACTGCACGTCATTCACTATAATTTTCACTCTCTCAAATTCACTCTTCGAATCATTACCCATTTTTAAATGATTTAATTTTTCTATTGTCGTTTAGTAAGTAATATTTTTTTTTTAACTATTTACAAAGATGGAGAGGTTCTGTACCATCTTTTAACTATTTACCGAGCAAAATGATCTTTATCGCTTCTTTCTTTATTTCTGATTGAGTTTTATTTATTATCGAGTTGTTTAAAGTTAGTCGATCTCTATCTCTTTTGTCCCATTTCGTATTACCGGCTCTGTGCACTGACTCAAAACTCATTTGATTTGTTATTGGAGATAAATTTAGTAGTATACGTTAACTAACGATTACGGCTGAATTTAGAATTCAAAATTAAATGCTATTGTGAAAAGGATAAATTTGTTCATGCAATAAACAATCTTTGACTTGTAAAAAATAATCAAAACAGAAGATTGGGTTTAAAAGTGCGAGTCTTATAAATCAAATAACGTATAATCACAATTATAATACAGACCGTGGAAGCATTGAAAAGGATTGAAAAGCATGAACGAATGGAAAACTTCTAGAATGCATCAATAGAGATATGTGACAGCTTCGTTCAAATTTACAGGAGGTTGTGGAATTGAGCTCGCCCACGATCGTGTGTAAGCTTTTCAGTGTAGGCACCGTCGAAAAATGGAAACGGTGGCTTGCAACTTGATTAACGAAGCTCCCGTTGTCTGAACTAAAGACAACGCCGGATCAAGGAAGTTCTGAAAGGTTTAAGAAGATATTTTTTATTTAAAAAAAAATGGATCGAGAGGAGAAATGATATGGGCTCCATGCGGCAGACGCGGTTATCGTCATGGATCGAACGCCTACTGCTTGACTCTCTGTAGGAGCCGCTGGGGAAAAGATGGAATTTGAAACAGAAATACCGAACGAGTCAAAGGATACTAGTGCAAATGAATAAAACAAGAAAAGATAGGAACCTTCTCCGTCCACCGTCATGAAGGACGATTGCTTTTAGCTATCGTGAAGGAGGCGGCGACGACAGTTCCGCTGCTTAAGCTGGTTTTGGATTTAGCAAATGGTGGAATCGTCACCTTAGCGGTCCCTTGGCCCAGGTCCCATAGGAATTCAGAGAAAGATAAATCACAAATATTATTGGTGTGGTGAGGCGGGGTCAGAGAATTAAAACTAGCAGACCATAGTTTTATCTCTGTGCGTAACTGGCAACTCTTGAACCTGTGACCCCCAAATAAATGGCTGATTTTGGATTTAGGTTTTGTGGGAAGATGCGTTATGTTGTATGGCGGAGATGGATGACTGGATGACTTAACTGTCGAGCTGGGCTATAGTCCAAGAAACTCAGTCGGAGCACATGTGTTCGTGCGTTCATTGAGTCTTATAACACCCAATAATGATGAACCAGGCAGCAGACAAATTGAACCTGGGGTGACCGGTCCGGCCCCATGGAAGTTTCCCACCGATCACCAGGATAAATCGGGAAGCGCTCGCGGTGGACGGTCTAGAAGCTAAGCGTCCCAGGGTTCGCGCCCCATTTGAAGGAAAAATTCCTGCAAATGCGCCGTAGCTAGGGATCGAACCGAGGATGCCTGGGATAGCGACTAATGGTCCTACTGCTACACCATACCCCCGGGGGCTTATAACGCCCAATAAATGTATACAATGTGTAACACCAATGTGACATCAACCTTTAAACACTGACATGATGAATATATTCAACTATTTGAACGCGTTAAAAACAACACGACGGAACATTCGCAAGGGATAGTGGCTACCCCCAATTGATTGGGACAAAATAACTTTATCCAATTCCTAATCGAATCAATCAAGACATTAAATAATAATCATTTAAATTTTATAAATAAAATTAAAATTAAAATTATATCTATTTAATATAAAATAAAAATTAAGATATGAGAGAATGAATATATTAATATAATATGTATGTGACATATGGACCGACACAAAATGTACTAAACCTTCCTAAGATGCCTTTGGACCGATACATTAATAGTTCAGCTTAGTAGCGCGTTGTACAGATAGATCCAAGAAAATATTAAAAATTTTAATAGAACAAATAATTTTTTAATAATATTAATAACTCTAAATTAGAGTTATTAATTATGTGATACGATATGATAATAAATTTAGTATCATCCAATCGATCTAAAGTTTACTTCAGGATCATTAAACAATCACATTAATCGATTAAAGACAAACTAAATTTTAAAAAAATAAACGTTTTCATTTAAGTGGGGCCACTTTTACGTTTGTTTTTTAAAAACGAGAATGATTCTTTCACGCAATCGATTGAATAAATAATTTATTGACTAACTTAAACGAATCGATTATCTATTAAATTTGCAATGCTTTTAATGGATAAGAAAATTCCTAATCGATGGATCCCTGTCGCGACAATAATTAATAATAGGAAATTAGCTTTTAATTAATTAAGAAATTCTTAATTGAGGGATTCTGTCACTATAATAATTAATAAAAGAATATTTTTTTTCGTTCGTTACTTTAGGCTCGATAATTAATTGGCCGACTAAGGAAATGATACTATCACAATTTAATCTAAAATTAAGCTAAATAGTGATGACTCGTTCATCGTCTTCTTGATCTTCGTAGGAAAAATTTAGAAAACAAATCTATTCTATAATTATCATATATGATTTTCGACTATAAAAAAATTATATTATCATAAAAAACTTTATCCAAAAAATAAATCGATGAAAAAATTAAACTTTATTACCAAAAAAATTGATGAAACTAAGCAAAGCTCTGATACCGATTGATAGAACATTATGTTTTCTCCTAACCGCATGAATTCTCGAAGGGCTATGGTGCAGCGGTAGGGCTATTAGCCGCTATCACAGTTATCCTCGGTTCGATCCATAGCTACGGCGCATTTGCAGGAATTTCTCCTCCAAATGGGGCGAACCACAAAAAAAACCGCATGATTCTCGAAATAAAATAAGAACTTGAAAGGAAAAACATAAAATATATGAGCATGAATCTATTGTTTCTTCGAATCATAGTATAACAAAAATAAAATATAAATCGAATGATAAGGAACTTGATTGAAGACCCATTATCCTTGTCGTAACGTCGTTGGCTTAATCCCTATGGAAGAAAGATACAGCGAAAAGAAGAAAGAGAATCTTCCAAGGGGCTTAGAGTTGAAGGCGCTTAAATAACTTCAGATTAATGGGGAGTCAAGAGCTCTGTCAAGATGCCCTAAACTCTTAGATACCTCCCCTTTATATAAAAATTCAATATATTATCAGTCCATAAATAATAATAGATTGGTCTAAAGTGTTGGAGATCAATGCGTACGACTAGAGGAGGGTGAATAGTCGATCACCCACTTCAATCACAATTCTTCTTACACGATTTGTTTGCGCAAGTGGAATAATAGAAACTAAAACTAATGCAAAGGAAGATAAACCAATTTAACAAGGTTCGGAGATGAAGACTCCTACTCCACGGCTGTCCGTAAGGTGGACGATCCCGATATGTCGGTGGATGACGCCCTGAAAAGCCTCCGGCTAGCTCGTATAGCTCCTTGTGGGTGAAGAAACCTTACCACAACACTAGCACACACACCTGAGCTTGGTCGACCACTTACAAGTATTACCCAAACATATTTCGTCAACATTTGCCCAGCCAAATCGAGCTCTTTTAAATAGAGGTCGCAGGTGATACAAACGTTACCAGTCGACTGGTGCCGACACCAGTCTATTGTGTTGGTGCAATCTTGGTTAGGTCAGGGTTGACCTAGTTTGTCTAAGCTTGGTGAGCTTAAGTTTGGATGTTTCGTTATTTGATAATGATGTTTGAATGTCGTATTATGTTGGAATGTCGTATAATGTCAAGTGGGTCAAGGTTGATTGAAGACTTAACTAGGTGAACTCCAAGTGGATATAGGAGATCGCACGCTGGCTTTGGAAAAGACCTAGTGGGACTAGGTGAAATCCAGGTGAATCGAGGAGATTGCACGCTGGCATGTGAAAAGACCTAGTGGGACTAGGCATACCTAGTAGAGTTAGGTGAGGTGCAGGTGGATCGGGTAGATTGCACATTGGCTAGGTGGAAGTCTACCGAGAGACTAGACATAACTTAAGGGTTAGGCAAACCTAGTTGGGAACTAGGTTAAGTCCTAGTTGGGAACTAGGCAAGTGAAAGACCAAAGTCCTAACAGGTCACGGTTGACCGGGGTTAGGCAAGGGAACCCTAGACTTGTGGGCACAAGTTAGGGTTAGGCCTGATCGATTGGGTAATCGATTGGAGTTTATTTGTAGTAAATAGAAGCCTTCTTAATCGACTAGGTGATCGATTAAGGAAGGAGTGAATCGATTGTATAATCGATTGGGAGAACTGGGTTGCGAGAACAGAAGCTGGCTGAATCGATTGAGCAATCGATTCAGCATCCTCTTGATCGATTGGGTAATCGATTAAGGGTGATGACTAGAGGCTAACCTAGTTTGCCTTGGTGTTGGTGGTGCTTCTTGGATGGTGTCACTAGACACAGGCTCGACCTCAGGATCCGGCTGATCCATGGGTTGTCTAGGCTCACCGTCATCAGACTCATCACCACCATCTACAACCCTTGGACTTCCATCCAAACTAAGTTTCCTAAGTTCGAATTGAACTCCTTGGACATCTTCTGGTTGATCATTTGCTTTTGGAATTTCTACAAAAATAACATCAGAAGACTCTTCAATCAACTTCTTGTTGTAGACTCGGTAAGCTTTACTAATGAGGGAGTACCCGACCAGTATCCCTTCATCAGCTTTTATTGTGAACTTTCCAAGATGGTCCTTGGTGTTCAGAATAAACACCATACACCCAAACACCCTAAGATGTTTAACTGTAGGTGGTTTTCCAAACCAAAATTCATGAGGAGTCTTCCCTAGAAATCTGTGAATGAGGACTCGATTTTGCACGTAGCAAGCTGTATTTACAACTTCAGCCCACAAGTACCCAGGTAATGAGTACTCATTGAGCATACTTCGTGCAACCTCTTGTAAGACCCGGTTCTTCCTCTCCACAACACCATTTTGTTGTGGTGTTCTAGGAGTAGAGAATGTTGGAACTTGGATGGCTAGAGAGGGGGGGTGAATGTAGCCAGACACACAAATCGCTTTATGCTTAACAAATTTCTGCACCTCAAATGTTAGTAGCACAGCGGAAGCAACTTGAACAGAGGATGCAGGAAATGAAATGCTAAGCTAATGCAAGAACAAAAACGCTAACAGGGAGGATTTATAAGGTTCGGGGATAACTTGCCCCTACTCCTTGGCGTGCCCTTAAGGTGGGCGATCCCTTGATCGTCGGCAGATCAAGCCCCGGTTATCACCGGATAGAAAGCAACCTCCTTCTCGGTGGAGAAACCTCTCCACAGCGTTTCAATCACAAGTATGAAGTTTAAGCACAATGAAACACAAGAAACCTTACTCAGTACTTATCAAGGACAAGAACACAGCAAGCTTCTCAGCTCCAACCAGCGACGATCTCACGCAAGAACCCTTCTTCGTGTCTTCTCGCTGATGGACTCTCTAAGCCTCTTGTTCTTTCCACCAAGTACTCAAGCAAGAAAGGGTTGCCCCAAGATCTGCAGTAGCTTGCTCAAGGATGAAATCTTAGCACAAGCACAGCACCACAGAACACAGGAAGCTTGGGAAGATGAGTGTAATTTTGTTGTTGAAGACTCGTTAGCCACACCAGCCCTTAAGTCCTCAACTCCCTATCTCTGCCTGCCATCTCACAGCAGCCTCCAGCTGCCTTCCTGCAACTACTAGCCACCCCTGAGCCCTTCTGAACTCCCTGAGTTCCCCTCAGACCAGTTCCAGACAGCAGCTCCAGCCAGTGCCAGCATCCGTTGCAACCTGAGATGGAAAACAAGACAAACCTGCTCCAAGGAAAGGCAATCCTTGACTCTCCCATAGTGTTTGAATCCTCCCCTGTCACCTGTGTCTTAATCAGAAGATTAGTGCAGAGAATCAAGCAGTGTATCAAAAATTCAGAGGTAAAACGTAAGCAACAGAATCGCGATCAGTGAACCTGACAACGCAGTTTGAATTAAAGTGATCGGTCACCAGACCGATCCAGGGCATGTGGACCGATCACCAGATCGATCCAGATGAAGCCTGATCGGTCACCGGACCGATCAGCTATCCCCCTGACTGATCAGGTCCAAGCCTGATCGGTCCACCTCTGAATCAGGAAAATTAGACCCTAGGTCTTTGATCGGTCACCGGACCGATCAGGATGGAACCTGATCGGTCACCAGACCGATCGGGTAAATCCCTGATCGATCAGGCACAAGCCTGATCGATCCAGTCCTTTGAGCAATCATCAAAGTCTAAGTCGTTGATCGGTCACCAGACCGATCAGGACTTGATCAGCAGGAGAACTCAACTCACTGTTCGCTCCCTGATCGGTCACCAGACCGATCAGGAGCTAAGCAGTGAGGACACTGTTCGCTCCCTGATCGATCACCAGACCGATCAGGAGCCAAACAGTGAGGCCACACTCTCCTCCCTGATCGGTCTCCAGACCGATCAGGAAACTACCTGACCGATCAGCAGATCGATCAGAAGCCTCCCTGATCGGTCACTGGATCGATCAGGAGCCAAACAGTAGGTTCTCAACCTCACTGTATGCTCCCTGATCGGTCACCAGACCGATCAGGAGTAGCTGGATCGGTCACCAGACCGATCCACTAATGAGCAGCGTGCCAACCCTCCTCCAGACCGATCTGGAGGCTCCACCTAGCTTCCAAGCTAGGATT
Organism: Boesenbergia rotunda; assembly: GCA_024364735.1. NCBI lineage: Eukaryota > Viridiplantae > Streptophyta > Magnoliopsida > Zingiberales > Zingiberaceae > Boesenbergia > Boesenbergia rotunda. The sequence continues at coordinate 1,079,627 of JAGFNQ010000920.1, forward strand.
TTTCCATCTAACCCTCCAAGTTGGGAATTTGCACCTAAGCTCCCAGGTTAGGACTTTTCACCTAGCCCTCCAAGCTAGGACTTTTCACCCAACTCATCCGAGTTAGAAATCCAACCTAGCCCTCCAAGCTAGGACCTGACCCTCCAAGCCAGGACTTTTTCACCTAATTCTCCAAGTTGGGAATTTGCACTTAACCTCCCATGTTAGGACTTTTCACCTAGCCCTCCAAGCTAGGACTTTTCACCCAACTTGACCGAATTAGGACTTTCCAATACCTAGCCCTCCAAGCTAGGGTTTCAATCACCACCTGGCTTCACTCACCAGGATTTCTCACCTGGCTTCACTCACCAGGATTTCTCACACCTAACCCTCCAGGTTAGGATTTCAAACATCCCATGCCTAATCCCCGATTAGGACTTCATCATCATCATAATCATAATCATCAGCCTAAACTAAAATCGGTGTCAACACCAAAACAACAATCAGGGCCAGACTGCATCAACAATCTCCCCCTTTTTGTTGTTTGACAACCCCCGATTTTAAGTTTAGTGATGCATATCAATTCCTGAAATTGCACACTCATAGGAAAATCAGGATCCTTTCCCTATGATGAGTAAACTCAAATTAACCAACCTCACTCTCCCCCTTTGTCAAACATGAAAAAGGGTCCAGATGAGTTGTTAAGCCTGAATAAACTCCCCCTCAATCCTAGGGTCCCAAAACAACCATAAATCCAATAATCATGGGTATTTCATATGAAAACATGTGAAAAGAGTAATATCAATCATATCAGTCACATGCAACATATCGGAAAATAATAACCGGTCAATATGAAAAACTGAAAGCATGATCATATCATAAGAAAAACATAGCAATGTAAGCATAAAGGATAACAGTCATCATCACAGATAGTTTGACCACACGGGTCATAAAGTCAAGGATAGGCATATAGCTTATGAATCAAGTCAAAGTACAAGCATCATCAAACATATCAATCATCAGCTGTGGGGTCATCATCAGCATCCATCCGATCATCCATCGTCGCATCATGTGCAGCAGATCCTGGAGCTGTGCTGCCGGATGGTGCTGAGCCCGGAAAGGCATACTGTCGCTACTCATCGTACCAGGTCTGCTGGAATGCCCGGATCTCGGAAACATCGGTCTCAAGAGTATGGACCTGGTGAGAAACAGTCTGAAGCTCTGTGCGGACCTCCTGGCGCCATAGGTCAGAGACAGGAAACTCGTCGAGCATCGTCTGCTCCAGCTCGGCGATCTGCCAGCGCAGATCTGGATCCTGCTCCTGATGGTAGGCTGGAGCTGCTGGTGCTCTACGTGGCGCTCCTCCCGGAAGCTCTCCTAGACCCCGACCGTCCTTCCACTCCAAAGTCTGGTCATCATCCCCAATGACAATACCAAACTTGGTAAACGCACGTCTACCAAGCCGGTAATCCTGACGCACCATGGGGACAGTCCTGCCCTTGGACACGTCTATCCCAACAGACTGAAGCCAGTCTGTGATGACGTGCCCGAAGGGCATGTAGACTGTGTGCCGACCAGTCTCACCGTAGGAAATAATCGACTGAAAGATGCTCTCCATGATATCAAAGTCCATACGGTGATGCATGCCTTAGAGCATCAAACAGTGGTAAGGACGGATCTCGGCAAGAGGCTTTGAAGTGATCGGAAGGATACAGTTGATGATAATCTTAAAGAGGATGTAATCAACGGGTGAGAGACTAAGAGCATAAAAAGTCGGGAAACCCCCACCTTTCATGACGGAACCCCTGGTCGTGGATGGCCAAGAAAGTGTTCATAAATAGTGTCAGAAGTAAGATCATCAAATGGAAACGGCAATGGATGAGGAAGGACCGGATAAAGTGGGAAGTCATTTTCAGACCGACGACAGTTTAGAAAAGTAGTAAGGATAGATCGATCAAAATGAAGATCAATGCCGGCAACACGGGTGATCCATCCCGTGCCTTCCCTATTTGACATGTTATTATAAAACTCAGAGACCAAATCAAAGTTGACTGGTCGCTCAAGGAATAGAACTGATTGCAGCCCGTAGAACTCTATGATGGGCTGAATGAATGGGCAGTGTTCATAGATGAAAGCCTGATCTATAGTACGGCAACGGATCAGCTTGAAGGTATGATACTGATAGTCAAGGGCTTGGAAAATATTGTGAAAACGAGTATGATCAGAGGGGTGTGGTGTGGACTGAAAAGAGGGACCTTTACCCTTTTCTTGATCAGACTTAGGTTGTTTGCCCGAGTATTTCGAAGAACCTGCCGGTTCTTTACCCTTGGAGGATTTTCTATGGATTGGAAGGTCACACAAAAGATAGACCCAATCAAGTACAGGATACGATTAGACCCAATCAGAAGGTGAAGACCCAAACACGCGATAGAGAATCACAAGACAGTGAGACAAGGATCAAAAGATAAGACCCAATCACGCGATAAGAAACCACGCGGCACACAGCGATTTCAAACAACAACAGCCAAAACAAAATGAGATTAGCTTCTCGTAGTAGTGAAAAACTTAAAAACGTTGAGATGCATACCCCCATACTTACTTGGGTGCCATGGAGATTGAGAAGTTCTATTGAGAAGGAGAAGGATTGGAAGCCTCGCAGCACACGCGCAGAAGCTCCGCAGGGTCTCAGAGGCTCACGCGCAGAAGGAGAGGAACACCCACGAACTCACACGGCGAGGAGGAAGACGCGGAGAGGTTCGGCGCTAGGGCTTAGAAGGGGTTTGCGAGGAGTTATGAGGTTGGTGGATCGGTCCACCAACCACAATTTAATGATATTGATCGGATCACCGTCCGATCCGCAAACTCCCTGACCGATCAGGCTCCATTCTGATCGGTCAGGATATTACCTGATCGGTCGGGTGACTGATCAGGATGATCCCTGATCGGTCGGGTGACCGATCAGTGTTCGAACAGAAAGTCTGATTAGATTCTGTAACCCCCTCCTGATCGGTCTGTGGACCGATCATAGTGGACTCCTGATCGGTCTGGTGACCGATCAGTGAGGATCCTGATCGGTCGGTGGACCGATCCAGGTTCCCACAGAATGCCAAGTTGAGGCATACGGGGATTCTGTGACCCTCCCTGATCGGTCTGGGGACCGATCACGTGGAGAGGAGTCTGATCGGTCCGGTGACCGATCAGAGTTTCTGATACTGTCTGAAACTGTGAGTTTCAGATTTCCACGAATTTGAATTTGATTCCTATCACTGGGTATCGAATATGGGTGATAATTTTTCACTAAAATTGCTCTCTTTCCAGGAATCAAAGGTCCTTATGAGTTCAACAATCACTTTGCTCCACATGAGTGGAGACAAACTCAATCAACAATCATACAAGCAAATATTGTGCCAAATCCAAGTTTCCAATCAAGTTTCCTTGATTGGAATGTCCAAGTATGATCATGGAACCAAATACACATATGATATGCAGTGGTTTTCCCCATACTTGGTCACCGAAGTGATTCATATCTCTTCAACTCAAATTCTCAAGGGATGCATTAACATTTTGAGAAATTGAGTTGAGCCTAGCATCTCACCCCATTTCTAGCAAACAAAAACGTTTTGGTAAACCTTATAGTTTGTGTGAGATGTTCCCAAGGTTGCCCAATTGTTACCCAACAATTTTGAAATGATCACAAAGGGTTTTAAATGCTTTCTAAACCTAAGAGATGCGACACATTCCCAATTCCCTTCTCAAGAAACTAAATTCACTTTCGGGAAGTGGTTTAGTGAAAATGTCCGCCAAGTTAGATTTGGACTCTACATGTGAGAGCACAATATCTCCCCTAGCTACATGATCTCTAATGAAGTGGTGACGCACTTCTATATGCTTGGTCCTAGAATGATGGACTGGATTCTTTGTTAGGTTAATTGTGCTTATGTTGTCACACAACACTTGCACACCCTTGTAGTTCAATCCATAGTCCTCTAGAGTATGAATCATCCACAACAATTGTGATACGCTCTCTCCCATGACGATATATTCTGCCTCGGTCGTGGAGAGAGCAACACAATGTTGCTTCCGACTCGACCAACTAACTAAAGATGATCCTAAGAATTGACAACCCCCACTTGTGCTCTTCTGATCCAACTTACATCCGGCGTAGTCGGAATCGGTATAGCCAATTAGGTCAAATGACTCGGTACGGGGGTACCAAAGACCAACTCCTATAGTGCCTTTAAGATATCTCAAAATTCTCTTAACTGCAATTAAGTGAGATTCTTTGGCACAAACTTGATACCTAGCACACATACCCACAGCAAAAAGAATATCAGGTCGACTAGCTGTGAGGTATAGCAGACTACCTATCATGCTTCGGTATTGAGTCAAATCAACAGGTTTACCACTCTCATCATTGTCTAATCTTGTATTTGTGGCAATGGGAGTGGTGACTTCCTTTGATTCACTCATATTGAATTTTCGAAGCATCTCTTGAGTGTACTTTGATTGGTGCACATGAATCCCATCACGAGTTTGCTTGATTTCAAGTCCAAGAAAGAAAGTCAATTGTCCCACCAGACTCATCTCAAACTCGCTCTCCATGTGACCAATGAACTCATTTAAATAGCCCTTATTGTTTGAGCCACAAATTATGTCATCGACATAAACTTGGGCTACAAAAATATTATCACCATCTCTACATAGAAATAGTGTAGGGTCTATTTGGCCTCTTACAAAGCCTTTTTCAACTAGAAAGGTTGACAACCGCTCATACCAAGCCCGAGGTGCTTGTTTAAGGCCATAAAGCGCCTTTTTGAGCTTAAACACGTGATTTAGAAATTCGGTATTCTCAAATCCCGGTGGTTGTTCAACATAAACCTCTTCTTTGATTAGACCATTTAGAAAGGCCGATTTGACATCCATTTAATATAATTTGAAACCACGGTGTGCCGCAAATGTAAGCATCAACCGGATGGACTCTAATCGTGTCACGGGAGCATAGGTCTCATCATAATCAAGGCCTTCAACCTGACTATAGCCTTTGGCTACTAAGCGTGCCTTGTTCCTAATGATTTCTCCCTTATGGTTCAATTTGTTCTTGAAGACTCATTTTGTTCCAATAATGGAGGTCTTCTTTGGTCTGGGAACCAAGTCCCAAACTTGACTCCTTTTAAATTGACCTAGTTCATCTTGCATTGCTATGATCCAATCGGGATCACTCAATGCTTCATCAATTTTCCTAGGTTCAATCTCGAAAATTAGGACAACTTCATTAGCCTCATTCCGGAAGAATGATCTAGTCCTAACCCCTTGAGGGATATCTCCAACAATTTGGTCTTGGGGATGACTAGAGGCTAATCTAGTATGCCTAGGTGTTGGAGGTGCCTCTTGACCGGTTTCACCAGCCACAATCTCAGCCTCAGGATCCGGCTGAGTCATGACTTGTCTAGGCTCACCGTCATCAGACTCATTTCCCTCTATCACCTTAGAAGTCTCACTCAAACTCAGTCTCCTAAGTTCGAGTTGAGCTCCTTCTACACTTCCTGATTGGTCACTTGATTGTGGAAGTTCTTCAAAGACCACATCAGAAGACTCTTCAACTAGTCTAGTTCTCTTGTTGTAGACATGATAAGCCTTGCTAACAAGAGAATACCCAACTAGTATCCATTCATCAGCTTTCGCTGTGAACTTTCCAAGATGATCCTTGGTGTTTAGGATATACACCTTACAACCAAACACCCTAAGGTGTTTAACCGTAGGTGATTTCCCAAACCAAAGTTCATGAGGGGTCTTACCTAGAAATCTATGTATGAGGACTCGGTTTTGCACATAGCAAGCTGTATTTACAGCTTCGGCCCACAAGAAACTCGGTAATGAGTACTCATTGAGCATGCTACGTGCGTCTTCTTGCAATGCACGGTTCTTCCTCTCTACCACACCATTTTGTTGTGGTGTCCTAGGAGTGGAGAACTCATGTCTATACCCTCTATCTTGACAAAATTCTAAAAACTTTTGATTTTGAAATTCACCTCCGTGATCACTCCTAATTGTCTTAATGGTTGAGGATTTCTCATTCTCTACTCTTCTACAAAATGTAACAAAAACATCTAGAGTTTGATCCTTATGTTTTAGAAAATATGTCCATGTAAAACGAGTGAAATCATCAATGATCACAAAATAATATCTACTTTCATTCAAAGATATGATAGTACTACAATCAAATAAATCCATGTGAAGCAAATCTAAAGCATTAGATGTACTTACAATGCTTTTACCTTTATGCGCCAATTTTATTTGCTTACCCATTTGACACGCATCACAAATCTTTTCTTTTTCATACTTGATGCTTGGTAAGCCACGTACTAATCCTTTGCTAGCCAACTTCCGGATGTTCTTCATGTTCACATGGGCTAGCCTCCGGTGCCAAAGAATGGATTCTTCTTCTTTTGACATAAGACACTTAGCAAAGGCATTAATAGCACTTTTAAATGATACTTGATAAATGTTATCTATTCTTGTACCTACTAGTACCGTGTCATTGTTATCATGTTGACTAACTAGACATTGACGTGGTTGAAAATCAACTGTGTAACCCGTATCACACAATTGACTGACACTTAGGAGATTGAAAGTCATTCCCTTGACTAGAAGTACATCCTTGATCCTAAGACATTCGGATATTTGAATGTCTCATATTCCTATGACCTTGAGACTACCATTGTTACCAAATGAAACATTACCTCTCCTTTTCTTTTGAAAAGTAGTAAATAATGACTTATCTCCGGTCATGTGTTTGGAGCATCCACTATCAACAAACCAAGTTGATAGATGCTCCCCCTCAATCATAACCTACACAATTCGAAAAATAGAGGATTTAGGTACCCACACCTTGGGACCTAAAGCACTAACTAAACAAGACTTAGGCACCCATGCCTTGACAACTTTCTTTTGAACCTAGGGTGTCTTGGATTGTCTCATATCAGTCCTAGACATCAATGACACAAATGAGGGCTCCTTGGGTTGATATCCAATGCCGGCCCTATTGTAGACTGCCCTTTGGGCATTCAAGATCATGTCTAGGGTCTTTGAGCTAGTTGAGAACTTCTCAAGAATATTCTTGAGCTTCTCAACTTCACTCTTTAATGATTGGTTTTCTTCTACTAGACAAGCATTACTCAAGGTATCTATATCCTCAACCCTAGAGGATTTCAATTTCTCAACTTCTAGTTTCAATGATTTGATCTCATCTTCTAACAATTCAACATGCAAATCATCTATGTTATCATCTCTAGAAGACTTCAATTGATCAATTTCGAATTGCAATGATTTAACCTTAAGTTTAGACTTTTTCAACATGTTGGTTAAACATGCAATAGCTCTATAACATTTTTCGAGCTCGGAAGAGTTTACCTCTTCATCATCCGAAGATGATGAAGCCGTGTTTGAGGAGTTTGAGGAATCATCATGGCTCTCTTGATCATTCAATGACATTAGCGCCATGTGCCTTGTGCTCTTTTCCTCCTTCTCTTCATCCGAAGAACTAGATGATGATCCATCCCAAGTGACCTTCAAAGCCTTCTTCTTCTTCTTGAATCTTTCTTCCTTCTTCTTGGACTTCTCCTCTTTCTTCTTGAGTTTGGGGCACTCACTCTTGAAATGCCCTTTCCTACCACATTCAAAGCAAGAAACATTATTCTTATCAACTTTGACTTCATTAGGGTTACCTTTGCTCTTGAAACGACGACCCTTTCTTATCATCCTTCTAACAAAGTTGGCCATCTCGGATGAAGAGGATCCACTCTCTTCTTCCTCAGAATCGGATTCGGATTCGGAAGAAGATTATGATGAAGAAGCTTCCTTCTCCTTCTTCTTTTCCTTCTTCTTCTTGTATGGCCTATCCCCTGCAACTAAGGCAATCCCCTTCTCCTTGGGGCCTTTGTTAGTCATTTCATGTCGCTCCATTTCATAAAACAAGTCATCTAATTTGACAATTGACAAATCCTTGGAGACTTTGTAGGCATCCACCATGGATGACCACAAAGCATTCCTTGGGAAAGCTTTTAGAATATACCTCACAAGGTCGCGATTCTCGACCTTTTCATCAATGGAATGAAGTCCATTAAGAACTTCCTTGAACCGGCTATGTAGTTCACTCACCGTCTCATTTTCCTTCATGGAGAGATTTTGAAGTTGATTGAGGAACAAATCCCTCTTGGCAATTCTTGAATCTCAGGTGCCCTCATGAAGTTCTATGAGCTTGTTCCACAAGTCCTTCGCACTTGTGAATGGACTAATCTTGATGAGTTGGTCTTTGTTCATGCCACATTGTAGAGTGACCACTGCCTTTGCGTCAGCTTCACTCTTCCTAGTTTGATCTGCAGTCTACCTTGATGATTCAAGCTCTTTTCCTTCATGATCCTTTGGTGGAGTAAATCCTTTCTTTACTGCAAACCAAGTGTTGATGTCCATCTTCAAATAATACTCCATCTTTGATCTCCAATATTGAAAATCTGCACCATCAAAGAATGGAGGACGTGTAGTGGAGAATCCTTCTCTCAATGCCATGACTATTAGCTCTCGGTTGTTAATCCGCAAAAACAGAGCCCCAAGCTCTGATACCACTTGTTGGAACTTGGATGGCTAGAGAGGGGGGGGGTGAATGTAGCCAGACACACAAATCGCTTTATGCTTAACAAATTTCTGCACCTCAAATGTTAGTAGCACAGCGGAAGCAACTTGAACAGAGGATGCAGGAAATGAAATGCTAAGCTAATGCAAGAACAAAAACGCTAACAGGGAGGATTTACAATGTTCGGGGATAACTTGCCCCTACTCCTTGGCGTGCCCTTAAGGTGGGCGATCCCTTGATCGTCGGCAGATCAAGCCCCGGTTATCACCGGATAGAAAGCAACCTCCTTCTCGGTGGAGAAACCTCTCCACAGCGTTTCAATCACAAGTATGAAGTTTAAGCACAATGAAACACAGGAAACCTTACTCAGTACTTATCAAGGACAAGAACACAGCAAGCTTCTCAGCTCCAACCAGTGACGATCTCACGCAAGAACCCTTCTTCGTGTCTTCTCGCTGATGGACTCTCTAAGCCTCTTGTTCTTTCCACCAAGTACTCAAGCAAGGAAGGGTTGCCCCAAGATCTGCAGTAGCTTGCTCAAGGATGAAATCTTAGCACAAGCACAGCACCACAGAACACAGGAAGCTTGGGAAGATGAGTGTAATCTTGTTGTTGAAGACTCGTTAGCCACACCAGCCCTTAAGTCCTCAACTCCCTGTCTCTGCCTGCCATCTCACAGCAGCCTCCAGCTGCCTTCCTGCAACTACTAGCCACCCCTGAGCCCTTCTGAACTCCCTGAGTTCCCCTCAGACCAGTTCCAGACAGCAGCTCCAGCCAGTGCCAGCATCCGTTGCAACCTGAGACGGAAAACAAGACAAACCTGCTTCAAGGAAAGGCAATCCTTGACTCTCCCATAGTGTTTGAATCCTCCCCTGTCACCTGTGTCTTAATCAGAAGATTAGTGCAGAGAATCAAGCAGTGTATCAAAAATTCAGAGGTAAAACGTAAGCAACAGAATCGCGATCAGTGAACCTGACAACGCAGTTTGAATTAAAGTGATCGGTCACCAGACCGATCCAGGGCACACTATGTAAAAATCAAGAATAGACTTCGCCACAGGTTACTTCGGCGAAATCGTTTAACGAAGTAATACATGTTAATCAACTTCGGTACTAAATTTGATGAAGTAAATTTTATTTATAACTTCGTAGCTTAAAAATTGTTAGTCTTACTACTAAATTTATTTGATATTTTACTTCATAATAACTATTTGATGAAGTAATAAGTTACCAAATAAAATTCATAAATTTTTATACCGAAGTAATAAGTTTAAATCAACTAAAAATATTTTCTTTTATAAATAAATTAACATATTTATATTTATTTTTAAAGTAATCCTTAAAACTCCACAATCAAGCCCTAACTTCATCGCGCGTCTCCCCCTTCTCCCGACGACGCACCTCCCCTCCCTTCTGCTCGACGACGCGCCTCCCCTCCCTTCTGCCCGACGATGCAAGCGCCTCCCCCTCTGCCACAAGCGCCTTCCCCTTTGTTCGATGACGCACCAGTGCCTCCCCTCTGCTCGACGACGCACAAGTGCCTCCTCTTCCCGACGACGCACATCTCCTTCGGATTTTTTTTCTTTTTTTCCTTGCAGTTTTCTTCCCTCTTCCACGCCCTTCTCTCCTTCCACTGCAGTGCTGCTAATTTTCTTCCTCTGCAGCGCCGTCGAGTCTTCCTCCTTGAGGTGTCTTGGCCACAGGAAGAAGGGGCAAGTGCTTTGCTCAAGCTTGAGGCCATCATCTTCCTCCTTGAGTTTATATCGCCTCCTTGAGGTTTCTTTTCCTTTCACACCTACATCAATGCAGGTTTTGTTTTTGTAAACTACACAGATTGTAAATTGCAGGGTGTCTGAATTCCTAGGTAGCTGGATGTAACTGGGTGTCTAAATTGTAGGGAGTCTGAATTCTAAACCTGCATTGCTGCGGATCTGGAAGAACTGTCTCTTCAAGAAAGTGTTACTGAGAAGGTTAATGGTGAAGCATCATCAACTTCTGGAGATAATATTGAAAATAGAAAGCAAGAGGAAAACACAAAAGATGAGGTGTTTACTTCTGCTAAGGTTTGATTGGGGCTTTTTTCCTACTTGATATGTTGTATAGTAGTGGATTAATTTATAAGGTCTAAGTACTTAATTAGTATTGAAACATGACTATCTATGTTGACTCTAGTTTTTATAAGGTCTACATTGCCTTTAGTTGCATCTCGACATAAATATTATTATGTACATGATAGGAACTATGTTATATTGTTGTTGTTCATCTGTTGTTAATTCCATGCTTTGTGTAGGTTGAGATTACATGGCTTATTAAAGATTGTAACATTATCTTTTTTGGAAATTGAATATAGTGAACACTTGTTGGCTCTTGAATTCTCTTTGGGGTTCGGCAAAGAAGATAAATGGATGATAGGAAAATTTACAAATTTTGTAGGAGAAGCAACTATTAAAATGTATTAACAACCATTTAAATGATTTGGAAGTGAGACTACAAGAAGAAAATATTTTTTCCTTTTTTGGCAATTTATGATAATTATGTTAAAGTTCAGAAAATAAATTAGATTTTAAAAATAAAACTCACAAATATGTAATTGAAAATTTACTTTTACTTTTTAGATATGTCAAAGAGTGAAGCATTAAATTTAGTTCTAGGAATAATAAAGTTTAGGTTTGATTTAGTTAAATTAGACCTATATCTGTTTCTTCAACAATGCTACCACAACTTTGATATGTTCATTCTTATTCAAAGATGATGTCCTATTTTTGCCCATTACAGTTATGATTTATTCTTCATTTTTCCATTTACCAATCGGCCTTTCCTTGGTATATTAGATAATGAAGGTAAGTGGGCCCAGATGGAAGAGAAAAGGTTTTGTAGATATTGCCCGGGCAAATCCTGTGTCGAGAATTGTTCTTCAATTGCAAACGTCTCTAAAACAATCAAAAATTAATGCTGCTTTATCAGGCTGCATTGTTTTTGTGAAAGTAGAACCAGAGGCAGGTGAGCTGCTTGAGCAAGCCTCATTTGGCAAAATTTTCTCCTCTCAAGGTGACAAACAACATTTCCAATTCAATCTTGAAGAGTCTTTCTATTTGTATCATGCTCTAAAATGCATCAAGATTGTGCGAGCCAGCAAGTTATGTATTAATGTTTCTGAGATTTGTTGGTGATGTAAATCCTATGTAGTTTGATCATCTTCTTCACTAAATGTCTACATTTACTCAGTTTTTACTATGACAATTAATAATGTGTTTGCTGTGCTTACAAAATAGAGGACGAAGTCATGCACATAACATTACAGAAGAGGGACAAAAGCAAAACTTGGTCATCTCCCATACTTGGCCAAGGTTTGCTAGATTCATATGCTGGGGATCTTGAACAGAAGCGACTTATGCTACAGAGGTTTCAAGAAGAGGTAAAAACCTTTATTTTTTTAAACTTATTTATATTGTAAAAGGTTATGACTTTTAACAGGATTGCATTTTCATAATGCTATAATAATTGTTATGTGTTTTTGTAATGCTATAAAGGTCATAACTTATTTTGCTTGCTATTTTATCATTCTACTATATGGTTCTCTACTAGATATTCTCTTGGCTTCATTTATTAGGTTCACTATTACGAGGATGAAACTGCTCCAAGTGGTACATGTGTTGTCTGTGTTATTGGTGGCGAAGGTAAATCTTTTTATGAACTATATTTTTCTGAAATATTTAGTCATTTTGTATTGACCCTCACACTTCTATTAATGGTTTAGTTTGCAGCCTCAAAAAATAAACAGTATTACAATCAATCTCAGTATGATGAAGTCAGAAGCGAATGGAGTGAATTTGTCTACTTTTATGTGGGTGCCTAATTGTAGGTTGTGAAAAAAATTTTGATTGTATTTTGAGATTTATGAATACAATAGATTTTGGGTGAAGTTGGTTAATGTCTTTTATGAATACAATTTTGAGTTGTAAGAAATAGAAATTTCTGATATATATATATATATATATATATGTTTAATTTTGATGGTGAAAAATATTGTGTTGTAGTAATTCAAATAGATATTTTTGAAAAATATTGTGGTGAAAAATATTTGTTTAATTAAAATTGTATTGTAACAAAACATGATGAATTACTTCGACAATACAAATAAATGGTGTAGTAATCCAATACAATAGACTTCGTCAAATTTAATTAGCAGCGTAGTTAAAAAAAATATTTACTTCGTCATTTTTTTAATTTGTGAAGTCGTTTGTATAAATTACTTCGCTAAATTTAAATATTTGTTATAGCAACATACACTCTAATACGTCTACATTATGCTGAAGTAATACAACAAAAAATACTTCGGCCAATTCAATTTTTGTAGAAGTAAAATTAAATATTTACTACACGAGAATAAAAAATTTGTGAAGTCGTATAAATATTTTACTTCAGAAGTACATATGAAGTAATATACGATCAAATACTTCAGCGAGATCGATGAAGTATTAGAGCCATTTTACTTCGAAAACGGTTCAACTTTGAGCCGATTTTGAACCGGTGAAAGACTTCGGTATTTCGTGGTGAAGTAAAAAATTGACCTTTTTACTTCACGCGCGTCTACTTCGGTAATTATCTACCTATTACTTCAGATAATATCCGAAGTCTATTATCAATTTTCACATAGTGGCATGTGGACCGATCACCAGATCGATCCAGATGAAGCCTGATCAGTCACCGGACCGATCAGCTATCCCCCTGACCGATCAGCCCCAAGCCTGATCGGTCCACCTCTGAATCAGGAAAATTAGACCCTAGGTCTTTGATCGGTCACCGGACCGATCAGGATGGAACCTGATCGGTCACCAGACCGATCGGGTAAATCCCTGATCGATCAGGCACAAGCCAGATCGATCCAGTCCTTTGAGCAATCATCAAAGTCTAAGTCGTTGATCGGTCACCAGACCGATCAGGACTTGATCAGCAGGAGAACTCAACTCACTGTTCGCTCCCTGATCGGTCACCAGACCGATCAGGAGCTAAGCAGTGAGGACACTGTTCGCTCCCTGATCGATCACCAGACCGATTAGGAGCCAAACAGTGAGGCCACGCTCTCCTCCCTGATCGGTCTCCAGACCGATCAGGAGACTACCTGACCGATCACCAGATCGATCAGAAGCCTCCCTGATCGGTCACTGGATCGATCAGGAGCCAAACAGTAGGTTCCCAACCTCACTGTATGCTCCCTGATCGGTCACCAGACCGATCAGGAGTAGCTGGATCGGTCACCAGACCGATCCACTAATGAGCAGCGTGCCAACCCTCCTCCAGACCGATCTGGAGGCTCCACCTAGCTTCCAAGCTAGGATTTTTCCATCTAACCCTCCAAGTTGGGAATTTGCACCTAAGCTCCCAGGTTAGGACTTTTCACCTAGCCCTCAAGCTAGGACTTTTCACCTAGCCCTCTAAGCTAGGACTTTTCACCCAACTCATCCGAGTTAGAAATCCAACCTAGCCCTCCAAGCTAGGACCTGACCCTCCAAGCCAGGACTTTTTCACCTAATCCTCCAAGTTGGGAATTTGCACCTAACCTCCCAGGTTAGGACTTTTCACCTAGCCCTCCAAGCTAGGACTTTTCACCCAACTTGACCGAATTAGGACTTTCCAATACCTAGCCCTCCAAGCTAGGGTTTCAATCACCACTTGGCTTCACTCACCAGGATTTCTCACCTGGCTTCACTCACCAGGATTTCTCACACCTAACCCTCCAGGTTAGGATTTCAAACATCCCATGCCTAATCCCCGATTAGGACTTCATCATCATCATAATCATAATCATCAGCCTAAACTAAAATCGGTGTCAACACCAAAACAACAATCAGGGCCAGACTGCATCAACAGAGAACTCATGTCTATACCCTCTATCTTAACAAAACTCTAGAAATCTTTGATTTTGAAATTTACCTACATGATCACTTCTTATTATTTTGATTGTTGATGATTTTTTGTTTTCAACTGTTCTACAAAAAGAAATAAAAACATCTAAGATTTGATCCTTATATTTTAGAAAATAGGTCCATGAATATCTAGTAAAATCATCAATGATCACAAAACAATATCTACTACCATTCATGGATATAACAGTGTTACAATCAAACAAGTCCATGTGAAGTAAATCCAAAGCGGTAAAAGTACTTACAGAGTTTTTAGCTTTATGTGCAGATTTTGTTTGCTTACTCATTTGACTGCTTCACAAAGTTTTTCCTTTTCATACATGATGCTTGGTACGCCACGAACTAATCCCTTGTTGGCCAATTTTCGGATGTTCTTCATGTTCACGTGTGCTAATCTCCGGTGCCAAAGGTTAGACTCATCTTCTCTTGACATGAAACACTTAACAAAGGCATTAGTAGCACTTTTAAGAGAGGATTGATAAACATTATCAATCCTTGTGCCTACTAGTACCGTGTTAAATGTGTCATGTTGTCTAACTATACATTGACTTGTTTAGAAGTCAATTGTGTAACCCGCATCACACAATTGACTGATACTTAGGAGATTAAATGTCATCCCCTTGAGTAGAAGGACATTCTTAATCCTAAGACATTCGAATATTTGAATATCTCATATTCATATAATCTTAAGACTACCATTGTTATCAAAGGAAACATTACCTCTACTTTTTTTTTGAAGTATAGTGAATAAGGATCTATCACCGGTCATATGTTTGGAGCACCCACTATCAACGAACCAAGTTGATAGATGCTCCCCCTCAATCATGACCTACACAATTCGAAAAATAGAAGATTTAGGTACCCAAATCTTGGGACCTAAAGCACCTACTAAACAAGACTTAGGCACCCATGCCTTGACCACTTTCTTTTGAACCCTAGGAGTCTTAAGTGGTCTAACATCAGTCCTAGACATTAAGGAAACAAATGAAGGTTCTTTAGGTCGGTAACTAATACCGGTCCTATTGTAAACCGCCCTTTGTGCATTTAGAATCATGTCTAGAGTGTTTGAGCTAGTTGAGAATTTCTCAAGAATACTCTTGAGTCTCTCAACTTCACTCTTCAAATATTTGTTTTCATCCTCTAACATTTCTACATGCAAGTCATCAATATCCTCATCCCTAGAGGATTTCAATTGTTCAACTTCTACTTTCAATGATTTAACCTTTGCTTTTGACTTTTTCAACAAATCGGTTAAACATGCAATAGTTCTATAACATTCATCTAATTCGGGAGTGATTACCTCTTCATCATCCGAAGATGATGAAGTCGCGTTTGAGGAGTCCGTTGATTCATCAATGCTCTCCTCCTTCAATGGTCATGAGTGCTATATGGAGTGTATGTGAGATCGTTGACGTATGCTAGAGGGGGGTGAATAGCAATTTCTTGGCTTCTTCTACCTACGTTGTTAGTTGCGCAAGCGGAAATACAATAATAAAAACACTAACAACTAAACAATGCTAGCAAACCAGATTTACGTGGTTCGGAGATGAAGCTCCTACTCCACGACAGTCCGTGAGGTGGACGATCGCTTGATCCTTCGGCGGATCACTCCCCGGATGCCCTCCGGCTAACTCGTGTCGCTCCTTGTGGGTGGAGAAACCTCACCACAACTCTTGGACACAACCTGAGTACAAGAGGCTACTACCAAGCTCTAACCAAGCAAGATTCGCCCAGAAACCTAGCCCCAAAACGAGCCCCTTTAAATAGGACTCGGGCTGAAAACCCGCCTACCAGTCGACTGCTCCCATGGGCAGTCGACTGGTGCCACTTAAAATTCGACCGTTACACCCAACGTTTGACTTTTCGTGGCTTCCAGGCAACTAGCAGTCGACTGCTCCCAGGGGCAGTCGACTGCTCCCAGTCGACTGCCCCAACTGGCAGTCGACTGCCAATCGACCAGAACCCTTCTGTGGGTTCTGGCAGTCGACTGCCCAACCTGGCAGTCGACTGCCCTGCCTACTAACCTAGGGTTTTGCCTCCCCGAGTACATTCCACTCAGCACTCGATCCCTAGGACTTCCCGAGTACATTCCCACAGCACTCGTACCCTCACGACTTGACTGACTCCTCCTCCGCAGCCTCGACTATTGCCTTCGCGCCCTCTTCATCTTCGGCCCTCGTCCCTCGGATGCGCACACAAGCCTCCAGCTTGCATCCATGCCACCCTTCACGTACGCCTCGAAGTCCGCGCCTATCAGCTCATCGTCCCTGCACTCCATGGTCCCTCAGATGCGCACGCCAGCCTCCATCTAGCCTCCATGCCATCCTTCACCGTACCGAGGCCGTTCAGTCAAGTCCATATGCGTACCTGTACAACCTGCACACTCAACATACGCATATCAAATACACAAGGGTAAACCCTAACTTAAACCCTTTGCCCAAACATCAAAACTCATGGTCACACCGGACCATCTTAGGGCCGATTGCTCCAACAATCTCCCCCTTTTTGATGTTTGGCAATCCGTTTAAGTTAGGAAAGCAAGATAGTAGTAAATAGCAAAAATCATGCTAAATGAATGCATATGCCATGCATGAATGGATCCTATCCCAAGGCATCCCACACCTAACTCTCCAAGTTAGGAATTTTACACCTAGCCCTCCAAGCTAGGAATTTCCCACCTAACCCTCCAAGTTAGGAATTTTACACACCTAGCCCTCCAAGCTAGGACTTTTCCACACCTAACCCTCCAAGTTAGGAATTTTACACACCTAGCCCTCCAAGCTAGAATTTCACCACCTAACCCTCCAAGTTAGGATTTTCCCACACCTAGCCTCCAGGCTAGGAATTTTACCACCTAACCTTCCAAGTTAGGATTTTCACACAACCCGGGCTTTTTAAAGCTTCTCCCAAGCTCCCCCTACATTGGACTTACAAAGGCTTTTTAAGAACCTCTCCAAGGTTCCCCTTATGCCACGAAGGGAGCAACCAAGCTCCCCTTCAAACTCAACTCCCCCTAAACCTAGGGTCTCTAGCAAAGGTATATTGGTTTTCCACTTAAACCCAATATTTTCCCCCTTTGCCATACATCAAAAAGACACCAACAATATCCCAATTATTGGTTCTTAATATCTGAATGACCCTAAACACAGTGTACTAAACCCCCATACACTTGTTCCTTGTCATTTGAAATCCAAAACAGCTGCTGGATACCCACACCAGCCCTGGGCAGTCGACTGCCAACAGTAGCAGTCGACTGATACGCCTAAAATCTATTTTCTGGCCATTTTTCAGAAATGCACCAGAAATTTCATAAATTTCCAAAAATCTCCAAATTTCGTGGATAACTTTGTGGAACTTCTACCTACTTGGGAAAAATACATATACCCATGTATCCATTACCATTCCCAAGTTTGACACAAAACCCAAAAGTTTCAAAAATGAAAATTAAGCCAATTAGGAGGCAAACTCCCCCTTAACCCATGCCTTCTCCCAATTTCCATTTTTCCCAGGTCAAGTTCTACCCAACTTAACCTCCTAACACCATGTTGAGTTATCCCCAACCCAACATCTGAGTTCTTCCCCTTTTGAACACCATTAAGGCTTGCTCCCAAGCAACCTTCTCCTTAGTGCCAAAATGAACTCACAAACACTCTAAAAACTCTAAAGGGTTGCAAGCACACTTGCTAGGATATAGCCTACCCTAGAACATAATGATATCATGAAAATATCAAGTGTGCTTGACTTTTGGTATAATTCGAAGCTTCTTAAGGATTTTGCATTAAGTATCAATTTTCAACTTCCTTTCTAATTCCATGTGTTTGTAAAATCTACCTATCTTAATTCGACACATGGAATTGTTCTCAAGCTCCCTTTTTGACCTCTAAATCTTAGATTCCTAGGGAGACTCATCATACTTCCTTGATTTTCAAGATATTCAATAGAATCATATCAAATCATGGGATAACACTCTATTTATGGGCTATAAAGATATAATCAAGATGTTTTAATCCTAAATCATATCCCATGATCAATCTTGGAATTTTTATGGTCAAAAATGCCCTTTTTATGTTAACTCTCATTGACCAGTCGACTGCCCAAAATGGGCAGTTGACTGCCATCCAAACAGAGAGTTTTCTGGGTCGGAGCAGTCGACTACCAGGGTTGGCAGTCGACTGCCCAAACTCATAGTGAGTTCTGGGCATTGAGCAGTCGACTGCCTATTTTTCAGCTTTTCAGTCGAACTTCAGAAATGTCTTAAAAATTCTACAAATCTCCAAAAATTCTCAAATTTTGTGGGGAGATTCGTGAAGCCAATATTTACTTGGGAAAAATATGTTTCCAAATAAATGTACTCCATATCCCAAGATTGGCACAAAATTCTATTTCTTCTAAAGTGTATCAATTAATCTCTTCCCAAAAGTCCTAATTCTCACTTCTCTTTAACTCATCCTCTTATCCTTGATCCAAATACATTTCTAACATTGAAATATATGATATTTCACCATTAAACCTCAATTTCATCAATTAGTTCTCCTTTTTCATCTTTTTCTCCCTAAATTCTTCTTTTAATGTGCCAAACTCTAGGATTAAGACTTACCCAAGTCTTCTAACCCTTCTTGGCACACTTCACCTAATCTCCTAAGGGGAAACTTTTGAGATCCATTTACCATGGACCCCAAAGGCTCCTAGAGCTCCCCCTTGAGCTCTTAGCCCTAGCCACCTCCCTAGGTGACTCAACCCATACTAGTCCACACCGGTGTGCCACCGATGACTCTTGGCCTACAACCCGAACTCTCTTAACCTTAGACTCCTTGTCCTTGGTTATGTCCTTATCTCTCCCTTTGGATGACACTCCCTTGTCATCCTTGGACTTTCTCTCCTTGCCATAATTGTATGCTTTTCCAACATACTTCGTTTTGTTGGCCTTGGAGGTCTTAGCTTGGTAGCCCAAACCCGACCTATCATAGTTAGGTTTTAGGCTACTCAACACTAGGTCTAAACCCTTAGATCCAACCTTGAATCTCTCTAGGGTCTTTTCTAATGTATCAAGTCTTTCCCTCAAGGCTTGATTTTTCCTCTCTAAGATTCTAACCCTAGTGTCCTCATGTCCACCTTGGACATTTATAGACCTACCCTTCTTCCTAGGCATGTGTCTCCCCTTCTTGGGATTAATGCCTTTATCCTTAGGTACATAAGTAGTAGGTCTATCATGAAGCATGCTTTTTCTACAATTATGATCTACCTTGTTATTCCTATTCCTATTATTATACTTAAATCCAAAATTATGCACCATGAAACATTTTTCATTAATTTTATCATGCATTGATGGATGATATGCATTATTTACCCTAGGGTTAGGGATTACCTCCCTTACCCTTGAAGTTCTCCCTTGGTGTGCTCTTTGCTTCTTCTTTTCTTCTTTCTCCCATCTTCTTAGATGCTCCATTTTCTTGAATTTTCCACTCATTGGGCATCTTGTGTGGTAGTGTCCTAGCTCTCCACACGTGAAGCATCTAATTTTCTTCTTCTTAGCTTGAGCCTCTTTATCCCTACAACCCATGTTAGATTTAACCGAAATTGAAATGGGTTTAGATTTTACCTCCCTTTTACCTTTTGGGCACTTGTCCTTGTAGTGCCCCTTTTCATTGCACCCAAAGCATACGATGTGGTCTTTGTTGCTTGCTTTGGTCGAGGTGGAGGCTAGGTTGACTCCTCTTCAACCTTGGAAGATGTGGAAGCTTCCTCTTGATCCGAAATTGATGAGGGTCTCTCCTCCCCCTCAATTCTTGAAATTGGTGCCTCTTCTTCTTCTCTTGAGGAGGTTGATGATCTTTCACTTAACTCCTCCTCTTCACTAGATGAGGTGGATGACCTCTCACTCTCTTCTTCCGCTTCACATGAGGATGTTGACACTTCTTTTTCCTTTTCTTCTTCGGGCTCTCGAATTTGTGTAGGGTTTTCATGATATCTTTTCAACTTATCCCATAACTCATATGCATTTTCATATTTACCTATAGCACTCAAAACATTGTTAGGCAAAAGATTTACTAGAATATTTATTACCTTTTCATTTGCTTTTGCTAGGTCTTGTTGCTCTTGATTCCAATACCTAGGCCTAAGCTTTTTCCCGTGCTTATCCTTTGGAATCTCGAACGGCTCTTCGATCATCATCCTACACTCCCATTCCATGGTAAGCCATGCTTCCATTCTTGCCCGCCAATAAGTGAAATCTCCATTATCGTATGGCGGCGGAGTGTAGATGTTGTCCCCCAACTTATCTTCCATCTTCTCTTCTCCTCTAGCGGTTGCTCCTTTGGCGATTAGTCCAACTAGAGCGGTTCTTGCTCTGATACCACTTGTGAGATCGTTGACGTATGCTAGAGGGAGGGTGAATAGCAATTTCTTGGCTTCTTCTACCTACGTTGTTAGTTGCGCAAGCGGAAATACAATAATAAACACACTAACAACTAAACAATGCTAGCAAACCAGATTTACATGGTTCGGAGATGAAGCACCTACTCCACGACAGTCCGTGAGGTGGACGATCCTTTGATCCTTCGGCGGATCACTCCCCGGATGCCCTCCGGCTAACTCGTGTCGCTCCTTGTGGGTGGAGAAACCTCACCACAACTCTTGGACACAACATGAGTACAAGAGGCTACTACCAAGCTCTAACCAAGCAAGATTCGCCCAGAAACCTAGCCCCAAAACGAGCCCCTTTAAATAGGACTCGGGCTGAAAACCCGCCTACCAGTCGACTACTCCCATGGGCAGTCGACTGGTGCCACTTAAAATCCGACTGTTACACCCAACGTTTGACTTTTTTCGTGGCTTCCAGGCAACTAGCAGTCGACTGCTCCCAGGGGCAGTCGACTGCTCCCAGTCGACTGCCCCAACTGGCAGTCGACTGCCAATCGACCAGAACCCTTCTGTGGGTTCTGGCAGTCGACTGCCCAACCTGGCAGTCGACTGCCCTGCCTACTAACCTAGGGTTTTGCCTCCCCGAGTACATTCCACTCAGCACTCGATCCCTAGGACTTCCCGAGTACATTCCCACAGCACTCGTACCCTCACGACTTGACTGGCTCCTCCTCCGCAGCCTCGACTATTGCCTTCGCGCCCTCTTCATCTTCGGCCCTCGTCCCTCGGATGCGCACACAAGCCTCCAGCTTGCATCCATGCCACCCTTCACGTACGCCTCGAAGTCCGCGCCTATCAGCTCATCGTCCCTGCACTCCATGGTCCCTCAGATGCGCACGCCAGCCTCCAGCTAGCCTCCATGCCATCCTTCACCGTACCGAGGCCGTTCAGTCAAGTCCATATGCGTACCTGTACAACCTGCACACTCAACATACGCATATCAAATACACAAGGGTAAACCCTAACTTAAACCCTTTGCCCAAACATCAAAACTCATGGTCACACCGGACCATCTTAGGGCCGATTGCTCCAACAGTGTACTCTTCTCATCCTTCTCCTCATCGGATGAACCTGAGGAGGATTCTTCCCATGTGGCCTTCAAGTCCTTCTTCTTCTTCTTGGATTTATCCTCCTTCTTCTTGAATTTTGGCAGTTCTTCTTGAAGTGCCCTTTCTTGCTACACTCATAGCAAGTAACATTAGACTTATCAATTTTAACTTCACTAGGATTACCTTTACCCTTGAAGCGCCGGCTCTTCCTCATCATTCTTCTAACAAAGTTGGTCATCTCGGAGGAAGAAGACCCGTTGCCATCCTCTTCAAACTCGGATTCGGACTCGGATGAGGATTAAGATGAAGAGACCTCCTTTTCCTTCTTCTTCTCCTTCTTCTTCTTAGTCTTTTCTCCTGCCACAAGAGCAATTCCCTTCGCCTTGGGGCCTTTGTTAGCCATCTCATGTAGCTCTATTTCACAAAATAAGTCATCTAATTTTACAATTGACAAGTCCTTGGAAACCTTGTAGGCATCCACCATGGATGACCACAAGGCATTCCTTGGAAAGGCTTTTAACACATACCTCACTAGGTCGCGATTCTCGACCTTTTCGTCAATAGAGTGAAGACTATCGAGGACTTCATTGAACCTACTATGAAGTTCACTCACCGCTTCACGGAGAGATTTTGTAGTTGATTGAGGAACAAGTCCCTCTTAGCAATTCTTGAGTCTCGGGTACCCTCATGAAGTTCAATGAGCTTATTCCACAAGTCTTTTGCACTTGTAAAGGGACCAACCTTGATGAGTTGATCTTTGTTCATTCCACATTGCAAAGTTACCACTGCCTTCGCATCGGCTTCACTTTTCCGAGTTTTCTCAGTCGACCAACGCGAAGATTCCAATTCTTTTCCTTCATCATCCTTTGGAGGGGAGAGACCCTCATTCACAGCGAACCATATGTTGATGTCCATCTTGAGATAGTACTCCATCTTCGATCTCCAATATTGAAAATTTGATCCATCGAAGAAGGGAGGTCGAGTAGTGCTAAATCCTTCTCTCAAAGCCAATGTCGTTGACTCTCGGTTGTTAATCCGCTTGAACAGAGCCCCAAGCTCTGATACCACTTGTTGGTGCTTGGATGGCTAGAGAGGGGGGAGGGGGGGTGAATGTAGCCAGACATAAAATTCTTTCTGTTAAACACTTTATGCATTTGAGAGATTAGTAGCACAGCGAAAGCAATACATAAAAACAGAGTTACAGAAAACTTAACCCTAATCTAAGCACAAGCACAAAATGCTAACAGGAGGATTTACAAGGTTCGGGGTTAACTTGCCCCTACTCCTTGGCGTGCCCTTAGGATGGGCGATCCCTTGATCGTTGGCAGATCAAGCCCCGAAAAAACCGGATAGAAAGCAACCTCCTTCTCGATGGAGTAACCTCTCCACAATGTTTCAACAGAGATATGAAATTAAACACAATGAAACACAAGAAGGGATCTTACTGAGCACTTAGGAAAACAAGAACACAAGCAAACTTCTCACTGAGCTCCACCCAGCACAGATTTCACGCAAGAACTCCCTGCTCTTCGTGTCTTCTTGCTGATGGACTCGCCAAGCTCCATATTTCTTCCAAATCCTCAAGTCTCAGTAGGTTGCTTAAAGGATGGATCACAGTTGTCGCTTAGAACTCAAGTAACAGCAGAAGGAATCAAGAGAGTTTCGTTGTTGTATGTTCTTCTTGTTGTTGTGCAAGTTGTTCTACTCAAGACTTCTTAGCCACCAGGCTCTTGAGCCTCTGCTCCCTGATCCCAGGTCCTAGGTGTACCTCAGCAGCTTCCAGCTGCTCATCAGCTACTCTACAACAGCCTCAGCTATCCCCTGATCACCTCTGGACTTACTGAACTCTTCAGCCAAGCCCAGGTCAGCTCATCAGCTTCCTGCCGTTGCAAGCCCACGTCATCCTTTGTGACCTGAGAACAAGAAATAAACAAACCTGCTCCAAGGAAAGACTTCCATTGACCCTCCTTGAGTGTTTGAATCCTCCTCTATCACCTGCACACTTAATCAGAGGTTTAGCAAATGGAATCAAAGTGACATCAGTGATAGCAGAGTAAATCAGAGTGAAATCGTAACGCAATGAGACGTCTGATACCGCTTTTGAAATAAAACTTTCAGCTACTGATCGGTCACCGGACCGATCAGAGTGACTCCCGATCCCCAGACCGATCAGGATGGGCTCAGATCGATCAGGCTCCAACCTGATCGATCCCCAACGTGTAATCAGATATCGCGATTTCTTTCCTGATCGATCACCATACCGTTCCCAAGTCATGGATCGATCACCAGATCGATCCACCCCTTTGCAAAGTGATTTCTTAGCTTCGCAGCCCAATCCTCCTGATCGGTCACCAGACCGATCAGGAGTCAATCAGTAAGCAGCCAAAACTTTCTGTTCCCTCCCTGATCGGTCACCAGACCGATCAGGAGCTGAACAGAATCCAACCAAGGCTTCTGTTCTCTCCCTGATCGGTCACCAGACCGATCAGAAGCCAAACAAAAATCAGCCAAGTTTCTGTATGCTCCCTGATCAGTCATCAGACCGATCAAACAAGCTGGATCGATCACCAGACCGATCCACAAGAGGGAATACCGTGTCAACTTCTCTGATCGGTCACCAGACCGATCCATGCAAGGCCGAATCCACTCTAAGTCAAGAGAACGGGCTACTAGCCTTCTCTGACTCGTGCTCAGTCCCCTAGACCAAGACTCCATGCTCAATTTCGCTTACTAGGATTTCAACCTAGCCCTCCAAGCTATGACCTGACCCTCCAAGCCAGGATTTCATCAACCTAGCCCTCCAAGCCGGGATTTCATCCACCTAACCCTCCGAGCTAGAATTTCAACCACCTATCCCTACAAGCTAGGATTTCATTCACCTAGAAGCAAGGATTTCAACCACCTAGCCCTCCAAGCTAGGATTTCAACCACCTAGCCCTCCAAGCTAGGATTTCATCCACCTAGCCCACCAAGATAGGATTTCATCCACCTATCCCACCAAGCTAGGATTTCAACCATTAATCCAAAACTTAGTCCCTGACCAAAACTTAATCATAATCATCTTATCAATCTAAATTAAATTCGATGTAGACATCAAAATAACAATCAGGATTACACTGCATCAATACCGCCGATTGACGCCTGAGTCTTGGACGGCCGGTGGCAGGAAAGACTCATGCCACCTCTCGAGGCTCGCTTTCGTCAGCTGCGGCTCAATCGACTCCTCCACTTGAATAATGTAACGACTTGAAGAAGAAGAAGAATAGGCGAAGAAGAGATTTGAAAATAAACCGAGGAGAACAACGTGATTATCCGTATTAATAGCCTACTGTTGGCATGTAACATATTACTAAATAAATTGACTATTTCAATCATGCAAGAATAAAGTCAAGAACAACCTAACTTTATTAATCATGCAATAAAGTTGTCAAATCAATTTGACATCTTTTCATCAACAAAGTAAAATTTAATGAAATTCTTTATGATAAAAACTTAATATAAAAAAGAATAAATTTAATTATCTTCTATTTAATTAAATGTTGTGATCTATTATTGGTAGAAAGATGGGGAAACATGAATCTAATAAATAAGGATTCATACGATGAAGAATATCAGGCATCATTGATTAATAGAAAGATGGTTATGATGCAATGAAAGGATGATTAATTATTATCTTAAATATTTATGGTTTAATTTTTAACTACGGTATTTTATAGATTTTTTTTTTCAAATAGGATATGAATCCTGGAACGTTAAACTTTTGATAGAAAACTTTTGTAGAATCGGACCGCTCATCCGGGATTGAAAAAATTTCATTAATAATTTTTTGCTTTCTTATTAAGTTCGCATCTAGATCCATCAAAATTCCAATATAGAAACATAAAAATATAGAGAGCTTAAGCTATTAGCTCTGTATGGATGAGTGAGGGAGGTTAGAAAATGAAAATGTAATTCCTTTAAAATGGTAAAGAAGCTTAAAATAGTGTCATTAATTCTCTCCATATATTCTTGTAATTTCTTATTAAGTCTCTCCTTATGACAAAAGCCATTAATATAGAAAAAAATAAAATTTAATTGTCTTATATTTAATGATGTGATCCATTAATGGTAGATAGATAAGGAAGCACTTGTATGATGAAGAATACAAGTATCATCTGCTTTGAGTCTCTCTCCCATCTTCCTACTAGGTCTCTCCCTATATTGCTCTCACGGACTGGATTAGATGATAAGACGTTTGGCTTTTTGCTTGGGGATCACAGGTCGAAAGTCATCAGTTGCTCACAGGGATAGAATCCTGGTCTGCTGGCTTCAATTCTCTCGACCCCAGACGTCTCACCACACTAGTAATAATCGTAGTTTATCTCCTTCTGAATTTCTATAGGGCTTGGGCCAGGGGGACGCTAATGTGATGGTTCCACTTTTTAACTCCCTATATTCCTATTTCCTCATCTAGATTTATCAAAATTCCAACATAGAGAGCGTACGATATTAGCTAAGTATTGTTGGGTGAGGGAAGTGAAAGACTGAAAGTGTAATTTCTTTTAATTGTAAATAGAAAATAAACCATATTAGAAAATTCACTTTCTAAATACGAAAAAATATGTCAGTAAAATATAATAATTCTTCGGTTGTAAATTCTTACTATATATATATAAAGGATACTACTAAATAGTAAAAATCTGACGGAATAAAATAGACAAATAAATATAGTTTTAAAATTAATTTAATATTTTTTTCTAAATTTATCTTTTCATATTTATTTTCTTATTAAATTATATCTTTTTCTATTTATTTTCGTATTAAATTAAATCTTTTTTTATTTATTTTCATATTAAATTAATTTTTTAACTTATAAAAATATATAAATTCATTATAATTTTCTTTATAATTTTTAATATCATTAAATTAAAAGTATATAAACTCAATTATATTTTTCATATTTTTTTTATACTAAATTATTTTTTAATAATAATTTTTTATAATATTATATAATATTATTTTTATTTTATTATATTATATTATTTTATTTTTATTTTTATGAGTAAATAGATCATTTGTGACTGGGCTACACAACTTGTGATATTTATATAAGTACCCTAGATAAGTTTTGATGTGGTAGACCGAGTCAGGTTATGTCATGTTGTGTTTGATTTTAGTGTCTACGTGTATAGGAGCTTAGGAGCGCAGGAAGTCGAACGAAAGATGCAGCGGTTGAGAAGGATGGCACGGGACGGGAGCCGACGGATTCGGTGCATCTGAGAGACACGGAGGTCTACGGAAGAGTATGTCGGTGGACCGAAACATATTTAATGATCCTCCACTTTCGAGGTGTCACATCAGATATAACAGAGATGATATATGCACAATTTACCAAATTAAATACTCGTAGCTGACTAAATTTTACAAAGTCTTCACTCTCTACAATGTCTTCCTTATTTCTTTAGAAATTAATAAGTATTCTATACTTTCAATTATTCTATTTATATAATCATATCTTAAAGATTAATCACACTAAAAAAATAAGATGTCAAGCTATTACAAATCCTCAAATATTATGGGGAACACAAGTCTGACGACGGTTTAAATAAAGTCAAGCAAAAAATTCACAGTCATATTAGAATCCACAATACCTTATATGCAGACAGAAGTAGCAAATTTTAACATGCATCTATAAATTGTTAAAAATAAAATAAAAATTAAAAATAATAAAAAGAGAGAAAGAAAAATCATTCAGTATAAGTCTTTACCAAAATTATTAACTAGTTTTATTAATTCAATTTTTTAATGGTTCTACTAATTAGCCTACTATAAATTGAAAATAAAATCTATAAAAGTTTAAAAATTAATTTTCATATTTTATTTAAATTTTAAACTTATAATTCCTCATATATATATATATATATATATATGTGTGTGTGTGTGTGTAACTATGCCACATTGCCCTTGGGAGGATTCCTGCTTCCCCAACCCAGAAATAAAACCCTCGGATTGTGCCATAAAATAAAATAAAGAAGTCAAAGTTTATCTACTCTCTCAGCAACTTCATATCCGGTTAATGAGAGCACCTACTGAACCAGAACTTCATATCCGGTCAAAGTTTATCTACTCTCTCAGCAACTTCACCACTTGCATTACCGGTTGTGGCACCTACTACGGCTCCGTGGGTAGTACCTGCTACTCCGGCAGATTGGGCCAGAGCCAGAGCCCGGATCCCAGCACTTGCAGAGTCGGTGAAAGGCCGATTTACTTTATTTCATGGAGTACCAGACCCTCGGATTGCACGTTCCTGGATCGACACATTGGAGGGTACCTTCTATTACTTGGCGTGCTCAGAGTGGGAGAAGGCAGAGCTGGCTGCCTACCACCTGCTCGACGAGGCCGTTTCATGGTGGGCCTCGCAGCGCGTCATCATCGGAGAGCAGCGTCTCACCTGGGCTCTCCTCCGGGAGGCGTTTGAGAGTCAGTACATCCCCGTAGCATATCAGATGACTCAGCGCCAGGAGTTTATGACTATTCAGCAGGGGAGCCGCACAGTATTGGAGTATAGCGGAGAATTCAACCGTTTGGCTGAGTTCTGCCCAGAGTTAGTTACCGAGGACCGACCGAGGATGCTGCATTTTACACGAGGACTAGCTGGCTATATCAGATCACGTCTTACGGGATTCAGTACCGTATCCTACCGGGAGGCTTTGGAGAAAGCCCTTCTGATCGAGATGACTCAGCAGCAACTGAATGATGAGAAAAAGAAAGGAAAGGAGTCAGCGAAGAGCTCGGCACAGAGTCAGCCACAGCAGACCACCGGGCAGAAGAGGGGCAGTCAGAGCCAGCCCTCTCAGAGTGCTTCTGGGGACTCTGCTCGGCCTCAGAAGACCAGACGTTCAGGAGGATCATCTCGATCTTCTCAGCAGCATCAGAGGAAGACAGGCGGACAGTATCAATGCACTCAGTGTGGGTCCAGGGGGCACTCGAAGACTGAGTGTCCCGTAGGGCATGCAGTATGCTACTACTGCAAGCTCCCGGGACACATGATTCATGACTGTGCACTGAAGGCACAGAACGAGCGGACTGGAGCCGCGACTCAGAGTGGACATACAGCTCAGTCAGGATCTCAGAGGGGAGGCCGCAGGACTCAGCATTCTTACCGTCCACCCCAGACAGCCTCTTCAGCTACTGTGTACAGCATGCCTGGTTACGAGCATCTAAGTATGCCAGGGGCATCTCAGGGTTCCTTTCCAGGACCACCACTGCAGTACATGCCCCAGGCTCAGTACCACCCGGGATACCAGACTGCACCATACCAGCAGGGTTATCAGACGGTACCATATCAGCCTCAGCCACTCATGGGAGCACCAGTACCCCCGGCTCTGCCACCACCACAGCCACAGCAGTGCCCACCTCTACCTCCACCCCCGGAGATGGGGCGAGTCTATGCAGTTACACGAGAGGAGGCCCAGAGGGCTGATGGATCAGTTTTCCGCGGTATTTTCTCTATACTCAGTTTCCGCAGATTTACTAGTAGATACTGGTAGCTCGTATTCTTTCATTTCACGTATATTTATGGCTAGGATTGGTAAACTACCTACCTCTATAGCACGATGGTTATCTGTGTCTTTACCATCCGGTGAGACCTTGTCCATCACTCAGGAGGTCTGAGGATGTCCATTGGATTTCGACAGTGTGATTCTTACTGTAGATCTGCTAGTACTAGAGATGATAGATTTTGACATCATTCTCGGCATGGATTGGCTCACAGCGTACCATGCCACAGTGGATTGCCGGACGAGGATGGTCACTTTTCAGCCTCCAGACCAACCCTCGTGGGATTTCACCGGCATCCGAGACGATGGCATATCTGTTATTTCTGCGCTCCAGGTGCAGAGATTGCTATCTCAGGGTTGCTCGGGTTTTCTATTATCGATGATCAGCGCAGACGATAGCGGTAGCACCTCTCTTCCAGATGTTTCAGTGGTTCGAGAGTTCGCTGATGTCTTTCCAGAGGAGCTACCAGGTCTTCCTCCCAGGAGACAGGTTGAGTTTACTATTGAGCTGATACCGGGGACTTCGCCGGCATCGAAAGCTCCATATCGTATGGCACCGAGGGAGTTGGACGAGCTGAAGGTCCAGCTCCAGGAGTTATTGGACAGGGGATTCATCAGACCTAGTGTTTCACCTTGGGGTTCCCCAGTTCTCTTCGTGAAGAAGAAAGGCGGTTCTTTGAGGTTGTGCATCGACTACAGACAGTTGAATGCAGTGACCATCAAGAACAAGTACCCCCTGCCGCGGATTGAGGATTTGTTTGATCAGCTCAGAGGCACTTCAGTGTATTCTAAGATTGATCTGCGATCCGGATATCATCAGTTGAAGGTCAGAGAGTCAGATGTCCAGATGACAGCGTTCCGCACCAGATATGGTCACTATGAGTTTTTGGTAATGCCATTTGGGCTTACCAATGCTCCAGCGGTGTTCATGGATCTGACGAACCACATATTCCTGGATTACCTGGATCAGTTCGTGATTGTCTTCATCGACGATATTTTGATCTATTCACGTTCTGAGCAGGAGCACGCGCAGCACCTTCGCATTGTTCTGGAGACCCTCCGACGGGAGTGCTTATATGCGAAGTTCAGCAAGTGCGTGTTCTGGCTACACTCAGTTGGTTTTCTGGGCCACGTAGTTTCCAGTCGAGGTATTTCAGTAGACCCCCAGAAGATCGAGGCTGTTACCAGTTGGGAGCAGCCGAAGTCTGTTCAGGAGGTTCGTAGCTTTTTGGGACTGGCCGGATACTACAGACGATTTGTAGAGGGATTCTCGAGTATTGCTATGCCCTTGACACGCCTTACCAGGAAAGGCATGAAGTTCACATGGTCAGAGGCTGGCGAGTCCAGCTTCCAGGAACTGAAGCAGATATTAGTGTCTGCACCCGTCCTCGTTCTTCCATCAGGAGAGGACGGATTTGTGCTATATACGGATGCGTCCTATCAGGGATTGGGCGCTGTTCTGATGCAGCATGGGCGGGTAGTTTCTTATGCTTCTCGACAGCTGAAGGAGCATGAGAGGAACTACCCTGTTCACGATCTAGAGTTGGCAGCCATCATCTTTGCTCTGAAGATCTGGAGGCACCACTTATACGGTATCACGTTTGAGATTTTTACGGATAATAAAAGTCTCAAATACCTATTTACGCAGAAGGAACTCAACCTCCGACAGAGGAGGTGGATGGAGTTCCTGAAGGATTATGATTGCACCATTAGCTACCATCCAAGGAAAGCTAATGTTGTGGCGGACGCATTGAGCAGGAAGTCCAGAGGGACCTTGGCCTGCCTCCGGGCATCAGTTACCGAGATAGTTCAGGGTTTCTCCGAGTTGGGTTTAGAGGAGCAAGGAGTTCTTGTGACTATGGTTGCTCAGTCGTCGATCAGGACGAGGATCAGAGAGGCTCAGGCGAGTGATCAGCATCTGCAATTCCTCGGCAGCCGAGCAGCTACAGAGCAGCAGTATGACTTCACCCGAGATGATCAGGGTACATTATATTTTCGCGGGAGACTCTGTGTACCAGAGGGACATCCGATTTTGGAGGAGCTGTTACAGGAGGCACATCGCTCCCGTTTCTCTATCCACCCGGGCGGCACCCGTATGTACCGAGACTTGCGCCGTTCCTACTGGTGGAACGGAATGAAGCGAGACATCGCTGATTTCGTAGCTCGATGCTTAGTATGCCAGCAGGTGAAGGCAGAGCACCTGAGACCTGCTGGGCTACTCCAGAGTATTCCCATTCCCGAGTGGAAATGGGAACATATCACTATGGATTTTGTGGTGGGACTGCCTAGGACCAGACGAGGCCTTGACGCGATTTGGGTGATCGTTGATCGATTAACCAAATCCGCGCACTTTTTAACTATTCGGAGGACCGATTCCCTGGATAGATTAGCAGAGCTGTATTGCAGAGAGATCATCAGATTGCATGGCATACCTTTGAGTATTATCTCTGACAGAGATCTGCGGTTCACCTCACGCTTCTGGCAGAGTCTGCAGAAGGCCATGGGTACCGAGCTCAGATTTAGTACCGCCTTCCACCCGCAGACCGACGGTCAGTCAGAGCGGACCATCCAGACCCTAGAGGACTTACTTCGAGCCTGTGTTATGGATTTCGGGGGCAGCTGGGAGGATCATTTGCATCTTGTTGAGTTCGCCTACAACAACAGCTATCATGCGGCTATCCAGATGGCACCGTATGAGGCGTTGTATGGTAGGCCTTGTCGGACACCCACCCTCTGGGAGGAGGTTGGGGAATCTCAGCTGTTAGGACCTCAGAGAGCTCAGCACGAGGCAGAGTTAGTCCGTACTATCAGACGCAGGATGTCCGAGGCGCAGGATCGTCAGAAGAGCTATGCTGACCGGAGACGGAGACCTCTGGAGTTCTCCGTTGGTGATTATGTATTTCTGCGAGTTTCACCCACGAAAGGGGTGAAACGGTTTGGTCTTCGAGGTAAGCTTGCTCCGCATTACATTGGCCCTTTCCAGATTTTGGAAAGGATTAGAGCAGTGGCTTATCGTCTAGCTCTTCGACCATCTATTTCCGGGGTACACGATGTGTTCCACGTATCTATGTTGAGGAGATATGTACCCGACCCTTCACATGTACTATCAGACGTCTCAGTTCCACTTCAGCCTGACACGACTTATGAGGAGGTTCCCGTCCGGATTCTGGGTCACCGAGAGCGTCAGTTGCGGAACAAGACAATCCGGCTTGTTAAAGTCGGATGGCAGCATCATTCGGATGAGGAGGCTACCTGGGAGCTTGAGGATGTCATCCGAGCTCGCTACCCCCACTTATTCACTTGAGGTATGTATGGTTAGTTATTGTTCAGCATTTCTATCTACATACTTCCTGATAGTACTTACCATGGGGTATAACGAAATTTGGGGACCAAATTTTTATTAGTGGGGGAGAATGTTAAATCCGGAATTTTTATCTAACTCTAGAAAATTTTTAGGAATTTTCCTAGAGTTCCAGGGATTTAAATAGAATTAAATTAGAAATTCGGAGGGCTAAAGGGGCTAAAACAATCCTAACCTAAGGGCCTATTTTGGAATACCGAAGTTTGAGGGACCTAATTGCAAAAAGGCCAATTACTTATAACCTAAGCCCTTTTTCCCTTCGTTGCCACTTCTCGCCGCACCCTCTCGCTGCAGCCATCCCCGACTCCTTCTCCTTCTCATCGCGAGCCAAATCGAGTGCCCTGGCCGGAGTTAAGCCTCACCGGACGCGTGATCGAAGCGAAGCTCCCAGTTCCCTTCTTCCTCTCCGTTTCCTTCACCGTGACCTCACTGCAAGCCCTAGCTCTCTTCCTTCTTCGCGTCTTCGTTGCAGCCAGGAGGGTGGCAGCTCGACAGCTTGGGGCTGAGGTTCCGTCACCGAGTGGTAGAGCCATTTCCTCTTTTGGGTTCGGCTATTGCTGACTTCAGGGAATTCTGCGGGGTAGCTTGGGACTTCCGGGAACCAGGTAAGGGATGAATTGACTCTGCTATGGATTTCTTAAGGTTAAATTGGTTGTGAGGAGGAAATTCTTTGTGTAGTCCTAGCTGATATCAAGTTGGGATTGAGGTAGCAGCTTGGATCCGCCCTGTTCTATGTAGCGTCTGAGTTTTTCCCGATTCCATTCCAAGCAGTGGATGATTCCACCAAGAATAGAGCTGGGTTATGTCTCCTTGCCAGCGATCACCCTAAGCAAGGTATGCATAGGATTTTGGCTAGTTCAGTGTTGTAGATCCATTGTTGTTGTCTGCTACGAAAATTGAAAGAATTGGATCTGAGGAGTTGAACCCGAATTTGTATCTTGTGCGTGATGGCAGGTTTAATTCAGAACAGGATTTGGTCTCCATTGTTTGGTTTCCTGCTCCAACCCACTGTGCCAAACATTCTGTATTGGAGCCCT
Organism: Boesenbergia rotunda; assembly: GCA_024364735.1. Taxonomy (NCBI): domain Eukaryota; kingdom Viridiplantae; phylum Streptophyta; class Magnoliopsida; order Zingiberales; family Zingiberaceae; genus Boesenbergia; species Boesenbergia rotunda. Next base: position 1,113,563 of record JAGFNQ010000920.1, read on the forward strand.
GTTTTGTTCCCAAGTGGAGAAGCTGATCTCTTGCGATTTAAGGTAAGGGATTGTAAATTGGATTGAGCTCGTGTGAATTCGGAATGATTATTATGGTTGAATGTTGGCTCAATTCTTATTAGCTCTACTTTGTGAGCTCTTTTGGATGAATCTGTATTAGTTACCATGAATGGGTTTTCAATTTGGCAGTTGATCTGGATTGGGGTTAATCCTTAATATGAACCTAATCTTAATTACATGGGTAGTTGAGAACCTTCTATTTAATTAAAGTTAATTAAATGGAAAGAGGCGGATTAGGTTAACCCTAGAATGGATTAGGGATTAATTAGCTAGTTACTATTTGTGTAATAGCTATTTTAATATGTCCTTTATACATGGACTTGATTTGATCTATTATTGCGGATTATTGGCGGGTGGTTCTTATCCAGTTGATACGGACTTCTACACTTTGGAGGCGGGTACTTCCTGCTTGTTTTCTTAGATCCAGTTTATCTTTATGCATGGCTTGCAATCATTTTTGCAGTAGGTCCTTGTTTACCTTACCTGCTACCGTTTTGTTATCTTGTTTGATACGTATGCTTGACCCTAGAGTAATCTGATTTTACTTTTATACAGTCTCGCTATTATTTATCTGAATCTGTATAGTATCGGTATAAGCATAAGTCTGTAGATATTGATTAGCATGTCATGGTATGATTGCACTGGTTTATTCTAGTTATACTTGCATGTGTATCTAGACATTGATGTTTGGGTTATGATTTATGTTTCTGACCTGTGCATATTAGATTGAGTCATGTGTCGATGACCTGGTAGGGTTTGCATGTATTGGAGTCATGCACCATACCTGCACTGTTGCATGCCAGCGATCAGCGACTCCCTTATGGTTGAGCCTGACGTCCTCTGGCACATGTTCTGCACACACGGCCACTCATGGGTTAGTGGATACCGTAGCGTGTGTGCATTTGCTCTGTATTGCTCCGCTCAACCGCTCATGGGTAGTGGTTTTGGAGAGTGGTAGCAAGCAGGGATCCCTTCTCTTCCCATAGACCAGAGAAGATAAGAGATATCTCCCCCATATATATATGGGGCGGAGTGTTCACTCCACCAGCATCCTGTCCACTCGGTCACTCAGGGGTAGTGATAGCAGGGTGCGTACAGTGTCACAGCTCTACCCACTCGGCCGACACAGTATCGCCTGTCTCGGTGGCTTGACTGGTGTTAGGAGGTGACCATGACATTGCATCATATGCATACGATGCATTGTGCACTTGATTGTGTTTACTGCATTTATTTGCTTGACTTGTTTGACATGCACATACAGGATTTATGATATATGTGTGGTATATTGACCCTGCACTAGCTCGCATGGTACGAGTCCTTTATATGATCAGGATAGGCTGATTTACTGGTATGTATGTTCAGTTTTGCATATTCTGATATTTCTATTGAGACTGTATCCATGTTGTTTCCTTATAGCTTATTCAGCTATTATACTGCCATGCATATCTATCTATATCCGCAGAGTCCACTTGGACTCACCCCCCGTCACCATAATTTTGTTTTCAGGTTGATAGCCGCCGGAGGAGCCCAGTTGTCAGTCCCAGGGTCCCTACTACTCCGTAGCTGGTGCTTCCGCGTCGGTTTTCTATTTTTAGCATTTCTTATGCATTGTTGTCGTTTGTTTATGTCACGAGTCTGTATTCGTGCTTTATTCATTCGGCGTTGTATTTTTGAGTCCTCTGTTGGACTTAGAGTGTTTGTTTTGCTGCGCGTCTGCCCCGGGGGCAGCTCTGGTGAGTTTTATAGTTTTCCGCTGCATTATACTTCGTTTTAGTATTCTTATATATCTGTTTTGAGGCCTGAGGTCTATTATTATCTGCGTGGGTTTGTATGTTTGTGTAAATTATCCGTCGGACAGGGGAGGTGCTGTCCGATTTTATATTGGCTCAGCAGCTCCGCCGGTCTCGGGGCGTGACATATAATATCAAAAATATCAAAATATTACAGATGCGCTTTATCCAAAAAGAAATCATGAGCATAGCGTTTACTTGATTAAATCCATTTAATATTTAAATTTATAAATAAAATAAAATAATATTTAGTTCAAAAACTTATATTTAATTTTCGTGACCGTTATATTAATTAATTCATTTATTATTTTTATTTATTTTTAATAACTTTAAATGTCGTCGATCTAATTTAGTGATACGAATGCAGAGAGAGCAGTTTCACCCTGTAGAAAAAATATCGAAAATTCTATAAAGGGTATTTATGTTTTTAAAATATATTGAGTCTATAAATTTTTTAAAAATTTTGGTAGGATTAGATAAGGTAGAATACCATACTTATTTTTCAGTACAAATGTACAATATTATACTCTTTCAAATTATTTGGTATCATATGAAATTTATATTGAAAATTTTAAAATATCATATTGATATCGAAATTTTATTATAAAAAATATAAAGTTTTTGTATACGTAATTTTTGATATACCAAAATTTTGATTAGTAGCCATATAAATTATTTTATTTCGAATTTATTTAACACAATAATTATATATCAGTTAATGGTTGGTATATAAAATTGAATCACCCTAATACTCTCTACCTGTAACTACCAGTTTTAGGAGAAAATTAGTAATGGCTTGATTATTTTGATTTGATCGAGAAAATATTATTATAATTTAAAAATTATTTTATTTATAATTATTTAAAATTGTCTAAACTATTATTCTTAATAATTTATTCTATTTTAAAAAAAATATTTTATTTATATTAAAATTAATAATCAATTAATATTGTTTGGATAATAATCGTTATATTAAAAATATATAACTATATTTAAGGGATAAAATAAATACTTCATCAATCAATATAACCCTTAAATATTATTTGAGTCATATAAATATTTTCCTTGATCAATTAATTCAGTATTTATACGAATCCGTTAAAATAATAGAGTCATTGTTATTTCCAAAACAATCCAATTTCTACGGATTTTGAATAGTTGAAAGACTTCAAAACTTTCTAGACAAAGTAAAAAACTAATCATTTTACTTCTCGATAGTTATCTACTTATTACATAGGATAATATTTGAATTTTATTAGCAACATTCACATTGTGATGGGAAATCAACTCAAATTGATTAATTGATTGTTTGATCGATTTGAAAAGGTTCTATGCTTACGAAGAAGGCTCCTAATCGATTTGACCGACCGATCTGTGTTTGTGAAGAAAAACCCCTAATTAATTGTATCAATCGATGAGTAAATTTCTGATATATTGATTGATCTATTTGAAATCCTGGATGATAGGCTTTTAGATCGCTCACCGCGAGCGTTTCTCAATTTATCCTGATGATTGATGAAAATTTTTCGTGGGACCGGACCGATCATACCAACTTCAATTTGTCTACTACTTATCTAATATTTTATTTGAAATACTTTGCATTCGAGAAGAAGATTCATCATGATTTTACATTTCAAAATCAATCGTATCAATTCTTAATCAATGCTTCTTCAATTTGGAATGACTTTATTTAGAAAAAAAATCCTAATTAATTGCATCAATTAATTAAAAATTTAATTTGGAATGACTTTATTTAGAAAAAAGTTCCTAATTAATTGCATCAACTAATTAGGAAATTTATAATTGATCATTCGATTTGGAATAGTTGTGCTCCAGTTTGATTAATAGTGAATATCATAATAGACACCGATTTCTTGATTAATTAATATTAAATATAAATATAGGATATTCATTACACCAGTATTAAATAAATATTATATCCCATACAACTGCAGATATTTCTTACACGCTAGTAAATATAATATCCCATACAGTAGCAAACACTAGTAAATATAATGAAAAATGATTGGGAACGTAAAAAATTCAACGTGAATCCAACATGAAATCCAATTGTATCAATCCTCGACGGTTCATCGTGCCTCCCAAGTTATAGTTTGGGAGGCCGCCGCCACTGTCCGAGCGACAATCGAACGTGTATGTAAAAAACGTCACATCATTCACATTGAATTTCACGTTCTCTATCATTACTCAAATATAATATCCCTTACAGCAGCAGCAGATATTCATTACATCAGCATGACTAGTAAATATTATATCCCTTAAAGGGATATAATATATGCCTTTTCATTGCTGCAGAAGGAGATTGCACCCATGGAATCGGTGGGAATTGAAATATTGGAAGTGGTATGATTCGACAGCATATCTTTATGAATCTGCAGCAGAGACCGCGCTTCTGAGGTGGATTCCGTGGCTTCCACGGCAGCTTCGGACCACGACGGCCGAAAGGACCACGGCCGGCGGCTATCTGCGCTTTGGGATCCTCTGCAGAATCAGAGAGCGACGGCGGAAAAGCTTGGGCTGAATCAGTCGGCGGCGGCGGAACACCTTGGACTGAATCTGTCGGCGACGGAACACCTTGGGCTGAATCTGTCGGCCGCGGCGGAACACTCTGCGCGGAATCGAACGCCGGAACACCTTGGGCCGAAACGGACAGCGGCGCCAGAACAACTTTGGCGGAGTAGGAGGGCGACGTTGGAACAACGGAAGCGGAGGTCGACGGGGGAACATCTTTGGCGGAATAGGAGGGTACTGCCGGAACGGCGAATCGGACGACGGCGCCGGAACACCTTTGGTGGAACGGTGGGCGGAACGTCGGGATCAGAGGACAGCGTCGGATCATCTCGGCTAGAATGGGAGAACGGCGTCAAGACCATCGCGAAGGCTATCAGAAGGGCTAGAATAAAAATGATCTTCATCGTCGTAAGTGTTGCGGCGAAAGCTGAGCATGATCAAAGTTTCTTATAGCGAAGAAGAAATCACAGAACGCGGTAGGCAGTGGTAGGCAGTGGCATAAGTACGGAACGACAGGATAGTTCCGTTCCGTCCGTGATCGGAGAAATCCAAAGCCGGCAAATTGATAGCTTCTGCACATGGAGGTCTAGTTACCGGCATTGTAGACGATGGGCCAAACTAAATATTAATTATCTTTACTAAATATTATTATATATTTTTTAATAAAATTCTAATTATACTAATAATATTTAATCGATTATATCAAAAGAAATAAAATTAAATTAAAAAATACTAATCAATTATAAAAAATAATAATTTAGACAATTAAAATAAAATAATATTTTTAATTATATTATTTTTTTTCTTGAATAAACCGTTATAAATTATTTCTTAAACTATTATATTTTTTATTATATTAAGAATTTATTACAAATTAGAAATCAGGCACGTCACACGTATACGTATAAATTTAAATTATATAAATGTCACTTAAACGTAATATACCAATTAAAAATTAATATAAATTTTTAAGAAGGTTGGTCATGCCTCTACCTCCATGGTTGACTGGATGTTCAGACAGAGATTGATCTTGAATAGCATGTTTGGGTGGCCATTAAATATTTATTAAAAAATAACTAAAAAATAATTATTTAATGATAATCTCTTAATTTTTATACCATGCACATTTAGTTGAAAGTTATAAATTAAAGAGATTTTTTTTAAAAAAATTAGTTATCTAAGGGATTTGAACCCTAAATGTGTGCTGTAAGAAAAATAAAATTTACCATTAAACGAATTAAAAATAAAAATATTATTTAGAGTCAAATAATATATATACTAAGAAAATAAAAAAATTTATTTTAAAAAAAATAAAAATTTCTATATAAAAATAATGTTATTAAAATTTTGGGCGGGCCATGTCCTCGGGTCCCCATGTAAATCTACCCATGTGTCCAGTAAAGCAGCTCGCTTGATCGGAAAGGAAGGAATGGGAAGGAACAAAAGATGCCCACGATAACCTTGCCACACTATATATATACACAAATATATAAAATTATTTTCAAATATTGTGCATATAATGGAATCAATCATGCAAATCTGTATATTTTACTCACACTCAGACCCTCACTACGACTCTTCTTGTAGCCTTGACCTGTTGCCTTCAAGTCTTCTTCGACTTTGGCTCTCATCCCTCGGATACATATAAGTCCGCGGCTTGTCTCCACATATCATCATTCGCGTATGCCTCGAAGTTCGCTTTTCTTGGCTCATCGTTGCTGCTTTATCCATGGCCACTCGGATGCACCATTCTTCACCGGACCCGAAGCTATCAAGCTGAGTGTATGCGTATCTTGCAGAACCTGCACACCTAAATACGCATATCAAATATAAGAGTGAACCTAACTTAAACTTTCTGCCCAAACATCAATATACATGATCCCATGCGTCATATATTGATCCAACGATCTCATATTTTTTGATATATTGATCCCACAGCCTCTTCCTCCCGGCCTTGAGCCCGAGGAAATCTGGCGTGTGAGTGGTCATCACGCGCAGCACACGGTCGGGGAAAGCGCGCACGAAGCCCTTCTTCTCCCCCACCGCCTGCAGCTCGTCTTCCGTTAGCATGGCTGCGAACCCGCTGAAGACTTCGCTGTAGGAATGCCCTTCTTAATAATTTATTCGTTTTTTTTAAAAAATATTTTATTTCTTCTAAAATTAATAATCAACTAATATTGTTTGGATAATTATCATTATATTAAAAATATATAATTATATTTAAGGGATTAAATAAATACTTAATCAATCAATATAACCCTTAAATATTATTTGAGTTATATAAATATTTTACTTCATCAATCAATGTAATATACGAATTTATGTATGATTAACTAATTCAGTATTTATACGAAATCGTTAAAATAATAGAGTCATTGTTATTTCGAAAACAATCCAATTTCTACGAATTTTGAACTGATAAAAGACTTAAACATTCTAGACGAAGTAAAAAACTAATCATTTTACTTTATGTGCGTTTACTTCGATAATTATCTACTTAATATTTAGGATAATATTCAAATTTTATTAGCAGCATTCACATTGTGATGGGAAATCTGTAATATAAACAGTATATGCAATATGCAGCAGACAAGTAAAATATAGAATAGATGCAGTAGCCTGATAAGGAAAGAGTCGAGTTAAAGAATAGTTATCCGGTTGAAGCGCCGGCGTGTCGACTGTCTTTAGAGAATTGATTATCGCCCTACGGTGCAAAGGCTCCCGGCAAAACTCCCCCAAGATTCGACAACCACGCTGCGTTCGTAGGTGCACTCCAAAACGAACGTTGCCTTCGGAGACAACCTCAGATCGCACTAGGCGAAGCCTCAAGATCCAAAATCAACCGAAGAAAACGAAAAGCGAAAGGAGAAAGCCGCTGATCGCTCAGAAGAGAGAAGGAGAGAAGAAAGCAGTGAATGAAAATCTGCTCCTTCTCCTTCTCCTTCTCCTTTTATAGATCCGAAGAGGCTTCTGTTGCCTCTTCGCGCAGAGGAGTCGCGGCCACCCCGAGGCGTCGCGCCGTGCGATGCGAGGAATTAATTCCTCAAAAAAAGAAATAAACGAAAAGAAAAATGAATTAAATGAATAAAAAATAAAAAAAATTAAACCAAACCAAATTGGTTTAGGAGACCAGACCGAAATCTGCAAAACCAAACCGGGCCGCCCGCAAGCGCGAGACTCACGGGCTGGGGATTCGCACCCCCCCTGCGCGCGATAATCGCATGCGTCGCGCCCGATTTATGGATTTCCGGCCCAGACCCCCTGAAATCACCTGGTTTGGGCTCAACCCGCGCCTGCCTGTAAGTCCCCCTAAGTCATCTAAGCATGGTAGGAATGACTTGATATATAAGGCATTCCAACTTTCTTGGCTTAGCAATGTGAGACTAAACACATACACCATCTCCTTCAATATAATTTGAAATTCTAAACAAAAAAGTAACAATCCCCCATAAATTTCAAATTATTTTGGTAAAATAGAAAAACAGGTCTTGAGGCTTTGTCGTAATGAGCTTTCAGTGAAAATACCTTCCGGTTTGAATTTTCACCTAAGTAAATCAATCTTATTCACACAGGTTTGAAGTGAACTAAGTCTTGAACTTAAACCTTTAATATGTGAAAGTCAATTGGCAACAACTCATCACAGGCGACGGTTGAATCCTTCTGGGATGGTGCATTACGGTCATGCCACCGAATCTTGTTTCATAAGTGTTAAGGGAAGTTGCCCAGACCCCCCACACTGCGGCCTCACAGTTACACTTACATAGGTGAGTTCTCCAAGGATGTACTGCAAGCATCCTGCCATAAAGACCTTGAACTCATTAAGAGCCTTAAGCTCATCCTTACTAGCAGTCAAGCATCTATCCAGGGAAGAGACTTTGAGATTATATCTCAATCAATTTATGCTTACGGTTCACCCTTATAGCTTGTTTATACCACATTGAACCTACTTCTTGGGATCTCCAATCAGATAGGTTGGGTTGCCGCTATAGATGAAACCAGAATAGGCCTCAGTCCCATTCCCTTACTGGATCTCTTGATTTTCTCAGAATCAAGTCCTTTTGTGAGTGGATCAGCAATATTGTCTTTTGAACTTATAAAGTCCAAGGACACCACTCCCAGAGACACTAGCTCACGAACAGATTTCAATCTTATTCGTACATGTCTCTTCTATTTTTGGTTATACTTGGAGCTTCTAATCTGAGCTATTGTTGTTTAATTATCACAGTTCACTGAGATAGGAGGTATTGGCTTCATAATCAAGGGAATCTCAGTAAGAAGATCATTAAGTCAATCAGCTTCAGTTACTGTGGTATCCAAAACACACAATTCTGCCTCAGATGTAGAACGGGATGTGATCGTCTGTTTAACAGACCTCCAAGCAACCGCACCGCCTCCAAGTGTAAAAACATAGCCAGTAACACCTTTACACTCAGCAGTGTCAGCTATCCAGCTGGCATCACTATATCCCTCCAGGACTACAGGGAACCTCCCATAGCACAAGCTCAAGTATATAGTACCCTTTAGGTATCTGAGTACTCTATCTAATGCATCCCAATGTGTTCTATCCGGACAGCTGGTAAACCTGCTCAATTTAGTTATAGTAAACGAAATATCAGGCCTAGAACAATTTGCCAAATACATTAGACTACCAATTATTTGAGAATATTTTAATTGAGACACAGCCACGCCACTCTTATTCTTGTGGAGAGTCTTTGAAGGATCATAGGGTGTGACTACATATTTTATGTGGCTATAGCCATATTTCTCTAACACTTTCTCAACATAGTGTGCCTGAGAAATTGCTATTCCATCAGTTGAGCGAGTCAACTTCAGCCCTAAAATCACATCAGCACAACTCATATCCTTCATATCAAACTTACCACTTAAGAGAGCCTTGGTCTCGTTAATAATTGAAAGGTTAGATCCAAAAAGTAAAATATCATCTACATATAAACATAAAATGATACAGTTATCACCTTTCATTTTAGTATATACGCATTTATCAGAGTCATTAATTTCAAAGCTAAATGATAGCATAGCTCTGTCAAATTTTTCGTGCCATTGCTTTGGGGCTTGCTTCAAACCATAAAGAGATTTTACTAACTTACAGACTTTATTCTCACTTCCAGAAACTACATATCCCTCTGGCTGATCCATATATATCTCTTCTTCATGATCTCCATTAAGAAATGCCGTTTTGACATCCATTTGATGGACCTCAAGATGATATATGGATGCCAGTGCTATCAATACTCGGATTGTAGTAATTCTAGTAACAGGAGAATAAGTGTCAAAATAGTTAATCCCTTCCTTCTGTTTGAATCCCTTAGCAACCAGGCAGGCTTTGAACTTATCTACTGACCCATCAGGTTTTAACTTCCTCCTAAATACCCATTTACATCCAATAGTGGTGCAACCAGGAGGCAAATCTACTAACTCCCAGGTGGCATTAGAGATAATAGAGTCCATTTCATTTTTAATGGCTTCTTTCCAGTGTTTAGCTTCAGGAGAAGCTATAGCATCTCTATATGTCACAGGGTCACCTTCTATATTATATGTGATATATTCTTGGCCTAAATCTTTAGACACGCGTTGCCTCTTGCTCCTTCTCAATTCTGTACACTCACTAGATTCATCTAATCTAGAGTGACTTGAGGAAGGTTCACCCACTAAGGATAATGGGACCTCTATGGAGGTAGAGTCATCCCTAGTAGGAGTACTAGAAATAGACTGAGGTGTTCTAGTCTTCATTGGAAATATATCCTCGAAGAATATAGCATCACGAAGTTCTACAATAGTATTTGCATCTATTCCAGAAATTTCTGATTTAATGATCAGAAATCTATATGCAGAACTATTCTGAGTATAACCCAAGAAGATACCATCTACAGTCTTTGGACCAAGTTTTTTCCTTTTGTGCTCAAGTACTAGTACTTTTGCAAGGCACCCCCACACTTTAAAGTATTTCAAACTTGTCCTTCGACCTTTCCAAAGTTCATATGAGCTTTTATGCCTTGATTTTATTGGTACTCTATTTAATACATGACAAGCAGTGTATAGAGCTTCCCCCCACAAGAAGTTGGGTAATCCAGAACTGCCTAACATGGAATTAATCATATCTTCAAGGGTACGATTTTTGCGTTCTGCTACACCATTAGATTGAGGACTATATGGAGCAGTAACCTCATGAATTATACCTGAATCTTGACAGAATTTTTGAAACAGGTTTGAGGTGAACTCTCCACCCCTATCAGACCTTATCCTCTTAATGGTTTGGTTTGTTTGATTTTCAGCTTCAGATTTGAAGATCATAAATTTATCTAAAGCTTCATCTTTAGTTTTCAGCAAATAAACATAGCAATAACGAGAGTAATCATCAATGAAGGTAATGAAATACCTTTATGATCTCTCGTTCTCATACCGTTAAACTTACAACAGTCAGTATGAATTAATTCTAAAATATTAGAATTTCTATCGACTGATTTGAAGGGTTTACGGGGTTATTTATATTGCACACAAACTTCACATTTTTTCTTATCATTTATGGCATGTTTAGGAATCATGTCAAGATTCATCATTCTTTTTATAATTTGAAAATTAACATGTCCTAATCTATCATGCCACACATCATAAGACTCAATGTTATAAGAACAACCAATATCACTAATTTTATTAATAATCAGATTTTCAACATTGAGTTTAAATAAACCTTCATTAAGGTAACCCATTCCAATAAAGGTTCCTAAATGTAACAATACAACTTTATTACATTTGAAGTTTAGCTTATAATCAGTACGAACTAATTTTGACCCGCTAATCAAATTCCATCGGACCGCTGGAACATGATGCACCTCATGCAGTGACAGGACCTTCCCTGAGGTAAACCTCAAGTCAACTCATCCAATCCCTAACACTCTGGCTGCAGAATGATTCCCCATGGTTACGAAAGTACCTTCAATTACCTGATAAGTAAGGAAGGCAGAGCGATCAGCACAACAGTGCACATTAGCACCTGTATCAACTAACCACTCATTGGGTTGATAAATCAAATTTAGTTCGGGGTTAATGGAAACGAACCCATTGCTGGTGCTGGTCACAACATTGACCTGCGCCTTGGTGTTGGGCACATTGCCTTGGTTCTTCTTCTTGTCCTTCCGTTCAGGATAGAATTTGGCAAAATGTCCAACTTCTCCACAAGCCCAGCACGGCCTAATCCCATGCTTCTTCTGAATCTTTGGTTTGGGTTTCATTTTGTTCTTCATTTTTTGGTTCTTGAACTTGTTCTTGTCAGAAGAGACCACCACATTTGCCTTTGGAGCAAAATCCATGGGCATCCCCTTATCATCATCCTTATGTTGCTTCCGATGTTCTTCCTCGATATTTAAGGCAATCATTAAATCTTCAAGAGAGAGTTTACCTCTCCTGTGTTTAAGTGTCATGCCAAAATCTTCCCAACTTGGAGGCAACTTTTCGATGATAGACAAGACTTGAAGTTTCTCGGGTATCGGCATATCTCCCTCAGCAAGACCGTGAATCAAAATTTGAAATTCATGGGTCTGCTCAATGTCAGATTTACCCTCAACCATTTTGAAGTTTAAGAACTTCCCCACGGTGTACTTCTCTAAACCAGAGTCCTCGGAGTTATATTTTTTATCCAAAGATTTCCATAACTCTTTGGTCGAGGTTGTAGAGCAGTACACATCAAATAGTGCGTCTGAGAGGGCGGACAGGATTCTCCCATGGCAGAGATAATCCCTCTGTTTAAACCTCTCAGTAGAAGCACTACGGGCAGGTCCTTATTCATCAGGTGAAGGAGGATCTGATTCTATAACTGGAGAAAAGCCCCAGCGTAGTAAGCCAAAATTTCATTCGTTGTTGCAACGTTTGAAGTTTTGCCCGAAAAACCTCTCGGGTTTGGCACTAGCCTCATCAGACCCTGACATTCTAATATTTAACATGTCTACTTAGGCACAATAAATTCTCTAAAATTGTAATATAAACAGTATATGTAATATGCAGCAGACAAGTAAAATATAGAATAGATGCAGTAGCCTGATAAGGAAAGAGCCGAGTTAAAGAATAGTTATCCGGTTGAAGCGCCGGATAACTATTTTTTTAATAGTTATTTTTTTAATAATTATTTTTCATAATATTATATAATATTATTTTTATTTTTATTATATTATATTATTTTCATTTTTATGAGCAAATAGACCATTTGTGTCTGGGCTACACAACTTGTGATATTGTATAAGTACCCCAGATAAGTTTTGATGTGGTAGACCGAGTCAGGTTATGTCATGTTGTGTTTGATACTGGTGTCTACGTGTATAGGAACTTAGGAACACAGGAAGTCGAACGAAAGATGTAACAGTCGAGAAGGATGGCACGGGACGGGAGCCGACGGGCTCGGTGCATCTGAGGGACACGGAGGTCTGCGGAAGAGTATGCCTATGAACCGAGACATATTTAATAATCCTCCACTTTCAAGGTGTCACATCGGATGTAACAGAGATGATATTATTGATGCAGTCTGGCCCTATTGTTGTTTTGGTGTTTCACAACGATTTAAGTTTGGTTGAACGAATTGGGATTAAGTCTTGATCGGGGATTAGGCACAGGATGATGAAAATCCTAACCTAGAGGGTTGGGTGTGAAAAATCCGGTTAGTGAAGCTGGGTCCTGGTGAGTGAAACCAGGTGATGGAAATCCTAGCTTGGAGGGCTAGATGTGGAAAAGTCCTAATTCGGAAAAGTTGGGTGAAAAGTCCTAGCTTGGAGGACTAGGTGAAAAGTCCTAGCTTGGAGGGCTAGGTGAAAAGTCCTAACTTGTAGGGTTAGGTGCAAATTCCCAACTTGGAGGGTTAGGTGAAAAAGTCCTGGCTTGAAGGGTCAGGTCCTAGCTTGGAGGGCTAGGTTGGATTTCTAACTCGGAATGGTTGGGTGAAAAGTCCTTGCTTGGAGGGCTAGGTGAAAAGTCCTAACTTGGTTGGGTGAAAAGTCCTAGCTTGGAGGGCAAGGTGAAAAGTCATAACTTGGAGGGTTGGGTGAAAAGTCCTAGCTTGGAGGGCTAGGTGAAAAGTCCTAGCTTAGAGGGCTAGGTGAAAAGTCCTAACTTGGAGGGTTAGGTGAAAAGCTTCAACTTGGAGGGTTAGGTGAAAAGTCCTAATTTGGAGGGTTAAGTGAAAATTCTCAACTTGAAGGGTTAGATGGAAAATCCTAGCTTGGAAGGCTAGGTTTGAGTCCCTGGATCGGTCTGGTGACCGATCAGGGAAATTGGCACGCTGCTCTTGCGTGGATCGGTTTGGTGACCGATCCAGCGATGGCTGATTGGTCTGGTGACCGATCAGGGAGCAGGTCGTTGCCTCACTGCTTGACTCTTGACCGGTCCGGTGACCGATCAGGGAGCAGGCAGTGTCCTCACTTCTTTGCTCCTGATCGGTCTGGTGACCGATTAGGGAGCTTACAGATAGTTGAGTTCCCCTACTGATCAGATCCTAATCGGTCCGGTGACCAATCCACGACTTAGGATCTGATTTCCGCGATTACTGTTCACTCAGCGGTGGACCGATCAGGCTTGAGCTTGATCGGTCAGGGATCTGCCTGATCGGTCTGGTGACCTATCAGGCTGCTTCCTGATCGGTCTGGTGACGTATCAGGCTGCTTCCTGATCGGTCTGGCGATCGATCAGGCTGCGAACAGAGAGTTTTGGGTTGGCTTCTGTTCGTATCCTGATCGGTCTGGTAACCAATCAGGGTTATCATTCAGATCGTTCTGGTGAACGATCAAGTGTCGCGAATTCCTTACTACGACAGATCAGGTTGGAGCCTGATCGGTCAGGAGGTGTCCTGATCGGTCTGGTGACCGATTAGGCTGCTTCCAGATCGGTCTGGGGACCGATCAGGAGTTGAACTTTAATTCAAAAACGCTCTGATCGCGACTGTTTTCTCTGCCGATTCTCTGATACACTGCTATTATGTTTTGATATGCTTTGCTAAGCCTCTGTTGGAGTGTGCAGGTGATAGCAGGTGATTCAAACACTCAAGGAGGGTCAAAGGGAGGCTTTTCTGTGAGCAGGTTTGTCCATTTGCCAACTCAGGTTGCAACGGCTAGAGCTGCTGACTGGGGCTCGTCTAAGGGAGATTCAGAGGGACCAGGAGAGCTCAGTGGGAGCTAGTTGTTGCAGGTGAGCAGCTGGGAGCTGCTGCCATGGAGCAGGTGACCTGACGTTGGGCAGCTGAGTTAAGTGTTGTCTGGCAATGAAGAGAAGGAAGTTCTCTGTTGCAGCAACACTTAAGTCAGTCAATGTAATGTACGAATTTATATACGATTAACTAATTCAGTATTTATACGAAACCGTTAAAATAATAGAGTCATTGTTATTTCGAAAACAATCCAATTTCTACAAATTTTGAACTGATAAAAGAGTTCAAAACTTTCTAGAAGAAGTAAAAAACTAATCATTTTACTTCATGTGCGTTTACTTTGATAATTATCTAGTTATTACTTAGGATAATATTCAGATTTTATTAGCAACATTCACATTGTGATGGGAAATCAACCCAAATTCATTAATTGATTGATTGATCGATTTGGAAAGGTTCTATGCTTAGGAAGAAGGCTCCAAATCGATTTGACCGACCGATATGTGTTCATGAAAAAAAACTCCTAATTAATTGTATCAATCGATGTGTAAATTTCTGATAGATTGATTGATCTATTTGAAATTCTGGACGATGGGCTTTTAGATCGCTTACTGCGTGCGTTTTCCGATTTATTCTGATGATCGATGAAAATTTTTTATGGGACCAGACCGATCACCCCAACCTCGATTTGTCTGCTACTTATCTAATATTTTATTTGAAATACTTTGCATTCAAGAAGGAGATTTATCATGATTTTACATTTCTGAATCAATCGTATCAATTCTTAATCAATGCTTCGTCAATTTGGAATGACTTTATTTAGTAAAAAGTTGCTAATTAATTGCTTCAATTAATTAAGAAATTTAATTAGTTCCTAATTAATTGCATCAATTAATTAAGAAATTTAATTTGGAACGACTTTATTTAGAAAAAAGTTCCTAATTAATTGCATCAATTAATTATGAAATTTATAATTGATTGATCGATTTGGAATAGTAGTGCTCGAGTTTGATTAATAGTAAATATCATAATAGACACCGATTTCTTAATTAATTAATATTAAATATAAATATAGGATATTCATTACACCAATATGAAATAAATATTATATCCCATACAACTGCAGATATTTCTTACACGCTAGTAAATATAATATCTCATACAGCAGCAAACACAAGTAAATATAATATCCGTTACAGCAGCAGTAGATATTCATTACACCAGCATGACTAGTAAATATTATATCCTTTAAGCAGCTTTTATTTAAAATAAAAGGAATATAATATATGCCCTTTCATTACTGCTGCCTAAGAGGAGGAGATTACACCCATGGAATCGGTGGAAATGGAAATATTAGAAGTGGTATGATTCGACAGCATATCTTTATGAATCTACAGCAGAGACCGCGCTTCTGAGGTCGATTCCGTATCTTCCACGGCAGCTTCGGAACGACGGCCGAAAGGACCACGGCCGGCGGCTATCTGCGCTTTGGGATCCTCTACAGAATAAGAGAGCGACGGCGGAAAAGCTTGGGCTGAATCAGTCGGCGGCGGCGGAACACCTTGGACTGAATCTGTCGGCGGCGGAACACCTTGGGCTGAATCTGTCGGCGGCGGCGGAACACTCTGGGCGGAATAGGACGCCGGAACACCTTGGACCGAATCGGACAGCGGCGCCAGAATAACATTGGCGTAGTAGGAGGGCGACGTTGGAACAACGGAAGCGGAGGTCGACGGGGGAACATCTTTGGCGGAATAGGAGGGTACTGCCGGAACGGCGGAATCGGACGACGGCGCCGGAACACCTTTGGTGGAACGGGTGGGCGGAAGGTCGGGATCAGAGGACAGCGTCGGATCATCTCGGCTAGAATGGGAGAACGGCGTCATGACCATCGCGACGGCTATCAGAAGGGCTAGAATAAAAATGATCTTCATGGTCGTAAGTGTTGCGGCGAAAGCTGAGCATGATGAGAGTTTCTTATAGCGAAGAAGAAATCATAGAACGCGGTAGGCAATGGTAGGCAGTGGCATAAGTACGGAACGACAGGATACTTCCGTCCGGGATCGGAGAAATCCAAAGCCGGCAAATTGATAGCTTCTGCACATGGAGGTCTAGTTACCTGCATTGTAGACGACGATGAAAAATGAGCCAAAACTAAATATTAATTATCTTTACTAAATATTATTATATATTTTTTAATAAAATCCTAATTATACTAATAATATTTAATCGATTCTATCAAAAGAAATAAAATTAAATTAAAAAATTCTAATTAATTATAAAAAATAATAACTTAGACAATTAAAATAAAATAAAATTTTTAATTATATTATTTTTATTTTTATTTTTATTCACGAATCAAAACGTTATAATTTATTTCTTAAACTATTATATTTTTTATTATATTAAGAATTTATTACAAATTAGAAAACAGGCACGTCACAGGTATACACATATAAATTTAGTTTATATAAATGTCACTTAAACGCAATACATCAATTAAAAATTAATCTAAAATTTTAAGAAGGTTTGTCATGCCTCTACATCCGTGGTTTACTGGTTGTTCAGACAGAGATTGATCTTGAATAGTATGTTTGGGTGGTAATTAAATAATTATTAAAAAATAACTAAAAATAATTATTATAATAATAATCTTCTAATTTTTATACCATGCACATTTAGTTGAAAGTTATAAATTAAAGAGATTTTTTAAAAAAAATTAGTTATCTAATGGATTTGAACCCTAAATATGTGCTGTAAGAAAAATAAAATTTACCATTAAACCAACTAAAAATAAAAATATTATTTCGAATCAAATAATATATATACTAAGGAAATAAAAAATTCTATATTAAAAAAAAATTTTAATATAAAAATAATGTTATTAAAATTTTGGGCGGGCCACGTCCTCCGGTCCCCATGTAAATCCACCCATGTGTCCAGTAAATCAGCCCGCTTGATCGGAAAGGAAGGAATGGGAAGGAACGGAAGATGCCCACGATAACCTTGCCACACTATATATATACACAAATCTATAAAATTATTTTCAAATATTGTGCATATAATGGAATTAATCATGCAAATCTGTACATTTTACTCACACTCAGACCCTCACGACGACTCTTCTTGTAGCCTTGACCTATTATTGCCTTCAAGTCTTCTTCGACTTTGGCTCTCGTCCCTCGGAGACATACAAGTCCGCGGCTTGTCTCCACATATCATCTTTCACGTATGCCTCGAAGTTCGTTTTCCTTGGCTCATCGTTACTGCTTTATTCATGGCCACTCGGATGCACTATTCTTCACCGGACCCGAAGCCATCAGGCTAAGTGTATGTGTATCTTGCAGAACCTGCACACTTAAATACACATATCAAATTCAAGAGTAAACCTAACTTAAACTTTTTGCCGAAACATCAATATACATGATCCCATGGACCATATATTGCTCTAACAATCTCCATTTTTTTGATATTTGACAATACGTTTAAGTTAGGAAAATAAATAGCAAATCAACATGCTAATAAAGCAAATGGACTTACATTCCAAAGGCTACACCTTGGTCTTACACTGCCAATGTATATGTAAACATGCAGTGCAAATATGCATGAATCCTATCACAAGGCATCCCCTACACCTAAACTCTCCAATGAGTTAGGATTTTTATCAACGGACTTTTTAAGAACCTCTCCAAAGTTCTCCCTACACATGGATTTACCAAGGGCTCCTTATGATTTAACTAAAGCCAAGAATATATATATATATATATATATATATATAATATTATGTAAATAAATAAAATTTAAATGCATATGATGAGCTCCTTATGAGATATCAAATACAAGATTGTATTTTAATTTATGGATTAAAATATAATTTGTTAACGGTACTCTCTGGTATAACTCAAATTTTCATTGACCGCACAATATGTCTTCCTATGAGCCGACACATTATGCGCATAATCTGAAACTTTATATGAGTTATATATTTTGGTTCATAGATCACAACAACTTTAATCTGTCACGCAATATGTCTTCCTTTGGGTTGATATTTTTTGTGCATGATTAGAATAAAATAAATTGTCTTCAATAGTCGTAAACTATCTTAAACATATATTTGGCATAAAAATAATCTTCCTTTTGACAGATTACTATTAACATAGATATACACCTACCAACACAAAATATACTAAACCTCCCTAAGATGCCTTTGGACCGACATAATAGTTCAATTTAGTAGCACGGTTTGCAAATAAACCTAAGAAAATATTAAAAAATTTAATTGAACAAATAATTTCTCAATCAATATTAATAACTCTAAATTAGAATATTAATTATGTCATACCATATGATAATAAAGTTGGTATCATCCAATCGATCCAAAGTTTATTTCAGGATCATTAATCAATCACATTAATCGATTAAAGATAAACAAAATTTTAAAAAAATAAACATTTTAATTTAAGTGGGGTCCACTTTTACGTTTGTTTTTTAAAAAGGAGAATCTTTCATTCACGCAATCAATTAAATAAATAATTTATTGATTAACTTAAACGAATCGATTATCTATTAAATTTGCAGTGCTTTTAATGGATTAAGAAAATTCCTAACCGATGGATCCCTGTCGCCACAATAATTAATAATCGGAAAATAGCTTTTAATTAATTAAGAAATTCTTAATTGAGGGATCTTGTCGCTACAATAATTAATAAAAGAAAATTTTCTTTCGTTCGTTATTTTATGCTCGATAATCAATTGGCCGACTAGGAAATAATACTATCACGATTTAATCTAAAATTAAGCTAACCAGTGATGACTCTTCATCATCTTCTTGTTCTTTGTAGAAATTCGAAAAGCATAGAAAAAAATCTATTCTATAATTTTCTTATATGATTTTCGACGTTTAAAAAAATTATATTATAATATAAATCTTTATATAGCATGCAAAGAATAAATCGACGGAAAATTTAAATTTTATTACCATAAAAAATGATGAAACAAAGCAAAGCTCTGATACCAATTGATAGAACATTGTGTTTTCTCCTAACCCCATGAATTCTCGAAATAAAATAAGAACTTGAAAGGGAAATTAAAACACAAAATATATGAGCATGGATCTATTGTTTCTTCGAATCATAGTATAACAAGAATAAAATATAAATTGAATGATAAGGAACCTGATTGAAGACCCATTATCCTTGTTGTAACGTCGTCGGCTTAATCCCTATGGAAGAAAGATACAGCGAAAAGAAGAATGAGAATCTTCCAAGGGGCTTAGGGTTGAAGGCGCTTAAATAACTCCAGATTAATGGGGAGTCAAGAGCTCTGTCAAGATGCCCTAAACTCTTAGGTACCTCCCCTTTATATAAAAATTCAATGTGTTATCAGCCTATAAATATAATAGATTGGTCTAAAGTGTTGGAGATCAATGCGTACGACTATAGGAGGGTGAATAGCCGATCACCCACTTCAATCGCGATTCTTCTTACACGGCTAGTTTGCGCAAGCGGAATAATAGAAACTAAAACTAATGCAAAGGAAAACAAACCAATTTAACGTGGTTCGGAGATGAAGTCTCATACTCCACAACTATCCGTAAGGTGGACGATACCGATATATCGGTGGATGACGCCCCGGAAAGCCTCCGGCTAGCTTGTGTAGCTCCTTGTGGGTGAAGAAACCTTACCACAACACTAGCATACACACCTGAGCTTGGTAGACCACTAACAAGCATTACCCAAACATATTTCCTCAACCTTTGCCCAGCCAAACCAAGTTCATTTAAATAGAGGTCGCAGGTGATACAAACGTTACCAGTCGACTGGTGCCGATATCAGTCTATTGTGTTGGTGCAATCTTGGTTAGGTCAGGGTTGACCTAGTTTAACTAAGCTTGGTGAGCTTAAGTTTGGATGTTTCGATTTTTGATAATGATGTTTGAATGTCGTATTATGTTGGAATGTCGTATGATGTCAAGTGGGTCAAGGTTGACTGGAGACTTGACTAGGTGAAGTCCAAGTGGATATAGGAGATCGCACGCTGGCTTTGGAAAAGACCTAGTGGGACTAGGCGAAGTCCAGGTGGATCGAGGAGATTGCACGCTGACATGTGAAAAGACCTAGTGGAACTAGGCATACCTAGTAGAGCTAGGTGAGGTGCATGTGGATTTGGGAGATTGCACATTGGCTAGGTGGAAGTCTACCGAGAGACTAGACCTAACTTAAGGGTTAGGCAAACCTAGTTGGGAACTAGGTTAAGTCCTAGTTGGAAACTAGGCAAGGGAAAGACCAAAGTCCTAACAGGTCACGGTTGACCGGGGTTAGGCAAGGGAATCCTAGACTTGTGGGCACAAGTTAGAGTTAGGCCTGATCGATTGGGTAATCGATTGGAGTATATTTTTCATAAACAGAAGCTTTCTTAATCGAGTAGGTCATCGATTAAGGAAAGGGTGAATCGATTGGGAGTACTGGGTTGCGAGAACAGAAGCTGACTGAATCGATTGAGCAATCGATTCAGCCTCCTCTTAATCGATTGGGTAATCGATTAAGGGTGATTGTAATCGATTGGGCAATCGATTACGGTGGTTTCGCGCGAGAGCACAGAGAGGTGTTGAATCGATTCTGCAATCGATTAAGATCGATTGGCTAATCGATTAAGCTTCCAAAACTAGCCGTTTAACGGCTATGTCTGACGTGGTAATCGATTGGGTAATCGATTGGGAAACACTAGGCGTCGGGTATATAAGGTTTTCACGCAGGTTTGGAGCGGTATCTCTTCACATCTTCTTCTCCATCTCCATTGTCATTTCAAGGGAAGTCTTGGAGGGTAGTGCTGGTGCATTTCCATGGTTCTAGACTCTAGAGGCACCAAAAATTTCGGAAATGTACCAAAAATTTTATAAAATTTCAAAAATTCTCAAATTTTATGGAGAGATTTGTGGTACCTGTGTCTACATGAAAAAAAAATATATTCACACATATATCTATCACCAATCCCAAGATTGACATAAAATCCAAAACTAGCTATATAACTAATTGAACCTTGACCTAAAGTCCTAGTTTTAACCTTCTCTTGATGTTTCTGCCCATACCAACCTATGGCGGTGGACGAAGTGTGGGTCCCATGGCCGTCCTCGTCAACGGGAGAACTCCCACCCCCACCGGCGATCATCGACCTGGCGACGATGAGCTTGTTGTTGTAGCCGGTCTCAAGCTCGCACAAGCCCTTCCACTTCGAGTGCGGAGGGGGGACTCCCTCGACGTCGTAGGAAGGGTGGTCGGGCGTCAAGCCGGAGTTGAGGACACCGACGATGACTCCGCTACCTAGCTTCGAGTCATTCCACAGCCCCTTCCTCCCGACCTTGAGCCCGAGGAAATCTGGCGTGTGAGTGGTCATCACGCGCAGCACATGGTCGGGGAAAGCACGCACGAACCCCTTCTTCCCCCCCCCACCGCCTGCAGCTCGTCTTCCGTTAGCATGGCTGCGAACCCGCTGAAGACTTCGCTGTAGGAATGCAGCCGCCGCCGATTGGCGCCAGAATCCTGGGCGGTCAGTGGCAGGAATGACTCATGCCACCTCTCGAGGCTCGCTTCCGTCAGCTGCGGCTCAATCGACTCCTCCACTTGAATAATGTAACGATTTGAAGAAGAAGAATAGGGGAAGAAGAGATTTGAAAATAAATCGAGGAGAACAACGTGATTATCCGTATTAATTGACTACTGTTGGCATGTAACATGTTACTAAATAAGTTGACAATTTCAATCATGCAAGAATAAAGTCAAGAACAACCTAACTTTATTAATCATGCAATAAAGTTGTCAAATCAAATTGACATCTTTTCATCAACAAAGTAAAATTTAATGAAATTCTTTATGATAAAAACTTAATATAAAAAAAATAAATTTAATTATCTTCTATTTAATTGAATGTTGTGATCTATTATTGATAGAAAGATGGGGAAACATGAATCCAATAAATAAGGATTCGTACGATGAAGAATATCAGGCATCCTTAGCTTGATTAATAGAAAGATGGTTACGGTGTAACGAAAGGATGAGTAATTATCATGTTAAATATTTATGGATTAATACACAACTACGGAATTTTATAATTTTTTTTTCAAATAGCACATGAATCCTGGAACATTAAACTTTTGATAGGAAACTTCCGTAAAATCGGACTGCTCACCCGGGATTGAAAAATTTAGTTAACTATTTTTTGGTTTCTTATTAAGTTCGCATCTAGATCCATCAAAATTCCAATATAGAAAGATAAAAATATAGAGAGCGTAAGCTATTAGCTCTGTATGGATGAGCGAGGGAGGTTAGAAAATGAAAATGTAATTCCTTTAAAATGGTAAAATGAAAATGTATTTCCTTTAAAATGGTAAGTCTCTCCTTATGACAAAAGCCATTAATATAGAAAAAAATAAAATTTAATTGTCTTATATTTAATGATGTGATCTATAATGATAGATATATGAGGAAGCACGTGTATGATGACGTATCTTCTACTTCGAGTCTCTCTCCCATCTTCCTACTAGGTCTCTCCTTATAATCTTGTTGTCCTCATGGGCTGGATCAGATGGTAAGATGCTTGGTTATTTGCTTGAGGGTTACAGGTTCGAGAGTCGCCAGTTGCGCACAGAGATAGAACCCTGGTCTGCTAGCTTTAATTTTTTCCACCCCAGGCTTCTCACAACACCAGTAACAATCGTAGTATATCTCCTTCTGGATTTCTATGAGGCCTGGGCCATGGGGCCGCTAATGTGACGGTTCCACCTTTTAACTCCCTATATTCCTCTTTCCTCATCAAGATTTATCAAAACTCCCTATATTCATATTTCCTCATCAAGATTTATCAAAACTCCAACATAGAGAGGCAGAGAGCGTACGATATTAGCTAAGTATTGTTGGGTGAGGGAAGTGAGAGAATGAAAGTGTAATTTCTTTAAATTGTAAATAGAAAATAAACCATATTAGAAAATTCTCTTTCTAAATACGAAAAAATATGTCAGTATAATATAATAATTCCTCGGTTGTAGATTCTTACTATATATATAGGATACTACTAAATAGTCAGAATCTGACTGAATAAAATAGACAAGTAAAAATAATTTTAAATAATAGTATGATATTCTTTTCTAAATTTATTTTTTCTTATTTATTTACCTATTAAATAAAATGCTTTTCTATTTATTTTTATATTAAATTAAATCCTTTTTTATTTACTTTTATATTAAATTATCTTTTTAACTTATAAAAATATATAAATCCATTATAATTTTATATAATCATATCTTAAAGATTAGTCACAGTAAAAAAATAGGATGCCAGGCTATTATAAGTCCTCAAATAATATGGGGAACACAAGTCTGACGGCGGTTTAAATAAAATCAAGCATAAAATTCACAGTCGTATTAGAATCCACAATACCTTATAAGTAGACCCGACCACGGTATGGAACCGACGGTTCGTGAAAGGTCGACCCTTAACCTTAACCGCCTAAGACGGTTACGATTCACAGTTCGGAACCATCGGTTCACGGTCCGGTTCACGGTTAGCCACGGTTCAAGATTATTAAATTTAAAAAATAAAAAATTAAAAAAAAATTAAAAAATTAAATTTTATTAAAAAAGGGCTTGCACTTATATAAGTTGTCTACATATCTCCTTAGGGTATAGGGGTATCAAAGCCGACGTAGTTCTTTTACATTTTTACCCTTTCTCACTCATTTGCATTTCCTCCCGTTCGCGTTGTATTTGTTCCTTCGGTATCAAATTCTTTGACTTCGTCTTCTGAAAGTTGCATTCCTTGGATTCGCTTCTCGGCTCTGGTCTAATTATCAAGTAATGCTTGAGCTTCCAATGAGTCAGGAGACATAGTTGATCGTCGTTCATCTAACATGTTGCCGCCGACACTGAACGTCTGCTCCACAGCAACAGTCGACACTGGAGAAGCTAAAATTTCTTTTACGATAACGGAGAGAATGGGAAAGCTTTGAGCCTTCTGTGACCACCACTTCAAGATGTCGAAATCTTCGCTATCTGCTTTATGAAAATCAAAAGAAGTCGTAAATAAAAGTTGGGCTTTTGTAAGTTTTAAATTTGTAGTAGTATGTTGTTGTGTTTCAGAAATATTAGTTTATGTTCCATATTTTACATAATATTGATTATAAAGATCATATAAATAATTTTTAATATTGTATACAATATTAGCTGGATCCGGAGAGGAAGAATCCTTAATAGGAATTAATGCGTCATAATATAAAGTTAACATTTCTTGTAAAACTTCTAATTTAAATCTAGGATCTAAAGCAAATGCAATTAAATGAATTTCAGGAATTAAATAAAAATATTTTTCCCATTTAATTTTCATAGCTATTATACTAAAGTTAAAGCTTTATTATTTACATGTTCATTTAATATTAATACTATAGTACAAAAATTTACTAAAATTAAATGAGCAGTAGGATAATAAACACCAGAAAGATGTTCAGTTGTATCATTAAAAACTTTTAAAATTTCACAAATACTACTACAAATATTCCATTGTTGTGAAAATAAATATATATTAGTATTACTATTTTGTGCAAAAAATAAACATAATAAATTTTTATATTGAAAAGAATCTTGTAATAATTGATATGTTGAATTCCAACGTGTTGGAACATCACGTGGAAATTTTTTTGGTCGCATTCCATTAGCTTTACAAAATCTACCCCATTGTTTTATCATAGATGGATGGGACCATATGTATGAAATTGCGGTTCTAATTGGTTGAATATAATTTTGTAAAAGTTTTAATCCATCTTGAACGTATAAATTTAAAATATGGCATACACAACGAATATGAAAAAATAAACCACCAATGACAGGTTGACAAATAAATTTTAATTCAGCTATTGAAGCGGTATTAGAACTAGCATTATCTAATGATATTGAAAATATTTGATGAGTCAATCCATATTCTTCTAAAACTATGTGTAAAAATTGTGCAATTTTATGAGCAGTGTGTGATTCATCAAAATCTCTATAAGCTAATAATCTTTCTTGAAAGATCCAAGAGTTATCAATCCAATGGTATGTTATACCCATATAAGAATGAGTTTGCCAATGATCACTCCAAATATCGGAATATAATGAAACTTTATTATTTAATTTACTAAATTATTCAATTAAATTCTTTTTTCCTTGTTTTACTAATCTTTTAATTGTACAAGTTAGTGTAGTCCTAGGTACACGTTTAGCAGCAGGATTAAGAGATTCTTTACAAAAATTTTCAAATGTGAATTTAGATCCAAAACTAAAAGAAAGATGTTCTACGGAAACAAATTTAGCTAATGATTCTCATTAATTTATTATCTGAATATAAAAACAAATCAAAATCAGTATTACTACCGCTAGAAAATCTAGATAATTATGTTTGAGAGCGGTCAAGCCCATATTCCGTCGGGTGCTTCGTTTCTACATGTCGTTTCAACGACCCATAGCCGCCGCCGGCTTGGAATTTGTAGGAAGCATTACAATGCTTGCATTTTGCACGCATTTCTCCCGACGGAAGTGTGACCTTCTCAAAATGTTTAGTGAAAATAGACGATTTTAAATGAGGATTATCCCAAACCTTAGAAGTAATCGCATCGGTACTTCCTTGCGTTACGGGGATCGGAGGGCGTTGGGGCTGAGCCTCGGTCTCATCATCGGTGGATTGAATTTGAAGGTTGGGATCCTCGTATGCAATTTCTTTTCCCCTCCGAGATCGAGATGATGAAGCTCTGTGACCTCCTTCCATTATCGTCGATGAAGAACGCGGAGAGAAGTTGAGAGTAAGAGAGTTGAGAATGAGAGATTGAGAGAAGAGAAGTTGTGTTGTGAGTGAAAATGATGAAATGAGCTCCTTATTTATAGAGTTCGGATCATAACGATCACTAAATCATAGCCATTGATCAAAAACGATCAAATGATCTCATACGTCCAAAAAAAAATCTCCAACGACACTGAACCGGCGGTTCAGTGCCGTTGGAACCGATGGTTAACCGCCAGCCTGGCGAACCGGGTCAACGAGCCACCCAGCCTGTTGTCCCGGGCCGAGTCCGGGCTGGACCCGGCCCGGGATCTAAGCAGACAGAAGTAGCAAATTTTAACATGCATCTATAAATTGTTAAAAATAAAAATAAAATTAAAATAAAAAAAAACAGAGAAAGAAAAATCATTCAGTATAAGTCTTTACCAAAATTATTAACTAATTTTTTAATTCAATTTTTTTAATAATCATAAAGGTTCTACAAATTAGCCTACTATAAATTGAAAATAAATCTATACAAGTTTAAAAATTAAATTCCATATGTTATTTAAATTTTAAACATATAATTCCTTTTATATATATATATATATATATAACTCTACCACATTGCGCGTGGGAGGATGCCTGCTTTCCCAACCCAGAGATAAAACCCTCGTATGGTGTCATAAAATAAAATAAAGAAGTCAAAGTTTATCTCCCCACTCAACAGCTTCATATTTGGTTAATGAGAGAACCTACTGAACCAGAACTGACACCATGGGTCCTATACAAGTGGACCCTCGTATTCGTAAGATAATGTATATGTGACACGTGGACCCTACAGATAATGAAAGTTAACTGTTAAATGAATATGAGAGAATAAATATGTTAATGTTAATATGCATGTGACATATAGGTCCTATGCTTTTTATGAGATGGTAGATGTTATCATATCAAAAATGTCAAAATATTAAGGTTGCGCTTTATCCAAAAAGAAATCATGAGCATAGGGTTTACTTGATTAAATCCATTTAATATTTAAATTTATAAAAAATATATATATATAATAATATTTACTAAAAAAATTATATTTAATTTTGGTGACAGTTATATTAATTAATTCGTTTATTATTATTATTTATTTTTATTAACTTTAAATGTCGTGGCTCTAATACAGTGACACAAATGCAGGAAGTGCAGTTTCACCAAGTAGGAAAAATATCAAAATTTCTATAAAGGATATTTATGTTATTAAAATATATGGAGTCTATATAATTTTTAAAAAGTTTGGTATGATTAGATACGGTAGAATACCGTACAAATTTTTAGTACAAATCTACAATATTATACTCTATCAAATTATTTGGTTTCGATATAAAATTTATATTGAAAAATTTAAAATATGATATGGATATCGAAATTTTATTATAAAAGATATGATATTTTTGTATACGTTGTTTTTGATATACCATAATTTTGATTAGTAACCAAATAAATCATTTTACATCGAATTTTTTTTACACAATAATTTTATATCAGTTAATGGTTGGTATATTAAATTGAATCACCCTAATACTCTCTACCCGTAACTATCAGTTTTAGAAGAAACTTAAATTAGTAATTGTTTGATTATTTTGATTTGATCGAGAAAAATATTATTATAATTTAAAAAATAATTTTATTTATAATTATTTAAAATTGTCTAAACTAATATTCTTAATAATTTTTTGATTTTAAAAAAAAATATTTTATTTCTTTTAAAATTAATAATCAACTAATATTGTTTGGATAATTATCATTATATTAAAAATAAATAATTATATATAAGGGATTAAATAAATACTTAATCAATCAATATAACCCTTAAATATTACGTGAGTTATATAAATATTTTACTTCATCAATCAATGTAATATACGAATTTATATACGATTAACTAATTCAGTATTTATACTAAATCGTTAAAATAATAAAGTCATTATTATTTCGAAAACAATCCAATTTCTACAAATTTTAAACTGATAAAAGACATAAACTTTCTAGACGAAGTAAAAAACTAATCATTTTATTTCATGTGTGTTTACTTCAATCATTATCTACTTATTATTTAGGATAATATTCGAATTTTATTAGCAGCATTCACATTGTGATGGGAAATCAACCTTAATTGATTGGTTGATCGATTTGGAAATGTTCTATGCATACGAAGAAGGCTCCTAATCGATTTGACTGATCGATCTGTGTTCGTGAAGAAAAACTCCTAATTAATTGTATCAATCGAAGAGTGTTTCTCGATT
The DNA here is from genome assembly GCA_024364735.1 of Boesenbergia rotunda. Classification (NCBI taxonomy): domain Eukaryota; kingdom Viridiplantae; phylum Streptophyta; class Magnoliopsida; order Zingiberales; family Zingiberaceae; genus Boesenbergia; species Boesenbergia rotunda. The sequence continues at coordinate 1,142,162 of JAGFNQ010000920.1, forward strand.
TATCCTGATGATCGATTAAAATTTTTCGAGGGACCAGACCAATCACCCAAATTCAATTTGTTTGCTACTTATCTAATATTTTATTTTTAATACTTTGCATTCAAGAAGAAGATTCATCATGATTGTGCATTTCCGAATCAATCGTATCAATTCTTAATCAATGCTTCTTCAATTTGGAATGACTTTATTTAGAAGAAAGTTCCTAATTAATTGCATCAATTAATTAAGAAATATATAAATGATTGATCGATTTGGAATAGTTGTGCCCGAGTTTGATAATTAGTAGATATCATATTAGACACCGATTTCTTGATTAATTAATATTAAATATAAATATAGGATATTCATTACACCCGCATGTAATAAATATTATATCCCATACAACTGCAGATATTTCTTACACGCTAGTAAATATAATATCCCATACAGCAACAAACACTAGTAAATATAATATCCAGCAGCGGATATTCCTTACACCAGCATCACTAGTAAATATTATATCCCTTAAACAGCTTTTATTTAAAATAAAAGGATATAATATATGCCCATGCATTACTGCGTAGGAGGAGGAGATTGCACCCATGGAATCGGTGGGAATGGAAATATTGGAAGTGGTATGATTCGACAGCATATCTTTATGAATCTGCAGCAGAGACCGCGCTTCTGAGGTGGATTCCGTGGCTTCCACGGCAGCTTCGGACCACGACGGCCGAAAGGACCACGGCCGGCGGCTATCTGCGCTTTGGGATCCTCTGCAGAATCATAGAGCGACGGCGGAAAAGCTTGGGCTGAATCTGTCAGCGGCGGCGGAACACTCTGGGCGGAATCGGACGCCGGAACACCTTGGGCCGAATCGGACAGCGGCGCCAGAACAACTTTGGCGGAGTAGGAGGGCGACGTTGGAACAACGGAAGCGGAGGTCGACGGGGGATCATCTTTGGCGGAATAGGAGGGTACTGCCGGAACGGTGGAATCGGACGACGGCGCCGGAACATATTTGGTGGAACGGGTGGGCGGAAGGTCGGGATCAGAGGGCGGAGCGGCGGGATCGGAGGGCGTCGGATCAATCAAAAGAAATAAAATTAAATTAAAAAATTCCAATCAATTATAAAAAATAATATTTTAGACAATTAAAATAAAATTTTTAATTATATTATTATTATAATTTTTATTTTTATTCTCGAATCAAAACGTTATAATTTATTTCTTAAACTATTATAATTATTATTATATTAAGAATTTATTACAAATTAAAAATCGGGCACGTCGTCACACATATACACGTATAAAATTAGTTTATATAATGTCACTTAAACGCAATACACCAATTAAAAATTAATCTAAATTTTAAGAAGGTTTGTCATGCCTCTGCCTCCATGGTTGACTGGTTGTTCAGACAGGGATTGATCTTGAATAGCATGTTTGGGGGGCCATTAAATAATTATCAAAATAATAATAAAAAATAATTATTATAATAATAATCTCCTAATTTTTATACCATGTACATTTACTGAAATTTATAAAATAAAGAGATTTTTTTAAAAAAATTAGTTATCTAAGGGATTTGAACCCTAATGAATGCTACAAGAAAAATAAAATTTATCATTAGACCAACTAAAAATAGAAATATTATTTAGAATCAAATAGTATATATACTAACAAAATAAAAAATTCTAAATTAAAAAAATAAAAATTTCTACAAAAAATAATTTTATTAAAATTAGGGGGGGGGGCATGTCCTCGGGTCCCCATGTAAATCCGCCCATGTGTCCAGTAAAGCAGCTCGCTTCATCGGAAAGAAAGGAATGGGAAGGAACGGAAGACGCCCACGATAACCTTGCCACACTATATATATACATAAATATATAAAATTATTTTCAAATATTGTGCATATAATGGAATCAATCATGCAAATCTGTATATTTTACTCACACTCGGACCCTCACGACGACTCTTCTTGTAGCCTTGACCTGTTGCCATCAAGCCTTCTTCGACTTTGGCTCACGTCACTCGGATACCTATAAGTGTGCGGCTTGTCTCCAAATATCATCTTTCGCGTATGCCTCGAAATTCGCTTTCCTTAGCTCATGTTGCTGCTTTATCCATGGTCACTCGGATGCACAATTCTTCACCGGACCCAAAGTTATCAAGCTAAGTGTATGCGTATCTTGCAGAACATGCACACTTAAATACACATATCAAATACAAGGGTGAACCTTATTTAAACTTTTTGCCCAAACATCAATATACATGATCCCATGCGCCATATATTGCTCCAACAATCTCTCCTTTTTTGATATTTGACAATACGTTTAAGTTAGTAAAATACATAGCAAATCAACATGCTAATAAAGCAAATGGACTTACGTACCGAAGGCTACACCTTGATCTTACACCACCAAAGCATATGCAAACATGCAATGCAAATATGCATGAATCCTATCACAAGGCATCCCCTACACTTAAACTCTCCAAACATGCTTTTGGCAGATTACTCTTAACATAGATATACACCTACAAACATAAAATGAACTAAACCTCCCTAAGGTGCCTTTGAACCGATACAATAGTTCAACTTAGTAGCACGTTGTACAGATAGACCTAAGAAAATACTAAAAATTTTAATTGAACAAACAATTTCTTAATCAATATTAATAACTCTAAATTAGACTTATTAATTATGTGATACCATATGATAATAAATTTGGTATCATCCAATCGATCTAAAGTTTACTTCAGGTTCATTAATCAATCACTTAATCGATTAAAGAACAACGTGATTATCCGTATTAATAGACTACTGTTGGCATGTAACATGTTACTAAATAAGTTGGTTATTTAAATCGTGCAAGAATAAAGTCAAGAACAACCTAACTTTATTAATCATGCAATAAAGTTGTCAAATCAATTTGACATCTATTCATCAACAAAGTAAAATTTAATGAAATTCTTTATGATAAAAACTTAATATAAAAAAGAATAAATTTAATTATCTTCTATTTAATTTAATGTTGTGATCTATCATTGGTAGAAAGATAAGGAACCATGAATCTAATAAATAAGGATTCGTACGATAAAGAATATCAGGCATCCTTATTAATAGAAAGATGATTACGATGCAACCAAAGGATGGTTAATTATCATCTCAAATATTTATGATTTAATTCTTAGTTATGGTATTTTATAGAATTTCTTTTTCAAATAAGACATGAATCCTGGAACGTTAAACTTTTGATAGCAAACTTCCGTAAAATCGGATCGCTCATCCGGGATTGAAAAAATTTCGTTAATTATTTTTTCCTTTCATATTAAATTCGCATCTAGATCTATCAAAATTCCAATATAGAAACATAAAAAATATAGAGAGCCTAAGCAATTAGCTCTGTATGGATGAGTGTGGGAGGTTAGAAAATGAAAATGTAATTCCTTTAATATGGTAAAGAAGGTTAAAATAGTGTCATTAATTCTCTCCCTATATTCTTGTAATTTCTTATTAAGTCTCTCCTTATGACAAAAGCCATTAATATAGAAAAAAATAAAATTTAATTGTCTTATATTTAATGATGTGATCCATTAATGATAGATAGATGAGGAAGAATTTGTATGATGAAGAATACACGTATCTTCTACTTTGAGTCTCTCACCCATCTTCCTATTAGGTCACTCCCTATATTCTTGTTGCCCTCACGGGTTGGATCAGATGGTAAGACGCTTAGCTATTTGCTTGGGGGTTATAGGTTCGAGAGTCGCCAGATTCGCACAAGAATAGAACCCTGGTCTGCTGGCTTTAAGTCTCTCGACTCCAGGCGCCTGACCACACCAGTAATAATTATAGTTTATCTCCTTCTGGATTTCTATGGGGCCTGGGCCAGGGGGCCGCTAATGTGACTGTTCCACCTTTTAATTTCCTATATTCCTATTTCCTCATCTAGATTTATCAAAATTCCAACATAGAGAGATATTATCTCGGTATTGTTGGGTGAGGGAAGTAAGAGAATGAAAGTGTAATTTCTTTAAATTGTAAAAAGAAAGTAAACCATATTAAAAAATTCTCTTTCTAAATACAAAAAAATATGTCAGTAAAATATAATAATTCTTCGGTTGTAAATTTTACTATATATATATATTATATATATATATATATATATATATATATATATAAAGGATACTACTAAATAGTCAGAATCTACTGAATAAAATAGACAAGTAAAAATAGTTTAAAAAATAAAATTAATATTCTTTTCAAAATTTATGTTTTTTTATTTATTTTCCTATTAAATTGTATCCTTTTCTGTTTATTTTCATATTTAATTAAATCCTTTTTATTTATTTTTAAATTAAATTAATTTTTTAACTTATAAAAATATATAAATCCATTATAATTTTTTTATAATTTTTAATATCATTAAATTATCTAATAATTATTTTTCATAATATTATATTGTATTATTTTAATTTTTATTATATTATATTATTTTCATTTTTATGAGCAAATAGACCATTTGTGTCTGGGCTACACAACTTGTGATATTTGTATAAGTACCCCAGATAAATTTTGATGTGGTAGACCGAGTAAGGCTATGTCATGTTGTGTTTGATTCTAGTGTGTACGTGTATAGGAACTTAGGAGCGCAGGATGTTGAACGAAAGATGCAACGATCGAGAAGGATGACACGGGTCGGGAGCCGACTGGCTCGATGCATCTGAGGGACCCGGAGGTCTGCGGAAGAGTATGCCTACAATGTCTTCACTCTCTACAATGTCTTCCTTATTTCTTTAGAAATTAAAAAGTATTCTATACTTTCAATTATTCTGTATATACAATCACATTTTAAATATTAGTCACAGTAAAAAAATAGGATGTCAGGCAATTATAAGTCCTCAAATATTATGGGGATCACAAGTCTTACGGCGGTTTAAATAAAGTCAAGCATAAAATTTACCGTCATATTAGAATACACAATACCTTATAAACAGATAAAAGTAGCAAATTTTAACATGCATCTATAAATTGTTAAAAATAAAATAAAATTTAAAAATAATAAAAAGAGAGAGAAAAATCATTCAGTATAAGTCTTTACCAAAATTATTTACTAATTTTATTAATTCAATTTTTTAATAATCTTAAAGGTTCTACTAATTAGCCTACTATAAATTAAAAAGAAAATCTATACAAGTTTAAAAATTAATTTTCATATTTTATTTAAATTTTAAACTTGTAATTCCTCATATATATATATATATATATAACTCTACCACATTGCGTGTGGGAGGATGCCTACTTCCACAACCCAGAGATAAAACCCTCGGATGGTGCCATAAAATAAAATAACAAAGTCAAAGTTTATCTCCTCTATCAACAGCTTCATATCCGATTAATGAGAGCACCTAATGAACCATAACTCACACCATGAGTCCTATACAAGTGGACCATCGTATGTGTAAGATAATGTATATGTGTCACTTGAACCCTACAGAAAATGGGTGTTAAATGTTAAATAAATATGGGAGAATAAATATGTTAATGTTAATATGCATGTGACATATAGGTCCTATGCTTTTTATAAGATGATAGATGTTATAATATCAAAAATGTCAAAATATTACGGATGCGGTTTATCCAAAAAGAAATCATGAGCATAGGGTTTACTTGATTAAATCCATTTAATATTTAAATTCATAAAAAATATATAATAATATTTAGTAAAAAAATTTATATTTAATTTTCGTGACCGTTATATTAATTAATTCATTTAATATTATTATTTATTTTTATTAATTTTAAATGTCGTGGCTCTAATATAGTGACAGAATGCAGGAAGAGAAGTTTCACCATGTAGGAAAAGTATCAAAAATTCTATAAAGGGTATTTATGTTATTAAAATATATTGAGTCAATATATTTTTTAAAAATTTTGGTATGATTAGATATGGTAGAATACCGTATTAATTTTTCAGTACAAATGTTCAATATTATACTCTATCAAATTATTTGGTATCGATATAAAATTTACATTGAAAATTTTAAAATATGATATGGATATCGAAATTTTATTATAAAAGATATGATATTTTTGTATACGTTATTTTTGATATACCAAAATTTTGATTAGTATCCATATAAATCATTTTACATCGATTTTTTTTTACACAATAATTTTATATCAGTTAATGGTTTGTATATCAAATTGAATCACCCTAATACTCTCTACCTGTAAGTATCAGTTTTAGAAGAAACTTAGTAATTGTTTGATTATTTTGATTTGATCGAGAAAAATAATATTATAATTTAAAAAATAATTTTATTTATAATTATTTAAAATTGTCTAAACTAATATTCTTAATAGTTTTTCGGTTTTTAAAAAAATATTTATTTCTTTTAAAATTAATAATCAACTAATATTGTTTGGATAATTATCATTATATTAAAAATAAATAATTATATATAAGGGATTAAATAAATACTTAATCTATCAATATAACCCATAAATATTATGTGAGTTATATAAATATTTTACTTCATCAATCAATGTAATATACGAATTTATATACGATTAACTAATTCAGTATTTATACGAAATCGTTAAAATAATAAAGTCATTATTATTTCAAAAACAATCCAATTTCTATAAATTTTAAACTGATAAAAGACGAAGTAAAAAACTAATCATTTTACTTCATGTGTGTTTACTTCAATCATTATCTACTTATTATTTAGGATAATATTCGAATTTTATTAGCAGCATTCACATTGTGATGGGAAATCAACCTTAATTGATTGGTTGATCGATTTGGAAAGGTTCTATGCATATGAAGAAGGCTCCTAATCGATTTGACTGATCGATCTGTGTTCGTGAAGAAAAACTCCTAATTAATTGTATCAATCGATGAGTAAATTTCTGATAGATTGATTGATCTAATTGAAATGTTGGACGATAGACTTTTAGATCGCTAACCGCGAGTGTTTCTCGATTTATCCTGATGATCGATTAAAATCTCACCCAAATTCAATTTGTTTGCTACTTATCTATAATTTTATTTTTAATACTTTGCATTCAAGAAGAAGATTCATCATGATTGTGCATTTCCGAATCAATCGTATCAATTCTTAATCAATGCTTCTTCAATTTGGAATACTTTATTTAGAAGAAAGTTCCTAATTAATTGCATCAATTAATTAAGAAATATATAAATGATTGATCGATTTGGAATAGTTGTGCCCGAGTTTGATTATTAGTAAATATCATATTAGACACCGATTTCTTGATTAATTAATATTAAATATAAATATAGGATATTCATTACACCCGCATGTAATAAATATTATATCCCGTACAACTGCAGATATTTCTTACACGCTAGTAAATATAATATCCCATACAGCAGCAAACACTAGTAAATATAATACCCAGCAGCAGATATTCCTTACACCAGCATCACTAGTAAATATTATATCCCTTAAACGGCTTTTATTTAAAATAAAAGGGATATAATATATGCCCATGCATTACTGCGTGGGAGGAGGAGATTGCACCCATGGAATCGGTGGGAATGGAAATATTGGAAGTGGTATGATTCGACAGCATATCTTTATGAATCTGCAGCAGAGACCGCCCTTCTGAGGTGGATTCCGTGGCTTCCTCGGCAGCTTCGGACCACGACGGCCGAAAGGACCACGGCCGGCGGCTATCTGCGCTTTGAGATCCTCTGCAGAATCATAGAGCGACGGCGGAAAAGCTTGGGCTGAATCAGTCGGCGGCGGCGGAACATCTTGGACTGAATCTGTCGGCAGCCGAACACCTTGGGCTGAATCTGTCGGCGGCGGCGGAACACTCTGGGCGGAAACGGACGCCGGAACACCTTGGGCCGAATCGGACAGCGGCGACAGAACAACTTTGGCGGAGTAGGAGGGCGACGTTGGAACAACGGAAGCGGAGGTCGACGGGTGATCATCTTTGGCGGAATAGGAGGGTACTGCCGGAACGGCGGAATCGGACGACGTCGCCGGAACACCTTTGGTGGAACGGGTGGGCAGAAGGTCGGGATCAGAGTGCGGAGCGGCGGGATCGGAGGGTGTCGGAACATCTCGGCTAGAATGGGAGAACGGCGTCAAGGCCATCGCGACGGCTATCAGAAGGGCGAGAATAAAAATGATCTTCATCGTCGTAAGTGTTGCGGCGAAAGTTGAGCATGATGAGAGTTTCTTATAGCGAAGAAGAAATCACAGAACGCGGTAGGCAGTGGTAGGCAGTGGCATAAGTACGGAACGACAGGATACTTCCGTCCGGAATCGGAGAAATCCAAAGCCGGCAAAACGATAGCTTCTGCACATGGAGGTCTAGTTACCTGCATTATAGACGACGACGAAAATGGGCCAAAAGTAAATATTAATTATCTTTTCTAAATATTATTTTATATTTTTTTATAAAATCCTAATTATACTAATAATATTTAATTGATTCTATAAAAAGAAATAAAATTAAATTAAAAAATTCTAATCAATTATAAATAAAATAATTTAGACAAATAAAATAAAAATTTTAATTATATTATTATTATTATTTTTATTTTTATTCTCGAATTAAACCGTTATAATTTATTTCTTAAACTATTAAATTTATTATTATATTAAGAAATTATTACAAATTAAAAATCAGGCACGTCACACGTGTACACGTATAAAATTAGTTTATATAAATGTCACTTAAACGTAATACACAATTAAAATAATTGTCACTTAAACGTAATACACCAATTAAAAATTAATTTAAATTTTAAGAAGGTTTGTCGTGCCTCTGCATCCATGGTTGACTGGTTGTTCGCACAGGGATTGATCTTGAAAAGCATGTTTGGGGGGCCATTAAATAATTATTAAAATAAAAATTAAAAGATAATTATTATACTAATAATCTCCTAATTTTTATACCATTTACATTTACTGAAATTTATAAAATAAAGAGATTCTTTAAAAAAAATTAGTTATCAAAGGGATTTGAACCCTATTGTATGCTGCAAGAAAAATAAAATTTACCATTAGACCAATTAAAAATAGAAATATTATTTAGAATCAAATAGTATATATACTAACAAAATAAAAAATTCTAAATTAAAAAAATAAAAATTTCTATACAAAATAATTTTATTAAAATTCGGGGGGGGGGGGGGGGGGGGGGGCATGTCCTCGGGTCCCCATGTAAATCCGCCCATGTGTCCAGCAAAGCAGCTCGCTTCATCGGAAAGAAAGGAATGGGAGGGAATGGAAGATGCCCACGATAACCTTGCCACACTATATATATACACAAATATATAAAATTATTTTCAAATATTGTGCATATAATGGAATCAGTCATGCAAATCTGTACATTTTACTCACACTCGGACACTCACGTTGACTCTTCTTGTAGCCTTGACCTGTTGCGTTCAAGTCTTCTTCGACTTTGGCTCACGTCACTCGGATACATACAAGTCCGCGGCTTGTCTCCACATATCATCTTTCGCATATGCCTCGAAGTTCGCTTTCCTTGGCTCATCGTTGCTGCTTTATCCATGGTCACTCGGATGCACCATTCTTCACCGGACCAACAGTTATCAAGCTAAATGTATGCGTATCTTGCAGAACCTGCACACTTAAATACACATATCAAATACAAAGGTAAACCTAATTTAAACTTTTTGCCCAAACATCAATATACATGATCCCATGCTCCATATATTACTCCAACAATCTCTCATTTTTTGATATTTGACAATACGTTTAAGTTAGTAAAATACATAGCAAATCAACATGCTAATAAAGCAAATGGACTTACGTACCGAAGGCTACACCTTGATCTTACACCGCCAATGCATATGCAAACATGCAGTGCAAATATGCATGAATCCTATCACAAGGCATCCTCTACACTTAAACTCTCCGATAAGTTAAGATTTTTATCAACGGACTTTTTAAGAAACTCTCCAAAGCTCCCTCTACACTTGGACTTACCAAGGGCTCCTAATGATTTAACTAAAGCCAAGAACATATATATATATATCTACACTTGGACTTACCAAGGGCACAAACAAAACTGTAATGTAGCAGAAAAGAAACTGCAGAATTTCAGAGAACGAAGACAAGAATGCAGAAAAATAGGATGTGTGCAGAAATCTGATGCGCAATGACAATAATCAGTTCTACACAAATCGAATTCAAATTTCAGATCAGTTCTAAACAAATTGAATTCAGAAATTCAGAAATAAAGTTGAAATGCAAGCCAAAAACTGAAACGCAGCTCAAATCTGATACGCAAAATCAGAAATGGTACGCAACAGTTAAGCATAAAAGAACTGAAACCAAGAACTATATTCAATAAACGAGATTCCTAGTTACTTAACTTGAAGAAATGAAGTTTAATTAAGCAAGAACACTTAAGAAAACGAAATTAACCAATCTGAAACCAAGAGAAACGAAACTAAGCAGTAATGGAAATTACAGCTACAAACAACTGAAATTAGCTAAATAACTAAGCCTCAATCCTCCCTAAGCTCACAATCTTCTTGGTCGTCAAGCAAGAGCTGGCCTCGAACCCCTAAGCACAGCAAATCAGTGGAGCGCAGCTTGGATTGATGGATTCTGCTCAGCTGCACGCGGCTGGAATTTTCCAGTCCAATCTCTTGTATCTCGATGGATGGCTTGCGATGATGAGTTGAAGAACATCTGAGCTCACCTGAGAACCCCTACAAGTAGCTCAAACGATCGGAATTGGCTTGTGGACGAGAAACAAGTGATTGGTTAGCAGAGATGCCGAAACCCTCAAACAAACTCTGTCCGGATGCAATCTGAGCTGAATTTTCCACCCTAACTATCCCCAATGATCCAAATCTTGATCTAGATGAAGAATTGAGGGGTCGCGCCCCTTAAATGAAGAAAAAGCTGAAGAAAACGCTAAGAAACGAAGAAGAAGGTGTTGCGGCGAGGAAACGCGACAGGGAAGAAAGCTGCTGCGTTTTGATTAAATAGTTATCAACGGACGGCCCAGATTGATCTGAGGAGATCCAACGGCTGATCTTGCTCTGATTTGAGCCAAACATTGATGATGATGATCTGGGGTCAGGATCTGCCTCGTGGTAGCTCGGATCCTCCAAATGTGCATCGGATGGTCCAGATCAACTTAATCTTTGAACGGACGATCTAGAGCCCTCCAAGCTTGATCCTACGGTTGATTTAGCTCTGATTGGGATGAAACTTTCAAATCATGATCAGAATACTTGATCAACCCTAACCCTAGCTTAGATTGCTTCAGATGGTCCCAGATGGCTCAGATCTATCCGCTCTTGAATCGGACGGTCCAGATTAACCGTAAGCTTGATAATTCGATCCGGTTCACATCCGACTCAAGTTTGACCCAGTATGCCCTAGGTCCAGGATCCTTTCATACCTACAAAAATAGATCAAGAATTTAGGTTAGCAACCTAGCCGGGAAACGTCCCGGCAAGGCCCTCCGACGGTCATCTTCTCACCAGGTTTAGGTCAACAAGGCGACATCTTAATCCATCCGGTCGGAGGTCAACAAGGCGATATCTTCCTTCATCCGGTCGGAGGTCAACAAGGCAGCATCGACGTCGTTCATCCGGTCGGAGGACGCCCTATACATCTTGCTGAGTCATCAGGGCGAAGGCAACCAGTCAGCATCCACACCACCCTGCTCGACACCGTCATCCGATTGAGGCTCCACTCCGCTCGGCGACAGGATCAGATTTGGCGCTAGAAGGAGGGCATATCGCCTGATCGAGAGCGAAGGATGGAAATGCTGATGGCCGCCCGGACACAGAAGGCTCAACAATCACATCCGCCGACCGGCAGTCAAGGAGCCCGCCCCCCGGACCCTCTATGCGGGGAAATTCAGAAGGTATGGCTGCCCGGCCTGACCCATTCATTCCTAATTTTCCCCGAGCTCTTTTTCGAAACGAGGCCCACTCGGCTCCGACCGAAGCTTCGGCATCCAGCCTAACGCATCAGACACGCCCGGATAAGGGGAAATGTTTAGTCGACCCCGCCTTAGCTTATCCGGCTCACAGTCCTTTCTCTCCTCAAATTCTGGGGGACCCCGTTCCCAAGCATCTACGATTTTTCACTATGCCTGAATACTCGGGGCCAGCGACCCTGAGGAACACGTCATGAAGTTCGAAAGCGCCGCCCTGCTGCACCAATACCCGGAGGGCGTCAAATGCCGCGCTTTCCTGACAACTCTCTCCGGACCTGCTCAACGCTGGTTCGATGGACTCCCAGGCGGATCGGTCGGGAGTTTCGCAGAAGTTAAGCGTTTGTTTCTGCAACATTTCGCAAGCAGTAGGAGGCACCACAAGACCAGCCTCAACCTGTTCACTCTGAAGCAAGGCCCAAAGGAATCACTCCGGGCCTATATCAAAAGATTCAACGGAATAGCCATAGAGGTGCCCAATACCACACCGGAAGTATTGGTCACCGCCTTTTCGCAAGGACTCCAAGAGGGGGACTTCTTCCGATCCCTAATTAGGAAGCCGCCGAAGGATTTTGACAGCCTGCTCGGGAAGGCTGTTAAATACATCAACGTAGAAGAACGCAAGCCGCCCGGAGGAAGGAGGTTTCAGTTAGCCCACAATCCGCACCTCCTCAGAACAACAGATCACCAGGAGACCGATTCGCAGTCCCCGACCGGCTGATCGGCCGGGAATGAGATCCCAACAAGTGCAAGTAGCACAGGGGAATTGGCCCAACCGGTGGGCACCGTATTGTGCGTTTCACCAGTGCAATACGCATAACACTGAAGACTGCCGAGCGGGCGGCAGAGCACGGACCCCACTCGGCAGGGGCCAAGGGCGGCAAACGCCACCAGGGCGAGGCGCGGTCAGGGACCTGCAGCTCAACAGGGGCAAAGGCGGGATACGCCCGCCGCCCGGCGATTATTTCCTCGGTCCAACCAGGAAGAGGCGGAAGATTTTGATGAAGACCAAGCAATTGATGAACGCCGTCCGAGGAGGCGTCAATGTGATCTCCGGTGGACCGACCGAAGGCGATTCCAACAGAGCCAGAAAGACGCAGGTGCGCCGACTGGAAATTCACCAAGTCGGAGTCAGCACCTCTCAAGCTCAAGGGCCCCAAATCAGCTGGGGGCCGCAAGACTTACAAGGATTGGAGGTGCCACACGACGACCCGCTGGTCATCACGGCTGTCATCGCCAACTACGAAGTCCACCGCACCATTGTGGACACCGGCAGCTCGGTAAACATTTTATATAAACGAGCTTTCGATCAATTACAAATTGAAATGTCACAGCTGGAGTTGGTGGCTACTCCCCTGTTCGGATTCACGGGGAACGAAGTACAGCCGATCGGACAAATACGGCTGGCCGTCTCCCTGGGAGAGGAACCACTCAAGAGAACCCGGTGGACCACGTTTTTGATCGTGGATGCGCCAGCTACCTACAACTCCATCATCGGCCGACCGGCTCTTAATGAGTTTAAAGCGGTAGTCTCCACCTACTACCTCAAGTTGAAGTTTCCGGTCGGCGACAAGGTCGGCAAAGTCAAAGGCAACCAGATTGTTGCCCGACGCTGCTATGCTGATGATGTCCGCTCAGGAGGCCAGAAGGCCAGACGGGCAGATAGCAGCTACAACATGGTGCAGGCATCCCCTTGGGCGGAACTACGAGAAGACAAAGAAGAGGTACAACTTTTGCCCAATCGAGATGATTCCAAGATACAAATTGCTACAGGACTGCCCGAGGAGCTGAAGCAACCTCTGATCGATTCCCTGCCCGGAATCAAGATGTATTCTCCTGGTCGGCGAAAGATTTGAAGGGGGTCCGACCAGAAGTCGCGGAACACCAGCTCCATGTTTACCCGGGTGCGCGGCCAGTAAAGCAACGGAAAAGGGATCACAGCGCCGCTCAGAATCAAGTTATCCGGGCGGAGGTGGAGAGATTGCTGGAGGCAGGACACATCCGGGAAGTCCAGTTCCCGGCCTGGCTGGCCAATGTGGTGCTAGTGGCAAAGCCCAACGACAAGTGGCGAGTATGCATTGATTTCCGAGACCTTAATCGTGCGTGTCCAAAAGACTGCTACCCACTTCCTCGGATCGATCAAATGGTGGACCCGACGACCGGCAACGAGTTCATATCGATGCTAGATGCGTACCAGGGATACCATCAAGTCCCACTGGCTGCTGCCTATCAGGAGAAGGTTAGCTTTGTCACGGCTGACGGCACCTACTGTTATACCGTCATGCCGTTCGGCCTCAAGAATGCGGGCGCCACCTACCAAAGGATGATGAACAAGGTGTTCCGGTCGCAAATGGGGCGCAATGTCGAAGTATACGTCGACGATATTCTGATCAAGACCGCCCGGGCGGAGGAACTAATCCCGACATTGAAGAAACTTGCCAAACACTTCGGCGATTTGGCCTGAAGCTTAACCCGGCCAAATGTCTATTCGGGGCGCGGAGCGGGAAGTTCCTCGGCTACATAGTCACTGAGCGAGGAATCAAAGCAAATCCGGGCAAAGTAAAGGTCATCTTGGAGATGCCGGCCCCAAGGAATCTCAAGGAAGCTCAACGGCTGACCGGGCGGATAACCGCCTTGTCAAGATTCATTTCCCGGTCGGCTAAACGTGGTCTGCCATTCTTCAAGACACAACGCCGGGCTACCAAGTTTCAGTGGGACGCAGAATGTGATAAGGCCTTTGAAGAGCTGAAAGCCTATCTATCTGAACTACCGACGCTGGCCCGGCCAGATCCTAATGAGGATTTATATGTATACCTAGCAGCTTTCGCCGACTCGGGCAGCATGGTGTTAGCCCGGCTAGAGAAAACTGAGCAACGGCCGGTGTACTTCTTTGCCCACTTATTTAAAGGAGCCGAGTGTCGATACACGACACTCGAAAAATTGGGTTACATTTTATTCTTGGCCGCTCGGCGACTCAGGCCGTACTTCCTGTCTCACCCCATAACGGTTTTGACTAACAGCAATTTGGGTCGGGTGCTCACCAACCCAGAAGCTTCTGGACGGTTAGTCAAGTGGACAACCGAGTTGAGTGAATATGACATACAATATCAGCCCCGACCGGCTATCAAGGCGCAAGCCTTAGCCGATTTTCTCACGGAATGGCATCCAGACGACGCAGAGGGCGCCTGGAAGGTATATGTTGATGGTGCATCCGCTCGGCATGGGAGCGGAATCGGCATTCTCATGGTTTCTCCCGAAGAAGAACGGTTACACCTGTCCGTGCGGCTAGAACACCGGGCGACTAATAATGAAGCTGAGTATGAGGCACTTATCGCCGGTCTGCAAGCCGCTCGGCATGTCGGCGCCACCCGGGTATGGCTATACTCAGATTCGCAACTTGCCATACAGCAACTGGCCGGCAATTTCGAAGCCAATAGTAGCCGGCTGCAAGAGTACATCGAGGCCTATGAACAGCTGAAGGTTGGTTTCCGAGAGGTACTCCTACAAAAGATCCCTCGGGAGAGCAACTTGAAGGCGGATGAGCTAGCTAAATTAGCTAGCGCAGTCGGATCTTGGGTGGTCCCCCGGCCGGCCAGCCATGCCTTATTCATCATGCAAATCGAGCAACAAGCGGAGATCGAATTGGAGGCCGATTGGAGAACTCCATTGATCGCATTCTTGACCAGGGGAGAAGTGCCATCCGACCGGGAGCAGGCTCGGCTGCTCAGAAAGAGAGCCGTGCAATATACCATGGTCGAAGATGCCCTTTATAAACGAGCTCACGCCCGGCCATTACTCAAATGCCTTGGCAACGAAGACGCAGATTATGTGCTTCGAGAAGTCCATATGGGGGTCTGCAGTAGTCATTCGGGTGGCAGAGCCACCGCCCGGAATGCTCTGTTGGTCGGGTACTATTGGCCAACTCTACAGAAAGATGCCGACCAGTTGGCAGCGACATGCATCTCATGTCAAAAACACCAGTGCCTGCCGCACCGGCCGACCGAAATAATGAAGACATCTACCGTCTCTTGCCCGTTTGACCGATGGGGCATGGATATCGTAGGCCCCTTTCCACTCGCTCCCGCCCAAAAGCGGTTCTTGTTGGTCGCGGTGGATTATTTCTCTAAGTGGGTGGAAGCTGAGGCGCTGGCCCGGATCACCGAGCAGGCGGTGATTAAGTTCTTATGGCAAAACATTTTATGCAGATATGGGATTCCCCACAAGTTGGTTTCTGATAATGGTCGGCAGTTTCAAGGGAAGAAAATCAAAGAATGGTGCTCGGCATACGGCATCCAGCAGGCCTTTACATATGTGGCGTATCCACAGAGCAACGGCCAGGCGGAAGTCGCCAACCGGGAAATCTTGAGAAGGCTCAAAACAAAGTTGGATCATGCAGGAACCAACTGGGTAGAGCAGCTGCCCGGGGTCCTTTGGGCAAACAGAACCACCCCAAGAGAGGCGACCGGGCAGACACCTTTCCACCTCGTCTACGGCAGCGAGGCGGTGGTGCCGGTCGAGATCGGTTGTGAATCTGATCGGCGGTTAAGCTATGATGAAGGGAATGATGAAAGAAGGCGCTTAGAGCTTGACCTAATAGAGGAAGTCCGGGATAAAGCAGCTGCCCGGATGTTCGCCTATCGGCAGCGAATGAAACAAAGATATAACCAGAAGGTGTTGCCACGCTCCTTTCAGGTCGGAGACCTAGTATGGAAGCGTATAAAGCCGGTCGGCGATGTTAGCAAACTACAACCACAGTGGGGCGGACCCTTCAAGGTGGTTCAGAAGTTGCACTCGGGCGCCTATTACTTGGAGGACGGGCATGGAAAAAGACTTGACCGACCGTGGAGTGCCCTACACTTGCAAATATACAGAGAGCCTTAGAGTGATGTAATCTTGTAACACGCTGTATTCTAGCCGTAATGGAAGGCTCTCCCGACCGGAATTGCCGGTCGACCATACAAGACAAGTCATGCCTGGACGGGACGCAGACCCATGCGTCAAACCCTCCAGAAGCCTAAAGCGGTATCCGGTCGGATGCGTGGCGTCCCACGCAGACGATTGGCTCCCTTTGGAAGCCTGAGTCGGTGACTGACTGAAAACGTCAGCCCACTCGGAAGCCTGGATTGGTTCCCGGTCAGAAGCGTGGCGACCCACGTGGAAGATTGGCCCATCCAGAAGCCTGAAGCCGAGCCCGGTCGGATGCGTGGCATCCCACGCAGACGATTGGCTCCCTTTGGAAGCCTGAGTCGGTGACTGACTGAAAACGTCAGCCCACTCGGAAGCCTGGACTGGTTCCCGGTCAGAAGCGTGGCGACCCACATGGAAGATTGGCCCATCCAGAAGCCTGAAGCGTTGCCTAGTCGGATGCGTGGCATCCCACGCAGAAGATTGGCTCCCTTTGGGAGCCTGAGTCGGTGACTGACTAAAACGTCAGCCCACTCGGAAGCCTGGACTGGTTCCCGGTCAGAAGCGTGGCGACCCACGTGGAAGATTGGCCCATCCAGAAGCCTGAAGCGTTGCCCAGTCGGATGCGTGGCGTCCCACGCAGAAGATTGGCTCCCTTTGAAGCCTGAGTCGGTGACTGACTGAAAACGTCAGCCCACTCGGAAGCCTGAACTGGTTCCCGGTCAGAAGCGTGGCGACCCACGTGGAAGATTCGCCCATCCAGAAGCCTGAAGCGTTGCCCAGTCGGATGCGTGGCGATCCACGCAGAAGATCGGCTCCCTTTGGAAGCCTGAGTCGGTGACTCGTTGAAAAAACAGCCCACTCAGAAGCCTGGGTCGGCTCCCAGTCGGAAGCGTGGCTGCCCACGTGGATAATTGGTTCATCCAAAGCCTGAAGCGGTAGCCGGTCGGATGTTTGGCGATCCGCGCGGAAGATTGGTCCCCTTTGGGAGCCCGAGTCAGCAATGGAATATGAAATCGGCGTACTCGGACGCCTGGACTGACACCTGGCCGGAAATAGTGGACCGGTCGGAGATCCGGGATAATAGCGGTCGGCTTGATAGACAGCAGAAGCATCTGGCAAACTCTGAATTTCAAAAGGAAATAACCTGGAGGTCCGAAAAACTGTTTTCATTAAAGTTCAAAGGATTACAAAAGTCTAGACCCAGTTACAGGAGTTAAATAAAGGGTCGATAAAAGTTTGAGGGAATCCTCTCCCTCATTCGACTCATTTTAACCACATCGAGAGGCAGGTCAGCGGGCAAGTGGCCACCCTCCTTCAATTGGAGAATGGTGATGTCCCTGCCTATCTTTAACAGGTCGGCAGTTCGCTTGGCCAGTTGCTGCTCGGTAGCCAAGCTCAGTCTATCCGCTCGGCTATCCTACTCCGCCTCTTTGGCTGCAAGAAACGACTCCCGATAATCATCTCCCTTTCTTTAGCAGAAAGGGTCAACTGTGATTTCTCTAGGGCCGCCGTTGTTGTCTTCAACTCCTCCTTCAGGCGTTGGGTTACCGCTACTTGCTTGTCCAGATCGGACCGAGCGCGGACTTGGCGAGATAGAGCCATCTTTTTATCCTTCTCCAAGGATTTTTGAACGGCTTCGGATAATGCTGCCTTCCGTTCGGCGGCGCCCGTGCGAGACACCTGGTCAGCCAGTCTCATTTGGGTCTCCTTAAGTTCCTGGCGAAGACGAACAACCTCTGTGCGGAGCAAGTTCTCGTCGTCCGCTAGGCCTAAGGACTCATACAAAACAGCCCTCTCCATCAGTTCAGTTGTGGTAAGTGTTGGTCCCTAGGGCCTATTTATAGGAGAGCCAGCGCATGGCCGGCCGTCCGATGATAATGTGCATGGACGGTCACCATCGTATCAACGACGGCAAAGCAGCCCGCACCTGGCCTCGGGAAAGCGCAAGATAAGTAATCACTCAAGCTGCAAAGGCGAAGCGACGCCGCCGCCATCTCAGGCAGTCAGGGACAGCCGAGTGGCGCACAAAGGTATAGGCGCATAAGCGCATTTAAGGCGGGCAATCATAGAAACGATTGATATTCCGGTCGGCGCACCGGGAAGTACCACGCGATCTGACGCTTCGAAACGAAGGAAAGATCGATTAGAGCGGCATTCGCCTCGGAGACACCGCCCCACTCCATGTCCCGGAGCACCTCGTTGTTAACCTGGCAACGTAGACAGGAGGTAGCCTTTAAGGAATACATAACGGCTTATTCCTTCCGATCGAAGGGCAAATCTCTGCCCGGTCAGACACAGGCTTAACACTGATCCTCGATCGGGGATTTAAGGCGGCCCGCATTACATCCTGCCAAGCAAATTCTTTATTCTTGGCAGAGACGGGGCGGGTCACACACTTTAATCTGAATGGCTTCCCGCCCGCTCGGACATAACTCATTAAAACTAGCCTGAGCACAGTTAAGCCAGTCGGCTAGCTTATATAGCCATTCTCCTAAAACGGTTTGGTTCCCCGACCGGGCGTGTGGCGACCCACACCCCTTAGTCGGACCAGCCAGTCGGCTAGCTTATATAACCATTCTCCTAAAACGGTTTGGTTCCCCGACCGGGCGTGTGGCGACCCACACCCCTTAGTCGGACCAGCCAGTCGGCTAGCTTATATAGCCATTCTCCTAAAAGGGTTTGGTTCCCCGACCGGGCGTGTGGCGACCCACACCTCTTAGTCGGACCAGCCAGTCGGCTAGCTTATATAGTCATTCTCCTAAAACGGTTTGGTTCCCCGACCGGGCATGTAGCGACCCACACCCCTTAGTCGGACCAGCCAGTCGGCTAGCTTATATAGTCATTCTCCTAAAACGGTTTGGTTCCCCGACCGGGCGTGTGGCGACCCACACCCCTTAGTCGGACCAGCCAGTCGGCTAGCTTATATAGCCATTCTCCTAAAACGGTTTGGTTCCCCGACCGGGAGTGTGGCGACCCATACCCCTTAGTCGAACCAGCCAGTCGGCTAGCTTATATAGCCATTCTCCTAAAACGGTTTGGTTCCCTGACCGGGCGTGTGGCGACCCACACCCCCTGATCGGACCAAACAGTTGGCTAACTCAGCCATTCTCCTAAGTGTTTTGGTTCCCCGACCGGGCGTGTGACGACCCACACCCCCTAGTTGGATCAAACAGTTGGCTAACTCAGCCATTCTCCTAAGTGTTTTGGTTCCCCGACCGGGTGTGTGGCGACCCACACCCCTTAGGCGGACCGAACGGTCAGTTCACTTACACTAATTATTTTACTAAACTTGATTCGAGTCTTGGACCGGGCGTATGGCGAGCCATATACTCTTGCCCGGTCAACTGATCAGCATACTTCTACTTAGTTGCTATCTAAAGTGACACGTGAAGGAGAACCCTTAGAAGGAAAAGGCTTTTCATTGATATTTAGTTGAAAGCATTACAAAAAAGAGCCTCAACCGGCGGCTCAAGATTACATGATTAAAATTTAGATAAATGGCTGGAAGAAGTCTTTGGGAAGGAGCTCCTTGACCCTGCTCAATTTGGTGGCGTTGGCGGGAAGGTCGGCCGGCAGATGGCCGCTCTCCTGGAGCTGCAGGACGGCGCTGTTGAGTCCCATCTTGAACATATCAGCTGTCCGCTTGCCCAGCTGCTCGCCGAACTCTTCGGAGTTAAGATAGGCCACGCGTTTTGCGTCCCACCGGGCGGGCTCTCCTGCTTGGTACAGCTTCAGACTTTCTATTTCCGCCCGGAGGTTGGCTAACTCCGCGTCCTTCTCCTCCAACGCAACGGCCTGGGAGGCCAGCAGTCCTTCAGTCAGGCGGAGCTCGTCTCCTCGTATCGCTAAATTCTTCTCCTTAGCGTTCAACTCCGACTCCCGAGTCGCCAGCTCCCGTTCTTTTTCATTCAAGGCCGTCCGGAGCTCCTCCGAAGACTTCATCAGCTTGTCTAACTCCGCCTTCAAGGCTTGGGCCTCGACAGTCTTCTTGTCAAGGTCCGATCGGGCACGGCGCTGCCGATCCAAAGCCTTCTTCCTCTCCTTCTCGAGGGTTTCGTGCCGGGACGAGGACCGAGCATGTGCCCGCTCGGCTGCCTCCGCTCGGGTAATTTCCTCCGTCAGTAGCGCCTCGGTGCCGCGGAGTTTCTCCTTAAGGTCTAGTATCTCCGAACGGAGGATGGCGGTGCCCTCCTCGCCGGCCGGCAAGTTCGCGTGTGCCTGGCGGAGCTCCCCTTCCTCCAGCCGCCGCTCGGCCGCTCGACGCGCCCGGGTGTTGGTAACCAATGCGTAGGCAACGCTCGAGCAGGAGGCCCAAAACTGCAATAAGAATAAGTTAGCAAAAAGCAAGTTAATTAAGCATTGAAGCATCGAACTTACACGCGTGGCATCCCGAGTGAATTGGTCGGCCAGACGGATCGGGGGCCTGGATGTCCCCTCCCTCATACCTTGCTCCCAGCAGTCCGCCAATTCCCCATAGAGGGTAAGCCGCTGCTGGACTTCAAAGGGAGCCACTGGGTCGACGGAGGGGAGATATACGCCATAGCCACCCGACTGGGGACGTCTTCCCTCCGAGTGCGACGGACCCGGTGCGTCAGCTGACCGGCTCGCGCTAGCCGGGCTGGCGGCTGCCTCTGCAGACTGGGAGCGAGAGCCCGATGCAGAAGTCCTCGGGTGCCTTTGCAGAGGTTGCGGGTTCGGAGAATCAGAAGAAGTAAGCTCCACCTCCGTCGGTTCCTCAATACGGATAGAAGCACTGGCCTTCCGTTTGGAAGGCAAGGACTTCTGCTTGGAAGGCAGAGCCTTCTGTTTGCCGGAGGAGCTTGCAGGGATAGGAGATTTCGACGAGCCGACCGGCTCCACGGAGCCGGTCGCCACTGGCTGGGCAGCAGGAGTCGGAGGGGCAGGCTCCACGCTCTCAGGAATCGGAGGTTGGCCGGGCGGACCGGCCTGGCGCAGACGCAGTTGTTCGGCCGCCCGGGCGTTCACTTCTTCGTCCTCCAGGCCGAGAGTTCTGTCAAGGGCCGCTTCCCACATCATCTTGGCTGCAAAATGAGAAGATATTGAGTTAGGGAAAAAGAAGTACCACAGAAAAATTAACATACAGAAGGTGTCGGGCAGGGCGGCAGACACTCGGCTTAGCCCGAATATATACAAAACGGTGTCGTTAAGAAGTTTCATGCCGTCGAAGCGAAGACCCCCGAGTCGAGAAATGGCCATTACAAATAAGGGGTCGGACTTGATGTTTTTTAAGGGAGTTGTAGGGGGCATGTCCTCCACCCACCTGGTCGGGAAGCCCGGGCTGGCCGGAGGGCTTATGAAGAAAAAATGGGTCCTCCACCCCTTATTCGAGGTTGGAATATTCTCTACTATAGACAATTTTGCCCGGGCTTGGAGAAAGAAGGTCCCGGCCCCCTGTTGCTTTAGGTAATAAAAGAAATAAAGAATCTCCGGTCGGAGGGGAACTCGATACAGGGTAAAGAGAACTATTAGGTTACATAATATGCGTACGGCATTGGGGGAGAGCTGGAAGATAGGTACATGGAAATAGTTGCAGAACTTTACAATAAAGGGATGGAGAGGGTAGCGCAGGCCAGACGTATGCTGGTCCCAGAAAAACACAAAATAGCCGGCCGGCGGCTTGTGTGGCCGGTCGGCCTTTGTCGGAACGACGATGTGATAGTTCTCGGGGATATCGTAAGCCAGTCGGAGGTCAGAAATGGATTCGTCAATGAGTGTGGACTCGATGGTCTCAAACCTAGTAGAAGCCATGGATCAAAAGAAAGGAAGGAGAATCTGACCGTGGCAACGAAAGGGATTAGGAAATCGGAGGAACGCAAGAACAACGGCGGAGGAGCGCGAATTCGGCGTCGGCAGGCGGCGGCAAGGAGTGAGAAGCACCGAGTTAGAGAGAGAACAGCAAGAGCAAATGAGGGTTTCGATGAATATGGAGGCCTATTTATAGCTAGGCCAAAAGAAGGACGACCGTCCGATGATGATCCACGTGGATGTCGACCACCTCATCCGGGCCGTCGAGACATCTCATGATCAACCTTGAAAAGACGCACCGCAGTCGCTGACGTTGCCTGCAGCGGCGGCATGGCGCGCCGTCCGGTCGGCCGGCCAGAAGTTGACGCGTGGATGAAAGAATTACGCGCATTAATGATCATTAAAAACTCGTAATCATGGGGATAAATCGCATCCCGGTCGACCACCTAGCGCATGCCACGTGGCATGAGCCATTAAAGCAGAGGTAAGGCCGTTATGGCACCGGTCGCGTCGAGCGCGTCACATCACCTCACTCGACTTAGAATGTCGCGTCTCCATTAATCGTCTGACACAGGCAATCACGGGAAATCATCTTGGGGCGCGTAACACGCCACATTCCTTGTGACCCAAGGCGAACGTTCCCCCGATCGGATGTGATCCCCCTTTTTTGGCCCAAAACCCGAGGACGCGTGGCGACCCACGCTCCTGACCAACAGCATTCGTCCGGGCGGACGTACTTATAAGTACAGGGACACGTGGCGGCCCACGCCCCTTCTCAACTGAATACAGTTACTTCGCTCACAAATTCCAACTCACGAGGACACGTGGCGGTCACGTTCCTCCCCGGTCAGAGGTTGATTCCAACTTAACCACCGTAATTTGCAAGGGCGCGTGGCATCCCACGTCCCTCCCGGCCAAATTTTCCACCTGGCCGGGAACCATTACTGTATTAGCAGCCGGTCAGGAACGCGTGGCAGACCACGCTCCGGTCAACGATGAGCAGATTTTTTCGCCCACTCGGGCTCAAGCAACATCAATTGTTGGGCACCATGTTGAGTCGGCCAATCACTAAAAGGACAAAAGTCGCCCGGCCGCAGGGTGATCGTAAATACTAACAGTCCAGTCAGTCGGACTAGACGCCTCCTTCGACTAGACTCGAGGGGAAGTCTATTGATCCTGCCATATCTTCGTCACTGTAGGGGCAGCCAACATGGCAAGCCACCTGGCCGGGCCCGGGGTCCACGTCATCATGCGAGCAACCAGCAGGGCAAGCAGCCTGGCCGGCGCCAGGCCCCCGCGGGCCGGTCGGACCCAAAGTGGTCGATCAAACCAATAAAGCGGCTTATCCGTCCGGCCACCTTAAGGTTTACACGCCTCTTTCAACCGGGTATTTTGCCCGGCCGCATTAGGGCTTCCGCACCTTTCGTAGTTGGGTGCATCCACCCGGCGGCTCTTTACACCCATGTTCGATAGCCGGCCGAGCATGCCCCTTAGACACCAGTTCGGTCATTATCTCGGAGCCACCCTGGGATAAAAGACAAAATACACCTGCACCAGCTGCAGACAACAGGCTGTCACCACTCGTGTGAACTGACACTGACACTTCCTGGCACGCCGCCCTGTCGCGTCGTTGGTGCCAGGCGGCGCCGGCCGGAGACTCACAGAAATCTGTCTTTTTCCTCACATAAGACAAGCAGTATAAGACAAGCAGTATACGACAGGGAATGTTGGTTACAAATCGACATAATCATACAATATTCCCCGACCAGGTCAGAGAATCTTGACAATGTCAGACTTGGTCCTTTTCCCCGACTATATAAGCCCCTTCACTCCTCATTATCAGGTAGGCGCGAAGCCACTCGTCTACAGTGCTCCACCATTTTTTCTGTTCGCCGGAGTACTGACTTGACCGTCGGAGGGCCTTGCCGGGACGTTTCCCGGCTAGGTTGCTAACGGTCATCTTCTCACCAGGTTTAGGTCAACAAGGCGACATCTTCATCCATCCGGTCGGAGGTCAACAAGGCGATATCTTCCTTCATCCAGTCGGAGGTCAACAAGGCAGCATCGACGTCGTTCATCCGGTCGGAGGACCCCCTATACATCTTGCTGAGTCATCAGGGCGAAGGCAACCAGTCAGCATCCACACCACCCTGCTCGACACCGTCATCCGATTGAGGCTCCACTCCGCTCGGCGACAGGATCACCTGGAACGTTAAACTTTTGATAGGAAACTTCCGTAAAATCGGACCGTTCGTCCGGGATTGAAAAAATTTAGTTAACTGTTTTTTGCTTTCTCATTAAGTTCGCATCCAGATCCATCAAAATTCCAATATAGAAACATAAAAATATAGAGAGCCTAAGCTATTAGATCTGTATGGATGAGTGAGGGAGGTTAGAAAATGAAAATGTAATTCCTTTAAAATGGTAAAGAAGGTTAAAATAGTGTCATTAATTCTCTCCCTATATTCTTGTAATTTCTTATTAAGTCTCTGCTTATGACAAAAGCCATTAATATAGAAAAAAAATAAAATTTAATTGTCTTATATATAATGATGTGATCCATTAATGATAGATAGATGAGGAAGAACTTGTATGATGAAGAATACACGTATCTTCTACTTTGAGTCTCTCTCCCATCTTCCTATTAGATCGCTCCCTATATTCCTGTTGCCCTCATAGGCTGGATCAGATGGTAAGACGCTTGGTTATTTGCTTGGGGGTTATAGGTTCGAGAGTCGCCAGTTTCGCACAGGGATAGAACCCTGATCTGCTGGCTTTAAGTCTCTCGACCCCAGGCGCCTCACCACACCAGTAATAATCGTTGTTTATCTCCTTCTGGATTTCTATGGGGCTTGGGCCAGGGGCCGCTAATGTGACGGTTCCACCTTTTAATTTCTTATATTCCTATTTCCTCATCTAGATTTATCAAAATTCCAACATAGAGAGCGTACGATATTACCTCGGTTGTAAATTCTTACTATATATATATACACAAAGGATACTACTAAATAGTCAGAATCTACTGAATAAAATAGACAAGTAGAAATAGTTTAAAATATAAAATTAATATTCTTTCCAAAATTTATATTTTCTTATTTATTTTCCTATTAAATTATATCCTTTTATGTTTATTTTCATATTTAATTAAATCCTTTTTATTTATTTTCAAATTAAATAAATTTTTTAACTTATAAAAATATATAAATCCATTATAATTTTTTTTATAATTTTTAATATCATTAAATTAAATGTATTTAAACTCAATTATATTCTCTCTTATTTTTTATACTAATTTATTTTTTAATAATTATTTTTCATAATATTATATAATATTATTGTTATTTTTATTATATTATATTATTTTCATTTTTATGAGCAAATAGACCATTTGTGTCTGGGCTACACAACTTGTGATATTTGTATAAGCACCCCAGATAAGTTTTGATGTGGTAGATCGAGTCAGGTTATGTCATGTTGTGTTTGATTCTAGTGTCTACGTGTATAGGAACTTAGGAGCGCAGGAAGTCGAACGAAAGATGTAACGGTCGAGAAGGATGGCACGGGACGGGAGTCGACGGGCTCGATGCATCTGAGGGACACGGAGGTATGCGGAAGAGTATGCCGATGAACGGAGACATATTTAATAATCCTCCACTTTTGAGGTGTCACATCGGATGTAACAGAGATGATATATGCACAATTTACAAAATTAAATACTCCTAGCTGACTAAATTTTACAAAGTCTTCACTCTCTACAATGTCTTCCTTATTTCTTTAGAAATTAAAAAGTATTCTATACTTTCAATTATTCTGTATATACAATCACATTTTAAATATTAGTCACAGTAAAAAAATAGGATGTCAGGCTATTATAAGTCCTCAAATATTATGGGGAACACAAGTCTTACGGCGGTTTAAATAAAGTCAAGCATAAAATTCACCGTCATATTAGAATCCATAATACCTTATAAACAGATAAAAGTAGCAAATTTTAACATGCATCTATAAATTGTTAAAAATAAGATAAAATTTAAAAATAATAAAAAGAGAGAGAAAAATCATTCAGTATAAGGCTTTACCAAAATTATTAACTAATTTTATTAATTCAATTTTTTAATAATCTCAAAGGTTCTACTAATTAGCCTACTATAAATTAAAAAGAAAATCTATACAAGTTTAAAAATTAATTTTCATATTTTATTTAAATTTTAAACTTGTAATTCCTCATATATATATATATATATATATATATATATATATATATATATATATATATATATATATATATATATATATCTATATATATAACTCTACCACATTGCGCGTGGGAGGATGCCTACTTCCACAACCCAGAGATAAAACCCTCGGATGGTGCCATAAAATAAAATAACAAAGTCAAAGTTTATCTCTATCAACAACTTCATATCCGGTTAATGAGAGCACCTAATGAACCATAACTCACACCATGAGTCCTATACAAGTGGACCATCGTATGTGTAAGATAATGTATATGTGTCACCTGAACCCTATAGAAAATGGGTGTTAAATGGTAAATGAATATGGGAGAATAAATATGTTAATGTTAATATGCATGTGACATATAGGTCCTATGCTTTTTATAAGATGATAGATGTTATAATATCAAAAATGTCAAAATATTACGGATGCGGTTTATCCAAAAAGAAATCATGAGCATAGGGTTTACTTGATTAAATCCATTTAATATTTAAATTTATAAAAAATATATAATAATATTTAGTAAAAAAATTTATATTTAATTTTCGTGACCGTTATATTAATTAATTCATTTAATATTATTATTTATTTTTATTAATTTTAAATGTCGTGGCTCTAATACAGTGACAGAATGCAGGAAGAGCAGTTTCACCATGTAGGAAAAGTATCAAAAATTCTATAAAGGGTATTTATGTTATTAAAATATATTGAACCAATATATTTTTTAAAAATTTTTGTATGATTAGATATGGTAGAATACCGTATTAATTTTTCAGTACAAATGTTCAATATTATACTCTATCAAATTATTTGGTATCGATATAAAATTTATATTGAAAATTTTAAAATATGATATGGATATCAAAATTTTATTATAAAAGATATGATATTTTTGTATACGTTATTTTTGATATACCAAAATTTTGATTAGTATCCATATAAATCATTTTACATCGATTTTTTTTTACACAATAATTTTATATCAGTTAATGGTTTGTATATCAAATTGAATCACCCTAATACTCTCTACCTGTAAGTATCAGTTTTAGAAGAAACTTAGTAATTGTTTGACTATTTTGATTTGATCGAGAAAAATAATATTATAATTTAAAAAATAATTTTATTTATAATTATTTAAAATTGTCTAAACTAATATTCTTAATAATTTTTCGATTTTTAAAAAAATACGAATTTATATACGATTAACTAATTCAGTATTTATACGAAATCGTTAAAATAATAAAGTCATTATTATTTCAAAAACAATCCAATTTCTACAAATTTTAAACTGATAAAAGACGAAGTAAAAAACTAATCATTTTACTTCATGTGTGTTTACTTCAATCATTATCTACTTATTATTTAGGATAATATTTGAATTTTATTAGCAGCATTCACATTGTGATGGGAAATCAACCTTAATTGATTGGTTGATCGATTTGGAAAGGTTCTATGCATACGAAGAAGGCTCCTAATCGATTTGACTTATCGATCTGTGTTCGTGAAGAAAAACTCCTAATTAATTGTATCAATCGCTGAGTAAATTTCTGATAGATTGATTGATCTAATTGAAATGTTGAACGATAGACTTTTAGATCGCTAACCGCGAGTGTTTCTCGATTTATCCTGACGATCGATTAAAATCTCACCCAAATTCAATTTGTTTGCTACTTATCTAATATTTTATTTTAATACTTTGCATTCAAGAAGAAGATTATCATGATTGTGCATTTCCGAATCAATCGTATCAATTCTTAATCAATGATTCTTCAATTTGGAATACTTTATTTAGAAGAAAGTTCTTAATTAATTGCATCAATTAATTAAGAAATATATAAATGATTGATCGATTTGGAATAGTTGTCTCCGAGTTTGATTATTAGTAAATATCATATTAGACACCGATTTCTTGATTAATTAATATTAAATATAAATATAGGATATTCATTACACCCGCATGTAATAAATATTATATCCCGTACAACTGCAGATATTTCTTACACGCTAGTAAATATAATATCCCATACAGCAGCAAACACTAGTAAATATAATACCCAGCAGCAGATATTCCTTACACCAGCATCACTAGTAAATATTATATCCCTTAAACGGCTTTTATTTAAAATAAAAGGGATATAATATATGCCCATGCATTACTGCGTGGGAGGAGGAGATTGCACCCATGGAATCGGTGGGAATGGAAATATTGGAAGTGGTATGATTCGACAGCATATCTTTATGAATCTGCAGCAGAGACCGCCCTTCTGAGGTGGATTCCGTGGCTTCCACGGCAGCTTCGGACCACGACGGCCGAAAGGACCACGGCCGGCGGCTATCTGCGCTTTGGGATCCTCTGCAGAATCATAGAGCGACGGCGGAAAAGCTTGGGCTGAATCAGTCGGCGGCGGCGGAACATTTGGACTGAATCTGTCGGCAGCGGAACACCTTGGGCTGATTCTGTCGGCGGCGGCGGAACACTCTGGGCGGAAACGGACGCCGGAACACCTTGGGCCGAATCGGACAGCGGCGCCAGAACAACTTTGGCGGAGTAGGAGGGCGACGTTGGAACAACGGAAGCGGAGGTCGACGGGTGATCATCTTTGGCGGAATAGGAGGGTACTGCCGGAACGGCGGAATCGGACGACGTCGCCGGAACACCTTTGGTGGAACGGGTGGGCAGAAGGTCGGGATCAGAGTGCGGAGCGGCGGGATCGGAGGGCGTCGGAACATCTCGGCTAGAATGGGAGAACGGCGTCAAGGCCATCGCGACGGCTATCAGAAGGGCGAGAATAAAAATGATCTTCATCGTCGTAAGTGTTGCGGCGAAAGTTGAGCATGATGAGAGTTTCTTATAGCGAAGAAGAAATCACAGAACGCGGTAGGCAATGGTAGGCAGTGGCATAAGTACGGAACGACAGGATACTTCCGTCCGGAATCGGAGAAATCCAAAGCCGGCAAAACGATAGCTTCTGCACATGGAGGTCTAGTTACCTGCATTGTAGACGACGACGAAAATGGGCCAAAAGTAAATATTAATGATCCGGACGGTGTGTATATGGATCCGGGAAAGGATGTGAGGTAAGCCCGTTTGGGAAGCCCGACGGGCCCTGGCAAACAGTAATTCCAATAAGGAAGCTGGCAGGCCGGAGTGGGCCTCGCCGAGCTGCAAGTATACCAAGGAGGTCGGTTAGCCCGGCGGACCCTGGCAAACGGTAAGCCCATTAGGGAAGCCGGCAGGCCGGGTAGGCCTCGCCGGGCGGCAAGTATGCCAAGGAGGTCGGTTAGCCCGTCGGGCCCTGGCAAACGGTAATCCCATTAGGTAAGCCGGCAGGCCGGGTAGGCCCAGCCGGGCGGCAAGTATGCCAAGGAGGTCGGTTAGCCCGGAGGGCCCTGGCAAACGATAATCCCATTAGGGAAGCCGGCAGGCCGGGTAGGCCTAGCCGGGCGGCGAGTATGCCAAGGAGGTCGGTTAGCCCGGAGGGCCCTGGCAAATGATAATCCCGTTAAGGAAGCTGGCAGGCCGGGTGTGCCCCGCCGAGCGGCAAGCATGCGGAGTTCGGGTAAGCGCACTGAGGAGGCTTGCAGAGGCCGACGGAGGTCGGCAGATGGTGGGGAGGGTCAGATGTGTCTCCATTTTTCTCCCTTTACCTCCCGGGGTTCGCGACGGAGAACGGGGGACCACCGGACCGTGAGAGGGCCCACCCAATCCCAAAAGGAGGCGGGGACAATGATCACAGGCCAGATGTGTCAGGCGTCTGACAGGCATTTACAACGAAGTGATGGGCTCCCTGATGGACACATTGGCGGCTTGGACAGTCTCAGCCATTCATGAGCAATGTCAGAAGATCAAGTTGTCAGGAGATTGGCATTCAAGGTGATGAGACTGTTGATGAGACAGAGGGGCAACTCTTCCCCTATATAAGCCCTTTCAGGGCTTCAGAGGAGGGGTGCTTTTCAGCACATTCACACGATCTAATTTATTCTGCGCTCGACTCCGCGCCCAATAGTAATCCTGGTTTTCTTGTTCAGGCCGGCCCACCTCATTGAGAGCCCAGCTAGCTTATTGACAGGATCAAATTTGGCGCCGTCTGTGGGAAACTCAACCTGATCGATAAGCAAAGATGAGTGACTCAAACAGAGTGACCGTCAGCCTCACACAAGAAGACCTGGAGCTGTTGGTGGCAGCTAAAGCCAAGAAGATGGCGGCAGAGCAGGAAGCGGCCGCCCGGACGATGCAGGCCGGCCCCGCCGGGATGGGAGTTCCCGCGGGCACTGAAGCCGAAGGACCGCCCGGAGGGAGTCCTGCCTTTCCCCGTGCATTCTTCGCCCCAGACGAAGGCGCCGGACAATCTGACCCCCAGGAGGTTTCTTCCAGTCAGGCCCGACTCACTAAAGAAAAAGCCCCGGCTAGCCAAATCATGATGGAGCCCACGGGTTTCCCCTTCACCAGGCTGGTCCTACAAGAGCCAGTGCCGAAGCACTTCCGGCTCCTTTCTATCCCGGAATACGGAGGGAGTACGGACCCAGAAGAACATCTGATGAAGTTTGAAAATGCTGCTCTACTACACCAGTACTCGGATGACATCAGATGTCGGGCTTTCCTCACCACGCTGGCGGGCCCGGCTCAAAGGTGGTTCGACAGACTCCCGGAAGGATCTGTGGGGAGTTTTGTCGACTTCAAGAGACTGTTTCTCCAACACTTTGCGAGCAGCAAAAGACATCACAAGACCAGCTTGAATCTCTTCGCTTTAAAGCAAGGTCCCAAAGAGCTCTTGAGGGCCTATATTAAAAGATTCAACCAAGTGGCGCTGGATGTGCCTTCGGCGACATCCGAGGTGTTGATCAGCTCCTTCACCCAAGGACTACAAGAAGGCGAATTCTTCAGAGCACTGATCAGGAAGCCCCCGAAGGACTTTGAAAGTCTTTTGGGTAGAGCTGCCAAGTACGTCGACGTGGAAGAAGCACAGGCTGCTCGACGACAAGAGATTAAGCCGTCTTCTTATGAAACCCCCCAGCACCCCCGGGTCATGCCGCCCGGCGGACCATTACGGAGCCCCCGAGCTATGGGGCACAGACCCGGAGCTGGGCAGGGAATAGTACAGCAGGTTGCCCAAGGATGCCTGCCCACCAGATGGCAACCTTATTGCTCTTTCCATAACAGCCACACGCATGATCTCCAAGATTGTTGGCAGGCAGGGCGGGGCCGAGGTCGCTCCGGCTGAGGAACCCCCGGAGTAGCCAGACAAGAGGTCGGTCGGGGACATGGAAGAGCACAACCAGGAGGGCCCAACCAAGGCAGCCCGGTCGATGATCCTGTGGCCAGGCAGTTATTCCCAGCAGCCGCTTCGCCGGGCCAAGAAGACCTCAGCGAAGAACAAGCCAATCGGCGGAATGCGATCCAAGGAAACGTCAACGTGATCTCCGGCGGTCCCACATATGGAGATTCCAACCGGGCCCGGAAGACCCAGGTCAGGCGATTGGAAATCCATCAGGTGGGGTGCAGCTCGGCCCAAGCTCAGGGGCCACAGATTTCTTTCGGACCAGCAGACCTGCAGGGCATAGAAGTACCCCATGAAGATGCACTGGTCATCTCTGCTGTGATAGCGAACTATCAGATCCGCCGGGTCATAGTGGATACCGGTAGTTCCGTGAATATTATGTACCTCAAGGCCTTTGAACAGTTACAGATCGAAGCTACCGAATTACAGCCTGTGGCCACCCCACTGTTTGGCTTTACGGGTAATGAAGTCCAGCCGGTCGGACAGATCAAGCTGGCTATATCTTTGGGGGAAGAGCCTCTAAAAAGGACGCGGTGGTCGACTTTCCTGGTAGTAGATGCGCCCTCGGCCTACAATGCCATATTGGGCAGGCCGGCCCTGAATGAATTCAGGGCTGTTATATCTACCTTCTACCTGAAGGTAAAATTCCCTGTGGGGGATAAGGTGGGAGAAGTCAGGGGGGATCAGAAGTTAGCCCGCCAATGTTATGTCGACGACGTCCGAGTGGAGGTGAGGAAAACTTTCCGAGCTACCCCGAGCAACTGCAATATGGTTCAACATTCCCCCTGGTCAGAGCTCCATGAGGAAAAGGAAGAGGTGCAACTCCTGCCGGGCGAGAAGAGACTGTTGTGAAAATAGCAAGGGGGCTGCAACCCGGCCTCAAGCAACAGCTTACGCAGTGTTTGACCCGGAACCAGGATGTATTCGCCTGGTCAGTCACAGACCTGAAGGGCGTCAAGCCAGAGGTCATGGAACACCGATTGCATGTGTTCCCCGAGGCTAGGCCAGTGAAGCAGCGGATGAGGAACCACAGCGCCGATCAGAACAAAGTAATCCAGGCAGAGGTAGAAAAGCTCTTGGAGGCTGGGCATATTAGGGAGGTGCAATTCCCTGAGTGGTTGGCCAATGTGGTGCTGGTGTCAAAACCTGGAAACAAATGGAGAGTATGCATTGACTTCCGGGATCTCAACAGAGCATGCCCCAAAGATTGTTATCCACTCCCTCGAATTGACCAGCTGGTTGACTCCACAGCTGGAAGTGAGCTCATCTACATGCTGGATGCCTATCAAGGATACCATCAAGTGCCATTGGCGCCAAGCGACCAGGAGAAAGTCAGTTTCATCACTGCAGGGGGTACCTACTGCTACAATGTCATGCCATTCGGACTCAGGAACGCGGGCGCCACTTATCAAAGAATGATGAATAAGGTATTCCACGAGCAGGTCGGGCGTAATATCGAGGTATATGTTGACGATATTCTCATCAAGTCCACAGTGAGCGCCGATCTGGTGGCAGACGTGGAAGAAACCTGCAGAACTCTAAGAAGGTATGACCTTAAACTGAACCCGGCCAAGTGCTTATTTGGCGCCAAGAGTGGAAAATTCCTGGGCTACATTCTGACTGAGCGAGGTATAGAAGCCAACCCCGACAAAGTTAAAGATTTGCTGAGTATGCCTCCACCCCGCAACATGAAAGAAGTACAACGGTTGACCGGAAGGATTGCGGCTCTTTCCCGTTTTATCGCCCGGTCAGCCGACCGCAGCCTGCCCTTTTTCAAGATACTGAGGAAAGCTTCAAAATTCCAGTGGGATGCTGAATGTGATCGAGCCTTCGAGGAGCTGAAGTTATATCTGGCCGGTCTGCCAGTGTTGGCCAAGCCTGAGGAAGGAGAGATATTGTATGTGTACTTATCATCCACTGAGGGAGCAGTGAGTGCGGTCCTTGTAAAGCAAAAGGGGGCAGAGCACCAGCCTGTTTACTTCTTCGGGCATTTACTTAAAGAAGCCGAGTGTAGGTATAATGCACTCGAGAAATTAGCCTATGTCCTTGTGTTGATGGCTCAGAGATTGCGTCCATATTTCTTAGCCCATCCCATTCATGTGTTGACTAATAGCAAGTTGGGGAAGGTGCTCGCCAACCCGGAGGTCTCCGGTCGGATGGTCAAGTGGACCACGGAGCTGAGCGAGTATGACATTCAATATCTTCCCCGGCCGGCCATCAAAGCTCAAGCATTGGCTGACTTCCTCAGTGAGCTCCACACTAGGGAAGAGGAAGAGATGTGGACAATCTATGTGGATGGTTCTGCTACCAGGGCTGGAAG
Organism: Boesenbergia rotunda; assembly: GCA_024364735.1. Classification (NCBI taxonomy): domain Eukaryota; kingdom Viridiplantae; phylum Streptophyta; class Magnoliopsida; order Zingiberales; family Zingiberaceae; genus Boesenbergia; species Boesenbergia rotunda. The sequence continues at coordinate 1,176,630 of JAGFNQ010000920.1, forward strand.
TGGCATCGGGCTAGTACTCATCTCCCCAAAAGGTGACCACCTACACCTGGCGGTGCGGCTGGAGTACCGCGCCACCAAAAATGAAGCTGAATATGAGGCTCTTCTGGCAGGGCTACAGGCTGCAAAGCATGTCGGAGCCGCACGGATAACTTTGCACTCAGATTCTCAGTTGGTGACCCGGCAGCTGGCCGGTCAGTTCGATGTTAATAATAAAAGGCTGCAGATGTATGTAGAGGCTTACAAACGGCTAAAGGCAGAATTTCAAGAGGTGCACATTTCTCAGATATCACGAAGCGAAAACCTCAAGGCTGACGAACTGGCTAAGCTAGCTAGTGCAGTCATCCCGTGGGTATTCACTGAGCCCTCCCCTCAAATCATGTTCGTTGCCCAAGTTGAGAGGGAAGCCGAGCTGGAAGTTGGAGGGGATTGGAGGGCCCCTTTTATAGCTTATTTGAAGGATGGTGCACTGCCGCCCCACCCAGAACAGGCCCGGTCGTGGAAAAAGAGAGCAGCTCGGTTCACCTTGGTGGGAGATTTGCATTATAAAAGAGCTTTCTCGAGGCCTCTGCTGAAATGTTTGGGGGAAGAGGACGCGGACTACGCGCTAAGGGAAGTGCACTTGGGGTCTTGAGGAAATCATTCTGGGGGTCGGGCTTTGGCCCGGAAGATCCTACTGGCCGGATATTTCTGGCCAACCCTACAGCGGGATGCGGACCGCCTGGTGACCTCCTGCCTTTCTTGTCAGAAGCATCAGAATATTTCTCACCGACCGGCGGAGCTATGGAAGACCACCACTATATCATGTCCTTTTGATCAATGGGGCATGGACATAGTCGGTCCTTTTCCCGTAGCGGCCGCCCAGAAGAAATTCCTGTTGGTGGCGGTGGATTATTTCTCGAAGTGGATAGAAGCAGAAGCTTTGGCTCGCATCACTGAACAAGCGGTCATCAAATTTCTATGGCAGAATATTTTATGTCGATATGGCATTCCACGAAAGTTGATCTCCGACAACGGGCGACAATTCCAGGGAAGAAAGATCCAAGAGTGGTGCGCAGCTTATGGGATCCAACAAGCGTTCACCTCGGTGGCATATCCTCAAAGTAATGGGCAAGCTGAAGTGGCCAATCGGGAGGTCTTAAGAGGTCTCAAGACTAAACTGGATCATGAAGGGGGCACTTGGGTGGACCAGTTGCCTAGCGTCTTATGGGCTTTGAGGACTACACCAAAGGAGGGCTCCGGTTGTACCCCTTTTCAGTTAGTATATGGAAGCGAAGCGGTAATCCCAATGGAGGTCGGATGCAACTCGGATAGGAGACTTGTGAGTACCGAAGACAACGAAGAAAGAAGACGGATGGAACTGGACTTGGTCGAAGAGGTGCGAAGTAAAGCGGCCACTCGGCTGTTGTCTTATCAGTAGAGAATGCAGCGAAGATATAACCAAAAGATTTTGCCCCGATACTTTCAGGTCGGGGATCGAGTCTGGAAGAGAGTAAAGCCGGTCGGGGAAGTCGGCAAACTGGAACCTCAGTGGGGAGGACCTTTTCTGGTGACTAGAAAGCTGGAGTCCGGGGCATATTACCTTCAAGACGCACAGGGAAAGACGCTGGGGCGCCCATGGAGCGCAACACATTTAAGATTGTATCGCGATGAGAGTTGAGTAGTAGAGATCCTTGTAATTGTAGCCGCAGAAAATGATAAAAGAAAAAAGGAGAGAGAGCTCTGTACATACGAGAATGACCAGGCAAGTTATAAGTGGATCTTTATCCACGCACCCACCGAGTAGGTGCCGGCCGGGCGTGGCGTCCCACGTCCGGTCAGGCCCGGTCGGACGTGGCAGCCCACGTACGATCAGGGTTAGCCGACCGGTGTCCAGACTTCCGCATCGAGGCGGATTATAAGTGGATTTTTATCCACGCACCCACCGAGTAGGTGCCGGCCGGGCGTGGCGTCCCACGTCCGGTCGGGCCCGGTCGGACGTGGCAGCCCACGTACGATCAGGGTTAGCCGACCGGTGTCCAGGCTTCCGCATCGAGGCGGATTATAAGTGGATTTTTATCCACGCACCCACCGAGTAGGTGCCGGCCGGGCGTGGCGTCCCACGTCCGGTCGGGCCCGGTCGGACGTGGCAGCCCACGTACGATCAGGGTTAGCCGACCGGTGTCCAGGCTTCCGCATCGAGGCGGATTATAAGTGGATTTTTATCCACGCACCCACCGAGTAGGTGCCGGCCTGGCGTGGCGTCCCACGTCTGGTCGGGCCCGGTCGGACGTGGCAGCCCACGTACGATCAGGGTTAGCCGACCGGCGTCCAGGCTCTTGCGCTTATAAGACAGAATTGGGCATGCTCCCACACCCTTCCTGACTCCATGGCAGATCGTCGGGGGTTACCCATCGGCGTCGAGATTTTTTCCTTAAATATAAAACATAACGAAAAGTTTCGTCCTCGCCGAGTGGACGCCGACCGGCCGTTACATTTTACGTCCGGCCGGACGTGGTTATCCATCGGCGTCGAGATTTTTCCTTAAATATAAAACATAACGAAAAGTTTCGTCCTCGCCGAGTGGACGCCGACCGGCCGTTACATTTTACGTCCGGCCGGACGTGGTTATCCATCGGCGTCGAGATTTTTCCTTAAATATAAAGCATGACGAAAAGGTTCGTCCTCGCCGAGTGGACGCCGACCGGCCGTTATATTTTACGTCCGGCCGGGCGTTGTTATCCATCGGCGTTGAGATCTTTCCTTAAATATAAAATATAAGAAAAATTTCGCCCTCGTCGAGTGGAGGCCGACCGACAGTCATATAGCACGTTCGGGCAAACGTGGTTACCCACCGGAGTGGGGATACTCCTCAAATACAAAGCATAAAGTCGCCCTCACCGAGTAGACGCCGACCGGGCACTGGGTTCTCGGCTGGTCGGGCGTATCCACCAAGAGGCATTTAAATTTTCATTAAGTATAAACACGTTGTCATCGCTAAGTGAGCGCCGAGCGGGCATGATATTCGTTGTCCAGCCGGACGGTCGTTCAACCTCACGTCTCATCTCTCTTAAGTGTGTAGGAATCGTGCAAGTATAAGAGATAAACACCGAAAAAGGAAATAGTTGAAACCTACAGCAAAAACAAGAGGTCGGGCATGTTCTTTCAGGGCGGGAGCCCAATACAAAAACCAAAATAATAAAAAGATGCTGGGAGGTCCCTAAATGAAGTCGGGGAAGGCGTCGTCCGGGATGAGATCTTGAATTAAGGTAGGCTTGACCGCATCGGCAGGCAGATCGACGGGGATGTGGCCGGCCTCCTTGAGTTGTTTCAAAGTCCCCTCCATACCGTATGTGATCATGGTGGCCGTGCGGCGGGCCACCTGTTGAAGGAAGGGACGCGTCTTGAGGTAACTCAGGCGGAACTCTTCTTGCCGAGCTGGCTCCGCCGCCTTGTAGTTTTCAAATTCACTCTTTAGCCGGGCGAGCTCCGCGTCTTTTTCCATCAACTTCGCCTCCCGCTCGGCTAGCTCCGCAGCCCCCTTCGCCAGGTCGGCATCCTTGGTGGTCATTTGGGCCTCCAAATCCTTCAGAATTTCCGACTGGGCCGCTAGCTCTGTTTCTTTATTCTTGAGCTCCAGCTGAGTTTTGTTATGGGCTATGGCCGCTTCACGGAGCTGCTGGTGAAGACCTTGCGCTTCTGCCGTTTTCTTATCCAAGTCGGAGCGCAGTCTATTCTGGCGGGTGATGGTTGTTTTCTTTACCGCCTCCGCGGCTTCAGCTCGGTTGAACGATTGATCGATTTCTCTGGAGGCAGCGGCTAACGTCTTGTGCATCTCTTATGCACGCCGGTCGGATTCCGCTAGTTGCTCTCTCAGAGAGGTGACCTCCGACCGGAGGGATTGTAGGCCTTCCTCGCCGGGTGGTAAGGCGGCATCAGCTAGCTGGGCCTCCACTTCTTTTACCTAGCCTCTGCCGCCCGGCGCTCCCGGGTGCAGGTCACTAACGATTGGGTGACCGCCCGGCATGCCACCCAGAACTATAGAAAAAAGAGACAGGTTAAACATAAGAATAGAAGAAAAAAATAAAAGTTAATAAAGGGCAACCACATACCTGAGTGGCGTCCATGATGAAGTTATCGGCCAAGCCGATCGGGCTCCTTTCGTCAATTATGGACAAGCCCTAGTCCCAGCTGGCGACAAGCCGGCCGTGCAAATTAATTGGTTGTGGTTGAACTATACGGGTCAGCGTGGTCGCCGAGGGGAGCTGGATGTCGACTGGGATCCGAGCGGGAGAGTGCATGGACAACAAAGCTTCTACTGCCTCCTCACCTGCTGGGTCATCCCGGGCGGGGGTTTGCCGTTGTACGGACCGGGACGTAGAAGGGCCCGCCCGGGTCATTGCAGGAGTGGGGACCGGGTCTCGCAAGTGGGGAGTTGGCTCACTCGACCCAGCCGCCCGGGAGCTTGGAGTAGAGGCGCCCGGTCGGAAAGACGGCAAGGGCTGCGCTTCCCTCGTCAGCTCCACTTCTAAGGGGACCCTCGTTTGACTGTCCGCCCGGCGCCGCTTGCGAGTCACCACTCCGAAGCCGGGGGCTCGGCTTCATCCTTTGATTGGTCCCCCAGGTCCACATCCACCACCGGGGGATCTGATTCGGGAACATGGGGGATCTCAGCCGGGCTGCTACCTCCGCTCCCTCTTTGTCCTTGGGCTATCACTATAGCCATAGGATGCACTTCTCGCTGGGACCGTTGTTCAGCCGCCCGGGCGTTCAGTGCCGCTTCATCCAGGCCGAGCTCCCCGGCCAGAAGGGCCTTGAACATGATGGCAGCTGCAACACAGAAAAGGGCTTAGTTAGACATAAAGTATAATTTAGCAAAAGAAGTACTCACCAAAGGGCTCTGGCAGGGGGGCAGGTTTGTTGCTCAACTGGAACAAGTATAGAATGGGATCAGTCAGTAGCTGGCCGACGTCAAAGCGGAGCCCCCTAGTTTGGAGAAAGCTAGCTGGAAGACCGGCTCTGACTTGAAATTTTTACGCATGCGGGAGTGTTTGGGCAGGTCTTCTATCCAAGGGGTCGGCCAGGAGGGGGGAGGACAAGAGCGGATATAGAAGTAATGAGACCTCCAACCTTTGTTGGAGGTGGGGACCTTATCTATGAAGGCCGAGTTCACTCGGGCTTGGAAGAAGAAGGTACCGGTTTCTTGCTTTTTAAGATAGTAGAAGAAGTGGAAAATACGAGGGTTAAGGGGGATCTTGTAAGTGGAAAAGATGATGGCCGCCCCGCAAAGAAGCCGAATGGAGTTCGGAGCAAATTGAGAAAGAGGGGTCTGGAAATATCTACAGATGTTTGTGATAAAGGGATGCAAAGGAAAGCGCAGACCGGCCATCAGTTGGTCCACGAAGATCGTGTAGTATCCTAGAGGTGGTTGATGTGGCCGGTCGGAGCGCGATGGAAGGGTAAAAAGGTGATCCTCGGGGACCTGGTAATCAATTCGAAGCGACTCTAAAGTGCCTAAGGTTAAAGAGGAATGTGTGGTCGTGTACCACAGGCCGGAGGTGGAGGTGGAAGCAGCCATAAAAGGGGAATAAGACAATATATTGTAAAGGGGAACGGGGAAGTGATACCTAAAGGTCGGGAAAACGGACAAGCGAAAAGCCCTGAAATTCGTTGCGCAGAGCGGCGGAGCTCGGACCGGAGGGGAAAAGTAAAAAGCGAGATGAGGTTAAAGTGAGAGGAGGAGGGGTATTTATACGGGGAGGCAGAAAAGAAGAACCGTCAGATCAAGGTAAAGATTAAGCGGGAAATAATCTGGACCGTAGAACTCCCGCTTATTCCCGAGGTAATGCGAGGCCTTACCTGATCATCAGGAGGGGCTGGCAGTAATTATGGGTGGATCAGAACGCCCATCGGAAGGGGACACGTGCTGGGAACAGGGAAGAGGGATTAGATTGATGTGATATGCATTCAATGCGCAAAGAATGTCGGTAATAGGGTAGGGATACAGGACAGGTCCTCCGAGCGGACAAATAATCTAGTCAGTCGGCTCACAGACCTCCTTCGACTAGACTTAGAAGGGAGGCTTGTGATCCGGGCGGTGTGTATATGGATCCGGGAAAGGATGTGAGGTAAGCCCGTTAGGGAAGCCCGGCGGGCCCTGGCCAACAGTAATCCCAATAAGGAAGCTGGCAGGCCGGAGTGGGCCTCGCCGAGCAGCAAGTATACCAAGGAGGTCGGTTAGCCCGGCGGACCCTGGCAAACGGTAAGCCCATTAGGGAAGCCGGCAGGCCGGGTAGGCCTCGCCGGACGGCAAGTATGCCAAGGAGGTCGGTTAGCCCGGCGGGCCCTGGCAAACGGTAATCCAATTAGGGAAGCCGGCAGGCCGGGTAGGCCCAGCCGGGCGGCAAGTATGCCAAGGAGGTCGGTTAGCCCGGAGGGCCCTGGCAAACGGTAATCCCATTAGGGAAGCCGGCAGGCCGGGTAGGCCTAGTCGGGCGGCGAGTATGCCAAGGAGGTCGGTTAGCCCGAAGGGCCCTGGCAAATGATAATCCCGTTAAGGAAGCTGACAGGCCGGGTGTGCCCCGCCGAGCGGTAAGCATGCGGAGTTCGGGTAAGCGCACTGAGGAGGCTTGCAGAGGCCGACGGAGGTCGGCAGATGGCGGGGAGGGTCAGATGTGTCTCCATTTTTCTCCCTTTACCTCCCGGGGTTCGCGACGAAAAACGGGGGACCACCGGACCGTGAGAGAGCCCACCCAATCCCAAAAGGAGGCGGGGACAATGATCACAGGCCAGATGTGTCAGGCGTCTGACAGGCATTTATAACGAAGTGATGGGCTCCCTGATGGACACATTGGCGGCTAGGACAGTCTCAGCCATTCATGAGCAATGTCAGAAGATCAAGTTGTCAGGAGATTGGCATTCAAGGTGATGAGACTGTTGATGAGACAGAGGGGCAACTCTTCCCCTATATAAGCCCTTTCAGGGCTTCAGAGGAGGGGGGCTTTTCAGCACATTCACACGATCTAATTTATTCTGCGCTCGACTCCGCGCCCAATAGTAATCCTGGTTTTCTTGTTCAGGCCGGCCCACCTCATTGAGAGCCCAGCTAGCTTATTGACAGGATCAATTAATTATCTTTTCTAAATATTATTTTATATTTTTTAATAAAATCCTAATTATACTAATAATATTTAATTGATTCTATAAAAAGAAATAAAATTAAATTAAAAAATTCTAATCAATTATATAAAAAAATTTAGACAAATAAAATAAATTTTTTAATTATATTATTTTTATTATTTTTATTTTTATTCTCGAATTAAATCGTTATAATTTATTTCTTAAACTATTATATTTATTATTATATTAAGAAATTATTACAAATTAAAAATCAGGCACGTCACACGTATACACGTATAAAATTAGTTTATATAAATGTCACTTAAACGTAATACATCAATTAAAAATTAATTTAAATTTTAAAAAGGTTTGTCGTGCCTCTGCATCCATGGTTGACTGGTTGTTCGGACAGGGATTGATCTTGAAAAGCATGTTTGGGGGGCCATTAAATAATTATAAAAATAAAAATTAAAAGATAATTATTATACTAATAATCTCCTAATTTTTATACCATTTACATTTACTGAAATTTATAAAATAAAGAGATTCTTTAAAAAAAATTAGTTATCAAAGGGATTTGAACCCTATTGTATGCTGCAAGAAAAATAAAATTTACCATTAGACCAACTAAAAATAGAAATATTATTTAGAATCAAATAGTATATATACTAACAAAATAAAAAATTCTAAATTAAAAAAATAAAAATTTCTATACAAAATAATTTTATTAAATTTCGGGGGGGGGGGGGGGGGCATGTCCTCGGGCACCCATGTAAATCCGCCCATGTGTCCAGCAAAGCAGCTCTCTTCATCGGAAAGAAAGGAATGGGAGGGAATGGAAGATGCCCACGATAACCTTGCCACACTATATATATACACAAATATATAAAATTATTTTCAAATATTGTGCATATAATGGAATCAGTCATGCAAATCTGTACATTTTACTCACACTCGGACCCTCACGTTGACTCTTCTTGTAGCCTTGACCTGTTACGTTCAAGCCTTCTTCGACTTTGGCTCACGTCACTCGGATACATACAAGTCCGCGGCTTGTCTCCACATATCATCTTTCGCGTATGCCTCGAAGTTCGCTTTCCTTGGCTCATCGTTGCTGCTTTATCCATGGTCACTCGGATGCACCATTCTTCACCGGACCCGAAGTTATCAAGCTGAATGTATGCGTATCTTGCAGAACCTGCACACTTAAATACACATATCAAATACAAAGGTAAACCTAATTTAAACTTTTTGCCCAAACATCAATATACATAATCCCATGCTCCATATATTACTCCAACAATCTCTCATTTTTTGATATTTGACAATACGTTTAAGTTAGTAAAATACATAGCAAATCAACATGCTAATAAAGCAAATGGACTTACGTACCGAAGGCTACACCTTGATCTTACACCGCCAATGCATATGCAAACATGCAGTGCAAATATGCATGAATCCTATCACAAGGCATCCCCTACACTTAAACTCTCCGATAAGTTAAGATTTTTATCAACGGACTTTTTAAGAAACTCTCCAAAGCTCCCTCTACACTTGGACTTACCAAGGGCTCCTAATGATTTAACTAAAGCCAAGAACATATATATATATATATATATTATGCAAATAAATAAAATTTAAATGCTTATGAATGAGCTTCTTATGAGATATCAAATACAACATTGTATTTTAATTAATGTATTAAAATATAATTTGTTAACGATACTTGACGGACCCGATTTAGCTAAGTTAAAGTTGTCACGAATTGTGGGACCATCAGAATTTAGATATTTATAAAGCTGGAAACCCTTTTTGCAATCAAAAATATGCAAACGTAGTAAAGGGCCACAGGTCGTATTTTTCCTCGGGACTAGTTGAAGTTTGTTTGATTCGCGCTCGTGTTTATGTGTCGTTTGTGAATTTGGGTTTCGAATAAAATCGGATTTGGTTTCAAATAGAAATGGAAAAGCAATGAAAAGCAAAGCCACTCAATTAAGGAAGCTACACAAGGAGTTGGCACTTAATGATTCAACCAATGGACCACTTAATCACTTAATGTTGATTTGCAAATTCAGGAAACTGAAGCTGAAATCAAATCGATCCTAATCCTAATTGACACTAATTCAAAGTTTTGCTTCAGTGATTGCCATTCAAAACTAGCCAAATGCTAAACAAATTTTCCCTTAATGAAAAAAATATGAAATTCATTGATACAACTTGCCGAAATGGTACTACCTTTTTGCAGGAATTAGCAGTTACAGCTCAGAAACCGTTGGAATGCAATTAGGACTGAAATCAAGGCAAGAGTACACTAAGAATTGAGTTAAATAATTAAACTCGGGTCCAATAAGTGCTGAATTCTCCACTTGATACAAAGTGCAGAATTTGAGTTAACTTGCCACCAAAATGCAGGAACTGATGTGCCAAAAATTGGAACCAAAGGTAGGAATGATTGCTGATCAAATCAGTTTGAAAAACACATCTATTAGAAAAGTTCCATGCGTAAATGAATGAAGGAAATCAGGGATAAGTGAAAAATCAGATAACTTGGCACACCAAACTGCAGAAATTGCAGTTTTTCAGAACACTGCAGTTAACTTTCAGATAACTTGTAGAAACAAGCTGCAGAATCGGGATTTCAGAAATCAGTTGATACAAAGACTCCGGGTCAGGATACCAAGGTTGCTATGCAAAAACTGATGCTAACTTTGCTTGATACAAAGACAAGAACTAATAACTTAAACTGCCGGCCATGAAACTAAGTTTCAAAAACAGAGGATGTGCAGAAATTGGGACATTGAAAATAGAAGACAATGGCTGTGATGTTTCTGAATTCATTCGGCATTCAGAAATTTAGAATGGATAACTGAACACTGCAGAAATTGAGACTAACTTGCAGAAATGGAATGGATTCAGAAATTAAACTAGACAATTTAGCCTCACAAACTCAACTACCATTGGTGTGATAGGCAAGGATGAAGGAAGAATATTCAAGATGCTGGAAACTGATCACTCAACACAGCTGATGCAGAAAAGAAAATGCAGAACATTAAAACTCGAGTGCAGAAATTCAGAGAAGGGTTGAATGCAGAAATTCCGGATGCAGAGACACGAATTCAGTAACAATTCATTGATACACCAAAACTGATGCTCAGAGATCAGGTTGATCAGTCCAGGAACGAAGCAGAAACTTGGCACAAACAAAACTGTAATGTAGCAGAAAAGAAACTGCAGAATTTCAGAGAACGAAGACAAGAATGCAGAAAAACAGGATGTGTGCAGAAATCTGATGCGCAAAGACAATAATCAGTTCTACACAAATCGAATTCAAATTTCAGATCAGTTCTAAACAAATTGAATTCAGAAATTCAGAAATAAAGTTGAAATGCAAGCCAAAAACTGAAACGCAGCTCAAATCTGATACGCAAAATCAGAAATGACACGCAACAGTTAAGCATAAAAGAACTGAAACCAAGAACTATATTCAATAAACGAGATTCCTAGTTACTTAACTTGAAGAAATGAAATTTAATTAAGCAAGAACACTTAAGAAAACGAAATTAACCAATCTGAAACCAAGAGAAACGAAACTAAGCAGTAATGGAAATTACAGCTACAAACAACTGAAATTAGCTAAATAAGTAAGCCTCAATCCTCCCTAAGCTCACAATCTTCTTGGTCGTCAAGCAAGAGCTGGCCTCGAACCCCTAAGCACAGCAAAACAGTGGAGCGCAGCTTGGATTGATGGATTCTGCTCAGCTGCACGCGGCTGGAATTTTCCAGTCCAATCACTTGTATCTCGATGGATGGCTTGCGATGATGAGTTGAAGAACATCTGAGCTCACCTGAGAACCCCTACAAGTAGCTCAAACGATCGGAATTGGCTTGTGGACGAGAAACAAGTGATTGGTTAGCAGAGATGCCGAAACCCTCAAACAAACTCTGTCCGGATGCAATCTGAGCTGAATTTTCCACCCTAGCTATCCCCAATGATCCAAATCTTGATCTAGATGAAGAATTGAGGGGTCGCGCCCCTTAAATGAAGAAATAGCTGAAGAAAACGCAAAGAAACGAAGAAGAAGGTGTTGCGGCGAGGAAACGCGACAGGGAAGAAAGCTGCTGCGTTTTGATTAAATAGTTATCAACGGACGGCCCAGATTGATCTGAGGAGATCCAACGGCTGATCTTGCTCTGATTTGAGCCAAAATTTGATGATGATGATCTGGGGTCAGGATCTGCCTCGTGGTAGCTCGGATCCTACAGATGTGCAACGGATGGTCCAGATCAACTTAATCTTTGAACAGACGATCTAGAGCCCTCCAAGCTTGATCCAACGGTTGATTTAGCTCGGATTGGGATGAAACTTTCAGATCATGATCAGAATTCTTGATCAACCCTAACCCTAGCTTAGATTGCTTCAGATGGTCCCAGATGGCTCAGATCTAGCCGCTCTTGAATCGGACGGTCCAGATTAACCGTAAGCTTGATAATTCGATCCGGTTCACATCCGACTCAAGTTTGACCCAGTATGCCCTAGGTCCAGGTTCCTTTCATACCTACAAAAATAGATCAAGAATTTAGTGACCAAATAATCCAAAAATGTACAAATTTGCAATTAAGTCCAAAATAAAAAGAAATCCTAAAACCTAGGGTAAAATCATAATTATGCAGGTAAAACATGGGTCAAACATGGATTTTAGCAATTAAAATAATCAATAAAATGGTACTTATCAATACTCTCTGATATAACTCAAATTTTAATTAACCACACAATATGTCTTCCTTTGAGCCGACCCATTATACGCATAATATGAAACTTTATATGAGTTATATATTTGGGTTCATAGGTCACAACAACTTTAATCTGTCAGGCAATATATCTTCCTTTGGGTCAACATTTTTTTGCATGATTAGAATGTTGGAACTTGGATGGCTAGAGAGGGGGGGTGAATATAGCCAGACACACAAATCGCTTTTTGGCTTATCAAGTTTCTTACTCAGTACTTATCAGGGACAAGAACACAGCAAGCTTCTCAGCTCCAATCAGCGACGATCTCACGCAAGAACCTTCTTCGTGTCTTCTCGCTGATGGACTCTCTAAGCCTCTTGTTCTTTCCACCAAGTACTCAAGCAAGGAAAGGTTGCCTCAAGATCTGTAGTAGCTTGCTCAAGTATAAATCTCAGCACAAGCACAGCCCCACAGAACACAGAAAGATGGAGAAGATGAATGTTGTCAACAATGTTTCTGATCAGGTTGTTGTTGAAGACTCGTTAGCCACACCAGCCCTTAAGTCCTCAACTCATTGCCTTGCCTGCCATCTCACTGCAACCTCCAGCTGCCTACCTGCAACTACTAGCCACCCCTGAGCCCTTCTGAACTCCCTGAGTTCCCCTCAGACCAGTCCCAAACAGCAGCTCCAGCCAGTGCCAGCATCCGTTGCAACCTGAGATGAAAAACAAGACAAATCTGCTCCAAGGAAAGGCAATCTTTGACTCTCCCAGAGTTTTTGAATCCTCCCCTGTCACCTGTGTCTTAATCAGAAGATTAGTGCAGAGAATCAAGCAGTGTATCAAAATTTAGAGGTAAATCGTAAGCAACAGAATCGCGATCAGTGAACCTGACAACGCAGTTTGAATTAAAGTGATCGGTCACCAGACCGATCCAGGGCATGTGGACCGATCACCAGATCGATCCAGATGAAGCCTGATCGGTCACCAGACCGATCAGCTATCCCCCTGACCGATCAGGCCCAAGCCTGATCGGTCCACCTCTGAATCAGAAAAATTAGACCCTAGGTCTTTGATCGGTCACCGGACCGATCAGGATGGAACCTGATCGGTCACCAGACCGATCGGGTATATCCCTGATCGATCAGGCACAAGCCTGACCGATCCAATCCTTTGAGCAATCATTAAAGTCTAAGTCGCTGATCGATCACCAGATCGATCAGGACTTGATCAACAGGAGAACTCAACTCACTGTTCGCTCCCTGATCGGTCACCAGACCGATCAGGAGCTAAGCAGTGAGGACACTGTTCGCTCCCTGATCGATCACCAGACTGATCAGGAGCCAAACAGTGAGGCCACGCTCTCCTCCCTGATCGGTCTCCAGACCGATCAGAAGACTACCTGACCGATCACCAGATCGATCAGAAGCCTCCCTGATCGGTCACCGGACCGATCAGGAGCCAAACAGTAGGTTCCCAACCTCACTGTGTGCTCCCTGATCGATCACCAGACCGATCAGGAGTAGCTGGATCGGTCACCAGACCGATCCACTAATGAGCAGCGTGTCAACCCTCCTCCACACCGATCTGGAGACTTCACCTAGCTTCCAAGCTAGGATTTTTCCATCTAACCCTCCAAGTTGGGAATTTGCACCTAACCTCCCAGGTTAGGACTTTTCACCTAGCCCTCCAATCTAGGACTCAACCGAGTTAGAAATCTAACCTAGCCCTCCAAGCTAGGACCTGACTTTCCAAGCCAAGACTTTTTCACCTAATCCTCCAAGTTGGGAATTTGCACCTAACCTCCCAGGTTAGGACTTTTCACCTAGCCCTCCAAGCTAGGACTTTTCACCCAACTTGACCGAATTAGGACTTTTCAATACCTAGCCCTCCAAGCTAGGATTTCAATCACCACCTGGCTTCACTCACCAGGAATTCTCATACCTAACCCTCCAGGTTAGGATTTCAATCACCACCTGGCTTCACTCACCAGGATTTCTCACCTGGCTTCACTCACCAGGATTTCTCATACCTAACCCTCCAGGTTAGGATTTCAAACATCCCATGCCTAATCCCCGATTAGGACTTCATCATCATCATAATCATAATCATCAGCCTAAACTAAAATCGATGTCAACACCAAAACAACAATCAGGGCCAGACTGCATCAACAATCTCCCCCTTTTTGTTGTTTGACAACCCCCGATTTTAAGTTTAGTGATGCATATCAATTCCTGAAATTGCACACTCATAGGAAAATCAGGATCCTTTTCCTATGATAAGTAAACTCAAACTTAACCAACCTCACTCTCCCCCTTTGTCAAACATGAAAAACGGTCCAGATGAGTTGTTAAGCCTGAATAAACTCCCCCTCAATCCTAGGGGACCCCCAAAACAATCATATAGTCAATAATAATGGGGATTTCATATGAAGACATGTGAAAAGAGTAATATCAATCATATCAGTCATATGCAACATATCGGAAAATGATAACCAGTCAATATGAAAAACTGAAAGCATGATCATATCATATGAGTAACAAAAACATAGCAATGTAAGCATAAAGGATAACAGTCATCATCACAGATAGTATGACCACACGGGTCAGAAAGTCAAGGATAGGCATATAGCCTATGAATCAAGTCAGAGTACAGGCATAATCAAAATCAATCATCAGCTGCGGGGTCATCGTCAGCATCCATCCGATCATCCATGGTCGCATCATGTGCAGCAGATCCTGGAGCTGTGCTGCCGGATGGTGCCGAGCCCGGAAAGGCATACTGTCGCCACTCATCGTACCAGGTCTGCTGGAAAGCCCGGATCCCGGAAACATCGGTCTCAAGAGTGTGGACCCGGTGAGAAACAGTCTGAAGCTCTGTGCGGACCTCCTGGCGCCATAGGTCAGAAACATGAAACTCGTCGAGCATCGTCTGCTCCAGCTCAGCGATCTGTGATAACCACCATTTTTGCTGATTATTTTAGGCTCTAAAATCCATGTTTGATCCACATTTTATATGCTTGAGTTTGCATTTGTATTAGGTTTCATGTATTCCCTTCATTTTGGCATTTAATTCAAATCTGTGTATATTTGGATATTTTTGGCACTAATTTGGATATTATTTTGTAGGCTTCAATTGATCATGGACCTAGATCAAATCGGGTCAGACTTGAGTCAGCATTGGATCCAGATCAAAGGATCAAGCATCGGATTGATAGGAGCCGTCCATTCTAGAGAACGGCTAGATCTGAGCATCGGTCAACTTCTGGTCGATCCGAGTCCAAGATAGAATCAATCGTGACCAGAGACCAAGATCTGAAAATTTCAGCCAAATCGGAAGTGATCTGACCGTTGGATCAAGCTTAAGATGTTCTAGACCATCCGTTCAAGACAAGGGAAGATCTGGACCATCCGCCACTGATCTGGTTAATCCGAGCTGGGGACAGGTAGATCAGGACCATTGATTGGAATCTGTGAAGTTTGGTTCAGATCAGAAGAGATCTGACCGTTGGATGAAGCCGAATCGATCTCAGCCGTCCGTTGCTTCCATCATTATATGGTTTGGCTGAGCTGTTTGATTGAATCAATTCAAGCTGTTTGGCTGAACCAAGACTGAACCGGGCGGCTGACTGAACTGATTTTCTGCTAGGCTGAGGCTGAGCTAACCAGAGCTGGACCGAACTCATTTGCTGGGTTGAATCCATTGAAGCTGCTTGGCCGAGCCAGAGCTGGACCGAGCACGCGCAGCCACAAACAAAAGGGGGCCAGGCATTGCGAGCTAGGTCAGACGGGAGACGAGAGGCGACAACACAGAGACGAGGCTCGGGGGGTTCCCGACTTCTTCCTCTTCCTCTTCACCTTCTCCATCTCCTCCGGCCATTGCACGATCTAGGGCAAGGAGGTTCCGAACCCTAGCCGGCCGGAGTTCCATCATCGCCGTCTTCTTCACTGAGTTCCATCTCCACCTTTTCTCTGTCGGGGTTCGAAGAGAAGAGAGAAAGGAATTCTCTGTCGGGGTTCGAAGAGAGTTTCCTCCGTTTCATCACCGGCGACCAGAGGCTAGGGCTTTGGGGGTTCCGAGCTTTAGCCGAACGTAGCCGAACGCCATCCACCGCACGCCAACACAAGCTAGGGTTTTGGGGGTTCCGAACCCTAGCTGACATCTCGTCCATCTTCATCGCCTAGTTTGCCATCATCGCCGCCAGAGATCTTCATAGCAGTTTCCAGCAGATTTCTTCATCGGATTAGTTTCGGCAGAACTTCATTTCTGTGTTTTCTTCACAGCAGCAATTCGTTTCAGTAGATGTTCTTCTTTGTCTAGCTCCAGCAGATTCAGTAGCTTCAATTCCCAGCAGCAATTCTTCCTTCATAGCAGTTCCTTCCCAGCAAGTAATTCAATTTCAGCAATTCAGATTCGGCAATTCAGTTTCTCCTTCCCAGCAGTAGTTTTTCTTCACGGAAATTTCTTCACAGCAGTTCATCACAGATTCGGCAGCTCCTTCCATGAGCCACCTTGCAATTCAATTGATGCTGGTTGATTTTTCTTTGATTGTTGAATGTTAATTGTGTGTTTGATTGTTAAATATTTGTATTGATGGATCTTCCACAATTCAAATAGCACTTACTTTCGTCATTTTTATTCGTGCCCATATAGTGTTTGGTTAAATGCCTGTTAGAACAATTTCTTTTAATTGTGATGTTTCCTAGTTGTTAAACTCTTGTTTTGTGTTGCTCTTCCTATTACTTTAGGTTTTACGTCTTAAATTACATGCAATTAAGCTAGGTTAGGGTAGATTTCTTCAATGCTGTAGTTCTGCTCTATGTTTAGTTTCGTTAATGTTTAATTTCTAGTTATCCATTTCTTCGCTGCAATTGTGTTAGGATAAATTAAATTTTATTACTTGCAATGTTTTCCTTAATTAGATTAGATTTTATACTTGCTTGCTATTCATTTCATAGTCATAGCTCTCAAATCCAAAACCCGTTTCATATCCAAAAATCCAAAGCAATAAGATACGAACATGAACTTATCATGCATCAACTACATTCGTTGGAAACGACTCGAGTTACTCTATTACATTAGTTTAGGAATTCGGTACTTAAATTGTATTTGAAACCGTAACACGACAAAAACGGTTATCATCTGCCAGCGCAGATCTGGATCCTGCTCCTGACGGTAGGCTGGAGCTGCTGGTGCTCTGCGTGGCGCTCCTGCCGGAAGCTCTCCTAGACCCCGACCGTCCTTCCACTCCAAAGTCTGGTCCTCGTCCCCAATGACAATACCAAACTTGGTAAACGCGCGTCTACCAAGCCGGCAATCCTGACGAACCATGGGGACGGTCCTGCCCTTGGACACGTCTATCCCAACTGACTGAAGCCAGTCTGTGATGACGTGCCCAAATGGCATGTAGACCGTGTGCCGACCTGTCTCACCGTAGGAAATAATCGACTGAAAGATGCTCTCCATGATATCAAAGTCCATACGGCGATGCATGTCGTAGAGCATCAAACAGTGGTAAGGGCGGATCTCGGCAAGAGGCTTGGAAGTGATCGGTAGAATACAGTTGATGATAATCTTGAAGAGGATGTAATCAACGGGTGAGAGTCGTCGGGCCACAAAGGTCGGGAAATCAGACCCGAGCTCGTCAAGACCAGCGGGACGAGGACGACCAAAGAAATGCTCATAGATGGTGTCAGGAGTATCAGCATCAAAGGGAGGCAGCAGTGGATCCGAGATCTCAGGGTAGATCGAGTATAGATTGGGTGATCGGCGACCACCCAAGTACTCAGCTAGCACCTCATAGGAGAAATCAAGATTTCTCCTCGCTACCCGAGTCGTGTACTCGAGTCCACCCCCGGAGCCCGGCTGAAGATTGTTATAGAATTCGGACACCAAGTCGTAATTGATAGTCCTTTCAAGCGAAAGGAAAAATCCCAGATTGTAGTACATGATGATGTCCATAACAGAAGGACAGTGCTGGGTCAGAAAAGGGATATCAACAGAGCGACAAGTCATAAGTTTGAAGGTGCTTGATTGAAACGCATGTTCACATGCGGCATTTGGAAACCGGGGATTGGTCGAGTGCTGAGGCCTTCGTGGAGAAGTGGGAGAGGCAGGGCGCTTGCCCTTGGATTTTGAAGAACCCGCTGCCGGTTCTTTCCCCTTGGCAGATTTTCTATGGATTGGAAGGTTACACAAAAGATAGACCCAATCAAAAGGTTAGGACCCAATCAAATACAGGATCACGGCACAGTGAGATGGGTGATCATAGATCACACGATTAGACCCAATCGAAAGATAAGAAATCAAGCGGCACACAGGAACAAACAACAACAGCCAAAACAAAATAGGATTAGCTTCTCATAATGGTGAATAACTTGAAACGTTGAAATGCATACCCCTATACTTACTTAGGTGCCATGGAGATGGTGCGTGAGAGGTTCTGCTGAGAAGAAGAAGGATTAGAAGCTCCGCAGCTTCTCAGAAACACACGCGCAGAAGCTCCGCAGGGTCTCAGAGGCGCACGCGCAGAAGGAGAAGAAAGCTGACGAACTCACACGGCGAGGAGGAAGACGCGACGCTAGGGCTTAGAAGGGGTTTGCGAGGTTTATGAGGTTGGTGGATCGGTCCACCAACCGCAATTTAATGAGATTGATCGGATCACCGTCCGATCCGCAAACTCCCTGACCGATCAGGCTCCATTCTGATCGGTCAGGATATTACCTGATCGGTCGGGTGACCGATCAGGATGATCCCTGATCGGTCGGATGACTGATCAGTGATCGATCAGAAAGTTCGATTAGATTCTGTGACCCCCTCCTGATCGGTCTGCGGACCGATCAGAGTGGACTCCTGATCGGTCTGGGGACCGATCAGTGAGGATCCTGATCGGTCGGTGGACCGATCCAGGTTCCCACAGAATGCCAAGTTGAGGTTTACGGGGATTCTGTGACCCTCCCTGATCGGTCCGGAGACCGATCACATGGAGAGGAGTCTGATCGGTCCGGTGACCGATCAGAGTTTCTGATACTGTCTGAAACTGTAAGTTTCAGATTTCCACGAATTTTAACTTGATTCCTATCACTGGGTATCGAATATAGGTGATAATTCTTCACTAAAATTGCTCTCTTTCCAGGAATCAAAGGTCCTTATGAGTCCAACAATCATTTTGCTCCACTTGAGTGGAGACAAACTCAATCAACAATCATACAAGCAAATATTGTGCCAAATCCATGTTTCCAATCAAGTTTCCTTGATTGGAATGTCCAAGTATGTATATATAATCATCCTTCTGTTGTATATTCTTACTATATATATATATATATATAAAGGATACTACTAAATAGTCAGAATCTACTGGATAAAATAGACAAGTAAAAATAGTTTAAAAAATAAAATTAATATTCTTTTCAAAATTTATATTTTCTTATTTATTTTCCTATTAAATTGTATCCTTTTCTGTTTATTTTCGTATTTAATTAAATCCTTTTTATTTATTTTTAAATTAAATTAATTTTTTAACTTATAAAAATATATAAATCCATTATAATTTTTTTTATAATTTTTAATATCATTAAATTAAAAGTATTTAAACTCAATTATATTCTTTCTTATTTTTTATACTAATTTATTTTTCTAATAATTATTTTTCATAATATTATATTGTATTATTTTAATTTTTATTATATTATATTATTATCATTTTTATTAGCAAATAGACCATTTGTGTCTGGGCTACACAACTTGTGATATTTGTATAAGTACCCCAGATAAATTTTGATGTGGTAGACCGAGTAAGGTTATGTAATGTTGTGTTTGATTCTAGTGTCTACGTGTATAGGAACTTAGGAGCGCAGGATGTTGAACGAAAGATGCAACGATCGAGAAGGATGACACGGGACGGGAGCCGACTGGCTCGATGCATCTGAGGGACCCGGAGGTCTGCGGAAGAGTATGCCGATGTGTCACGCCCCGAGGAGCCGCTCGACCGATACGGATCGGCCAACTTCTCTTGCACCCGGCGGACAATTCACGAATTCGAGTCCGAAATACTCAACGGCGTACAAAACAGAAATAAATGCATACCGGTATGACTCACAACAAAACCAAAATAACAATAAGGCCTCCACGGCACACAAAAGTACAACCATATCGAATAAGACCACAGCGGAAAAACTAAATAAACGAATACAATGCACCGACACCTCAAAACATGAACTATAAACCAAAGCAAAACGTCTCGAACGCAAAGTGATGGGACTGGCAGCTGGACCCTCCCGGCGATCAACCTGAAATAAAAAACAAGGAGCTACGGGGTGAGTTCACAGAACTCAGCTTATATCTCATAATAAATGGAAGATAGTCTAAGCTAGTAACAGAACGGTAATCTATCAAGATATCACTGGTGCAAGTCATAATAAATAAAAATAGAACTGAGGTCAGAATGTCATACCTGTGATGCAGGGTCATCAAGACCAGGGCATAAAGAACTCATGTATGCGCATGTCAATCAATACAGCATTCAAGAACAACCAGTGCAAGAATTAAAATACGTATGCACATGGTGCAATGACATGGTTACCCCTATCGCCGGTCAGACAACGTCACCTGTGTACGGGAGGAAGCTGAGCGGGGGCCAACCTCCGGCGTATAGCTGTGACTCCATCAGTACTCTGCTATCACTGCTCCTGAGCGATCGAGTAGACGGTATGCTGTCGGCGTAACACCCCTACCCCATGACCTATCCGGGGGGCCATCCCTACCCCAGGTCATCCTCCGTAGAGCTGGGGGCATATCTCTATCTGAGTGTTACACCTACCCCATGTAATATGGGGGAGAGACCTCTCTCTCTCATCTCCTGATATGCGGAGGACTCGACCAGCTGCCGCGCTCCGACCACTACCCATGAGTGTATGAGCGGGGCAGCGCCGAGTATACTACCCATACCCCGTCAACCACTAACCCATGAGTTGCCGTATGGGTAGATCCGTATGACTGTCGACCTAGCTCACCCATAAGGGGCCCCTGCTCGGCAGTGATGCATAGTGCACGATGATGCATGACAACGGTCATCACAGCATCCTTTATCTAATCCACCTATGTCAACATGATATGCAAGGAGTCATAGATGACATGCACCATATCCTAAATCCAAGAATGGTATCAGTACCACATAACAAGTCTAGCATAAATCAACTAAATATCTGGAGCAGGTATAAAATAACACAGCAACTATTACTAACAGAGCATATCTATCATATATACTATGACTATCCCGAGGATGAGTCAGAGGTACCCGCCTCAATATGACAAAGTCCGTGCGCGTAAGAACCCCCGTCCAGAAAATAATATCCGCCACGAAGTAGCAAAAATATCAATCAGTGACCTGCATCCAAAAATATAATCTTAGCTATATACTCCAATTAATAGCTAATCAAATAATTTCCCTAAATCAAATTAGGGTTAACCCTAATACGGTAGTCATCTAATTAATTTTAATCAAATGACCAACTCCTATTCGTTGGGTCCTGGTTTGATCTGAATCTCCTCAGAGTCAACCACTGCCACAGAGAGTTCAAACTCACGGCCAAGAAATAGAAAATCATGAAACACAAGTTTACCTAAAATCCCCCTCCAACCTGATCGAAGCAAAACCACATACTGATTGATTAAAACCCCAAGCAACACAAAACAGAATCACATTCTCACCTCCAACTCACGGCACTTGCCGATCCAGACAAGGGAGACCTAAAAACAAGCTCACATCTATCTCGAATCCTAAGCATTCAAGCATCCTCAGCAAAACAGAAAACAACTCAGAATTAAATCTGATCTCAACCCATCGATCAAAACAGCAACCTAGAACAAGCAAGGATCGAAGGACAAAAACAACAGATCTAAAACCATAAGAACGGAACCCAATTCAAGTAGACTCGCAACCAAATCCCAGATTCAACGACCCAAGGCAGATACAGATCGCAGAGGTAGGGGAGGAAGACTTACCCCAACCCTGGTGTCACCGAGGAATCAAGCTGATCAATCCACTGAGAACAGCCACTATGGAGCAACCAACTCCTCCAACACTAGAGACAATCCGGCAATCTAATCAGGGATGATCAAAGTAGCAAACCAAGATAGAAGAAACATTGAAGCTTACCGATACACGAATCTACTAGCGCGTAGGTCCAGATCTCCAAGAACAATCGGAAGTTCGGAGAGGTCGTCGGTATCGCGCCCTAGATCCAAGCACAGAACCCAAACTTAAACAAAATTCGCAATCCACCGAGGGAAATCCAAGCCGGAACTCAAGAATCAAGACTAGGGTTACATTTTCGTCACTTACCTTCCGTATCACCGACGATGGCGTGAGCGATAGCACCACCTTCGCTCGACGAGGATCTGGCCTCAGCGACGAGGGCGGTGGAACTCCGGCGGCGTGGATGAAGAAGAAGAAGCTCGCGGCTTCCCTTGTAGCTCCGATCACCCAGCCCGAGGCAAAGCTTGCCTCCGTCGAAGCACCGAGGAGCAGCAGACGAAGAAGTGAGGAAGCAGAAGAGAAGTCGGGAAGAGGGTGCGGCTCGCTCGCGATTAGCAACGGGGAGGAAAATAAGGCATTAAATGCCCTAGGTCATTTTGCAATTAAGCCCTCCATTTCCTAGTATTCCTATCTGAGCCCTCAAGTTATGGCAATTAGCCTTTAAGCCCCCCCAAAGTACTGATATTTAACATTCTCCCCCACTAACAAGAATTTGGTCCCCAAATTTGGTTATTATTAATAGCAGGTACTAGCAGCAATATATATATGACATACAAATGCTGAACTGAACTAACAGTACATACCTCAGCCGAACAGATGGGGATATCGAGCTCGGATAGTGTCCTCGAGCTCCCAGGTAGCCTCTGCATCCGAATGATGCTGCCATCTGACTCTAACTAGCCGGATCGTCTTGTTCCGTAGCTGACGCTCCCGGAAACCCAAAATCCGTACAGGTATCTCCTCATAAGTAGCGTCAGGCTGGAGCGGAACAGGTACCTCAGATAATATGTGGGTGGGGTCTGGTACATATCATCTCAGCATGGAAGCATGGAACACGTCGTGGACGCCGGCCAGAGACGGTGGAAGTGCTAGGCGGTAAGCTACAGCTCCAATCCTATCCAGAATCTGGAACGGACAGATATACTGTGGTGCTAGCTTACCTCTGAGACCAAATCGTTTCACCCCTTTCGTGGGTGAAACTCGAAGAAATACATGATCGCCGACAGAGAACTCTAAGGGTCTCCGCCTCTGATCAGCATAGCTCTTCTGACGATCCTGTGCCTCGGATAATCTCCGTCTGATAGTCCGTACCAACTCTGCCTCATGCTGAACTCTCTGGGGTCCCAGCAGCTGAGTCTCTCCAACCTCATCCCAAAGGATGGGTGTCCTGCATGCCCAATCGTACAACGCCTCAAACTGTGCCATCTGTATCGCCGAATGAAAGCCGTTGTTGTAGGCAAACTCAACCAAATGTAAATGATCCTCCCAACTGCCCCCAAAGTCCATCACACACGAGCGCAATAAGTCCTCCAAAGTCTGGATGGTACGCTCTGACTGACCATCTGTCTGAGGATGAAAAGCTGTGCTGAGTCGGAGCTCTGTGCCCATGGCCCTCTGCAAACTCTGCCAGAAACGAGATGTGAAACGCGGATCCCTATCTGAGATAATACTCAACGGAACTCCGTGCAACCTGACTATCTCTCGGCAATACAACTCTGCCAGTCGATCAAGGGGATCTGTCTTCCGGATAGCTAAGAAGTGAGCAGATTTGGTTAGTCGGTCCACGACTACCCAAATCGCATCATGACCCCTCCTAGTCCTCGGCAAGCCCACGACAAAATCCATAGTGATGTGCTCCCATTTCCACTCGGGAATGGGAATACTCTGAAGGAGTCCAGCAGGTCTCTGGTGCTCTGCCTTCACCTGCTGACAGACGAGACATCTAGCTACAAAATCCGCGATGTCCCTCTTCATACCGTTCAACCAGTAGGAACGTCTCAGATCACGATACATGCGAGTGCCACCAGGATGGATAGCAAAGCGTGATCGGTGGGCCTCCCGTAGCAGCTCCTCCATGACAGGATGCGCCTCTGGCACGCATAGCCTCCCTCGGAAGTACAGAATACCCTCCTCATCACGTGAAAAATCCGACTGCTCGCCTGTAATCGCCTGACTGCCCAGAAACTGAATATGTTGATCACTGACCTGAGTCTCCCTGATCCTCGTCCTGATCTCTGACTGTGCCATCAAAGTCACTAGTAACCCTCTCTCTGTCCGAGACTGCTCCTCTAACCCCAACTCGGAGAAACTCTGAATCAGATCTGTGACCATCACTCTATGGCAGGCCAAGATAGCTCTGGACTTTCGACTGAGTGCGTCGGCAACCACATTAGCTTTACCAGGATGGTAGTTAATGGTACAGTCATAATCCTTCAGAAACTCTATCCACCTCCTCTGTCGAAGGTTCAGCTCTCGCTGAGTGAATAGGTACTGAAGACTCCGGTGGTCGGTGAAGATCTCGAAGGTAATCCCGTAGAGATGGTGCCTCCAGATCTTCAGTGCAAATATGATGGCTGCTAACTCTAAGTCGTGGACGGGGTAGTTCCTCTCATGCTCCTTCAGCTGCCGAGAAGCATAAGCAACCACCCGTCCGTGCTGCATAAGTACTGCGCCCAGTCCCAGAAGAGAGGCATCTGTATACAACGTGAACCCATCCTCCCCAGAAGGTAGTACTAGCACGGGCGCAGATACAAGTCGGTGCTTCAGGTCATGAAAACTGATCTCGCAGGCCTCTGTCCAAACAAACTTCACGCCCTTCCTCATCAGGCGTGTAAGGGGTGATGCTATGCTGGAGAAACCCTCGACGAAACGTCGGTAATAGCCAGCCAATCCCAGGAAACTGCGGACCTCATGAACTGACTTAGGTGGCGAGTGTGCTCCTCCTCGGACCGAGAATAGATCAGGATGTCATCAATAAATACTATGATGAACTGGTCCAAGTATGGGAGGAATACCCTGTTCATGAGATCCATGAACACGGCCGGGGCATTGGTGAGCCCAAATGGCATCACCAAAAACTCGTAGTGTCCATAGCGAGTGCGGAACGCCGTCTTCTGAACATCTGAATCTCGGACTCTCAGCTGATGATAACCGGAGCGTAAATCAATCTGGGAGTACACAGATGTACCCCTCAGCTGATCAAACAAATCGTCAATACGCGACAGTGGATACTTATTTCTGACCGTGACTGAGTTCAGCTGTCGGTAGTCAATACTGAGTCGCATAGAACCGTCCTTTTTCTTCAGAAAAAGGATCTGAGAACCCCATGGAGACACACTCGGCCGGATAAATCCTCGATTAAGTAACTCCAGGAGTTGGACCTTCAGCTCGTCCAACTCTCGTGGTGCCAACCTATACGGTGCCTTCGATGTCGGCGGAGTCCCCGGTATCAACTCTATGGCGAACTCGACCTCCCTCCGGGGAGATAAGCCTGGTAACTCATCTGGAAACACATCCGGAAAATTCCTGACCACTGGTACGTCGGAGATCTGCGGAGCACCGCCATCTGAATTACTGATAAGTGATACCAGAAATCCCTGACAACCATGCTGAATCTATCTCTGCGCCTGAAGTGCGGAGATAATCGCGATGCTGTCATCACGGATGCCAAGGAACTCCTGTTGGTGCAATCTTGCTCCAAGTAATTATGGTTTTCATGTTTGGCTAAACAAGTTTAAGTTAGGCAATGTTTTGTGTTCTAACTTGTGTGCTTTGAGTAAGCAGGAAAGTCCAGGTGGAAGACTTGGCAAGGGAAGTCCAAGAAGAGAGTCTTGGCAAAGGAAGTCCCGGAGGTGTGACCTCTTGGCAAAAGGGAGACTTAGTATGACGAAGCCGATGGAAACACTTCAAGCAAGTGCAAGGATGAGGAGTCGTGGACTCGGAAGCATCCAAGAGAGGCACAAGGCTTGTGGAAGGTGTTTGAAGGCGTGAGTCAAGGCTTCAGCTTCATCAGTCGACTGGTAAGTTGTCAGTCGACTGGGACCACAACACACAGAGAATCGGGTCGACCCAAGGAGGGTCGACCAGTCGACTGCCAGTCGACTGGAATTGGTTCCAGTCGACTGGATCCAGTTGACTGGTCCTGTACCAGTCGACTGGAGGTCGACCGTTGCGAAGGCGGCTGAGACACACATTGCATATTTTGTAGCCGTTGAAGCCTACCAGTCGACTGGTAAGTGAGCAGTCGACTGGAGTCGCGGACGAAGATATAAAACCTAGTGTTTTATCTTGAAAACGACAGGGCTTTCCTTGTGTACGAAGTGTGTGATCACTTGAGAGCTCTCCAAGCTTCACAACTCTCTCAATCTCCTCCTCCAAGCTTTCATTTCATTTGTAAGAGGAGGGAGATCATTGTGTTAGGGTTTCTCCACCTTCAAGTGTGATCTTGAGAAGGAGAAGTTCATAGTGAAGGGTTTTGTGTGTGTGTGTGGATCCTTGGATTAGTCACCTTGAAGAGGTGGATACCAAGTAAAATCAGTGAGTTAGTATTGATTTCTTTCCTACCTTCATATTTCTATTTGTATTGCTTCCGCTAACGTGTTTGTAGGAAAGAAAAATCGAAAGATAGCTATTCACCCCCCTCTAGCTAGGGCAAAGATCCTAACAAGTGGTATCAGAGCCTTGGTTAGCTTTGGGAAGATCTAACAATCTACAAAGCATAAAGAATGGCTCATCAAGAGGGATATAGCACCACACGACCACCTTACTTCGACGAGAATGATTTTGCTTATTGGAAAGGTAGGATGGAGTTTTACTTAATGAATGACTTTGAAACTTGGCTTAGTATTGTGGAAGGTTTCGAGAAGCCAAAGAATGAACAAGGAGAAACTCTTCCGATCAAGGCGTGGCCAAAAGAGATAAGAAAAGAGGCTCAAGCAAACGCCAAGGCTATCACGACTTTGCAATGTGGATTGTCAAAGGAACAACTAAACAAGGTTGGACCTTTCAACTCGGCAAAGGAGCTTTGGGAAAAGCTCATTGAGTTGAATGAAGGGTCAAGTGAATCAAGAAGAGCCAAGAGGGATCTTCTTGTCGGCCAACTTCAAACTTTCTCCATGAAGTCTCATGAGACCGTAAGTCAAGTGCACGGAAGATTCAAGGAGATCGTGAACGGTCTTCATGTGATAGGTGAGAAAGTTGAGAACCGAGATTTGGTGAGGTATGTTCTTCAAGCTTTCCCTAGAACTACCTTATGGGCATCAATGGTGGATGCCTACAAGGTGTCTAGGGATCTTTCAATTGTCAAAGTTGATGAATTATTTTATGAATTTGAACTACATGCTCTATTTGTAGAAAAGAAAGAGAAGAAGAGCAAGAAGAAGGAGGTGTCCTCATCCGAATCCGAGCAAGACTCCTCGAATAGTGAGGAAGAAATGTCCGCAAAAGAAGTAGCACATTATGTGAAGAAGATGATGGGAAGATCCAAAAGATTTACAAGAAGGGGTGTGAGGAAAATGTTCACATTCCCAAAAGGTAAGAGTAGTCAAGGTTCTAATTCCATTCCTAATGTCACGTGTTATGAGTGCAACAAGAAAGGGCACATCAAGACGAATTGCCCGGAGTTGAAAAAGAAGGAAGAAAAAGAACACAAAAGGAAAGAGAAGAAAAAGAAAGAAGTGATGGTGACTCAAGCCGAATGGGACAATTCAAGTAGTGAATCATCGGATGATGAAGAGGAGTTGTGCCACATCACAAGGCACATGGCATTAATGACACATCAAAGTGATCAAGACACATCAAGCGAAGAAGAGAACTCAAGTAGCGATGAATCATCATCTAGTGAAGATGAGGTAATGGATTCTCCCAAAGAAAAATTTCTCTATGATACTATTGCATATCTTAAGAATGCTTTGGTTAGGTCAAAAACTAAGGTCAAGGGGCTAAAGGAAGAAATTAGGACCCTTAAGGAGGACAAAGAGGAATCATGTGATGTAAGTAAAGCGAATGAGGAGAACATCAAATTAAAGGAGGAAGTTGTTGATCTAAAGAAGCGCTTAGAGAAATTCTCAATTGGATCAAAAGGACTTGACTTGCTTCTAAATAGTCAAAGGGTTGCCTATAGGAAGGCCGGGCTAGGATATAAAGATAAAGAAGTCTCCTATATTTCCCTTGTAAATAGAAAAGGATCATCCAAGAAAAAGGGTGTCAAGGGTAATGTGAAACAAGTGTGGGTTCCAAATAAGGATGTAAAAAATGCAAAGGGTTCAAACCTTAAGGGCAAGGTAAAACAAGCATGGGTGTCTAAGAAATACCTCAAAAATGTTAGTGACTCAAACCTTTGGGTACCTAAGAGTGATGTGTTTTATGTTGTCTAGGTAAAAGAAAAGAAGGACACAAGCATGTGGATCTTGGATAGCGGATGTTCAAGCCACATGACCGGGGATGTGAGCAAGTTTTCAAAAATCAAATACACAAAGAAAGGGAAGGTGTCCTTTGGAAATCGTGGAAAACTCAAAATTATAGGTAGAGGTACAATTGAGGTATCTTCTACTATCACAATTCATAAAGTTCTTCTAGTCAAGGATATGGAGTTTAACTTGCTTAGTGTGAGTCAATTATGTGATTCCGGGTATCAAGTAGAATTCCATACCAATAAGTGCTTGGTTAGACAATTAGGGTTGAAAAATGGTGTCTTGGAAGGGTTTAGGAGGCAAAATCTTTATTACATAAATCTTTCTTATGCTTCTAACCCATCTATTGAGTGTTTCATGTCAAAAGAAGATGAAGGATGGCTATGACATAGAAGACTTGGACACACCAACATGAAGAATATAGCCAAGGTTGCTAAAATGGAATTGGTCAAAGGCTTACCTAAAGTAAAGTTTGTCAAAGATAAGATGTGTGATGCATGCCAAGAAGGTAAGCAATCAAAGTCTTCACACAAAGGTAAAACTTTAGTAAGCACTAAATTACCTTTGGAATTATTGCATTTAGATCTTTTTGATTGTCATAGTACTCCTTCATTGATGGGAAATAAATATTGCTTAGTTATCATTGATGATTACTCTAGATATACATGGGTTTATTTTTTGAAACATAAGGATGATACCTTAGCAATTCTCATAAGTTTTACCAAACGGGTAGAAAATGAAAGAACCTTAAAAATCAATAGGATTAGGAGTGATCATGGTGGGGAGTTTGAGAATTCAAGCTTCTCTAATTTTTGCTTAGAAATGGGATACAAGCATGAATTTTCATGCCCTAGGACTCCCCAACAAAATGGAGTGGTTGAGAGGAAAAATAGGGCTCTACAAGAAGCGGCTAAAACTATGTTAAATGCATACTCTCTTCCCACCTATCTATGGGCGGAGGCGGTTAACACCGCTTGCTACATTCAAAATAGGGTTGTAATTCATAGATTCTTAGGAAAAACACCTTTTGAGTTATGGAATGGGAAAATTCCAAAAATTCACTACTTTAGAGTGTTTGGTTGTAAGGCTTACATCCTAAACACAAAGGATGACTTGAGAAAATTTGATGCTAAGGCGGATGAAGGCATTTTTGTTGGGTACTCGCTCACTAGTAAGGGGTATAGGGTGTACAATAAAAGAACCCAAGTAGTTGAGGAATCATCAAATGTTGAATTTGATGAATCCTCTAACACTTACCCTAGAAAATCTCCTATTGATAAGGACATAGAAACTAGACAAAAGGAGATAACCCAAGTTTTTCAAAACTTACAATTGGAAAGCAATAATCAAGGGGGAGGAAGAGGAGAATCGGATGATGAAAGGAGAAATGATGATTGTGAAAATGTTGATGACACTCATTCTAGAACGTTAAGGAATCACCACAATCACCCCATTGATCAAGTAGTTGGAGATATTGACCAAGGAGTGAGAACTAGATCCTACTTTAGGGAACATGCTAGTCAAATAGCTCTAATTTCTAGCTTTGAACCGAAATCAATTAATGAAGCCCTAGGTGATAATGATTGGATTTTGGCAATGCAAGAAGAGCTAAATCAATTTGAAAGGAGTAAAGTATGGGATTTGGTTCCTAGACCCGATGGAAATACAATTGTAACAACAAAATGGGTGTTTAGGAACAAGCTAGATGAGCAAGGTAAGGTCACTAGAAATAAGGCTAGATTGGTTGCTAGAGGCTTCAATCAAGTTGAGGGGCTCGATTATGATGAAATATATGCCCCGGTAGCTAGATTAGAGTCTATTAGAATCCTATTAGGATATGCCGCTTACATGGGTTTCAAACTTTACCAAATGGATGTAAAATCGGCTTTCCTAAATGCAGTCATTAAGGAAGAAGTCTATGTAGAGCAACCACCCGGATTTGAGAGTCAAGACTATCCAAACCATGTTTATAAGCTTAACAAGGCTCTATATGGGTTAAAGCAAGCTCCTAGGGCTTGGTATGAAAGACTCTCATCCTTCCTAGTGTCTAAGGGATTTAGGAGAGGAACAATTGACCCAACCTTGTTTATTAAATCTAGAGAAAATGATTTATTTGTTGCCCAAGTTTATGTTGATGATATCATTTTTGGGTCAACAAATGATGATTTTCTTCAAGAATTTATTAAACACATGGAAAATGAATTTGAAATGAGTTTGGTTGGGGAGTTAAAATTTTTCCTAGGTCTTCAAGTCAAACAAACACATGAAGGAATTCATGTATATCAAACAAAATATGCTAAAGAAATGATTTCCAAATTTGGTATGGAAAATGCTAAGGTGGCATATACTCCAATAAGTACAAATGCTAAAATTGATAGTGACCTTGAAGGGAAAATAGTTGATCCTAAACAATATAGGAGCATGATTGGTAGCTTACTATATCTAACCGCTAGTAGACCGGATATACTTTTTGCGGTAGGTATGTGTGCTAGGTATCAATCTTGTGCCAAAGAATCCCATTTAGTGGTGGTCAAGAGAATCTTGAGATATGTAAAGGGCACCCTAAATGTAGGACTTTGGTATCCTAGGAATCAAAACTTTGACCTAATAGGATATACCGACTCGGATTATGCCGGGTGTAAGTTAGATAGGAAAAGTACTAGTGGTGGTTGCCAATTCCTTGGATCCTCCCTAGTAAGTTGGTGTAGTAGGAAGCAACCATGTGTTGCTTTATCTACTACCGAAGCCGAATATGTAGCCTTAGGAGGATGTGTGGCTCAATTATTATGGATGATGCACACCTTAGAAGATTATGAGTTTCACTACTCCAAGGTCAAAATCCTATGTGACAATATGAGTACCATCAACTTGACAAAAAATCCGGTACACCACTCTAGGACCAAGCACATTGAGATAAAGCATCATTTCATTAGAGATCATGTGGCAAGAGGAGATATTGAATTACATTATATTGAATCTAAATCGAATCTTGCCGACATCTTTAACAAACCCCTACCCGAGGCCGAATTCACCACACTTCGGAGGGAACTTGGTATGTGCTTTGTGGAATTCTAGGAATTTAGTATTACTTGATCCCTTAGCATGGAGGCACTTAAATACATCTCACAAGGACTATAGGTTGGCTTGATTGTGTTTTCACTTTGCTATATTGTGGGATGCTAGGGGATGATGCTCATATTTCACTTGTGCTTGTGGCATGTTGATGAAATATCATGTGTATCAACATTGAATGTTAAATACCCACCATGGGGAAAGCAAATGTTCAATTTATGGATATCTTGCCCATCGATCATGGTTAGACATTTTTAATGGCTTAAAACCATTTTTGGGGTGTATTCATGCTAGTGTGTAATCAACCTCTATACGAATTCAAATCAGATCTTGAGTTTGGTACAAAGTATATCAAATAAGTTCACTTCTCGAGTTTGTACCGAATTCCTAAACTATCTTGAATTTTCATGTTGTACTATTTTTCCTTGATCATACATGGGGTAGGAAAGATGTCTGCAAAATTTTAAGATTTTTTGAAGTTTCTGGAATTTCTACGACATTTCTGAAATTCACCAAAGAGGACTGAAATTCAGCCACCACTCGACTGGCTCAGATACCAGTCGACTGGTGACAGTCGACTGGGAGGTCGACCGGGTGAGTCTGTTTTGTGCTGAAATTAAAGTTTTGTCCGTCCTTTGAACCCTGTGAGTTCTCTGATACCTTGTATCAATTGGAAGTGATATGGCATGCATGTAATCTTATCTTGGATAATAGGATTGGTCAAGAGAGTCATTGGATTCAAGTTGACACACAAGGTTGTTATGTTATGGGAAGAGGCTCGGATTCTTTTTTTAGTCTGTATTGATGGCTAAGAATTGTTGTTGTTGCCTTCACAATAAATCAAGGACATTATTGGTGCAATGATCCAAGGGGAGCACGGCTTTAGGGGGAGCAAGCCTTTAACGAGTACATTCCTCGCTTGAGTGTTGTCACTCCCTTTTGTGATTTTTGTCAAAAAGGGGGAGAAATAGACTAAGTTAGCTCTTAATCGTGATTATGTGTTTTAGATTACATGAAATGTTGCATGATTATATTCATATGCTTATCTTTATATGCCTCATGTTCATGTATCATTATACTTAAAGCATGTTGTGATATTTAAAGACCTAACTTAAATGAGTTTTGCCAAACATCAAAAAGGGGGAGATTGTTGGTGCAATCTTGCTCCAAGTAATTATGGTTTTCATATTTGGGTAAACAAGTTTAAGTTAGGCAATGTTTTGTGTTCTAACTTGTGTGCTTTGAGTAAGCAGGAAAGTCCAGGTGGAAGACTTGGCAAGGGAAGTCCAAGAAGAGAGTCTTGGCAAAGGAAGTCCCGGAGGTGTGACCTCTTGGCAAAAGGGAGACTTAGTATGACGAAGCCGATGGAAACACTTCAAGCAAGTGCAAGGATGAGGAGTCGTGGACTCGGAAGCATCCAAGAGAGGCACAAGGCTTGTGGAAGGTGTTTGAAGGTGTGAGTCAAGGCTTCAGCTTAATCAGTCGACTGGTAAGTTGTCAGTCGACTGGGACCACAACACACAGAGAATCGAGTCGACCCAAGGAGGGTCGACCAGTCGACTGCCAGTCGATTGGAATTGGTTCCAGTCGACTGGATCCAGTTGACTGGTCCTGTACCAGTCGACTGGAGGTCGACCGTTGCGAAGGCGGCTGAGACACACATTGCATATTTTGTAGCCGTTGAAGCCTACCAGTCGACTGGTAAGTGAGCAGTCGACTGGAGTCACGAACGAAGATATAAAACCTAGTGTTTTATCTTGAAAACGACAGGGCTTTCCTTGTGTACGAAGTGTGTGATCACTTGAGAGCTCTCCAAGCTTCACAACTCTCTCAATCTCCTCCTCCAAGCTTTCATTTCATTTGTAAGAGGAGGGAGATCATTGTGTTAGGGTTTCTCCACCTTCAAGTGTGATCTTGAGAAGGAGAAGTTCATAGTGAAGGGTTTTGTGTGTGTGTGGATCCTCGGATTAGTCACCTTGAAGAGGTGGATACCAAGTAAAATCAGTGAGTTAGTATTGATTTCTTTCCTACCTTCATATTTCTATTTGTATTGCTTCCGCTAACGTGTTTGTAGGAAAGAAAAATCGAAAGATAGCTATTCACCCCCCTCTAGCTAGGGCAAAGATCCTAACAACTCCCACGAGGGTTGGTCTGGAGGTCGGAAGGTGACCACCCTCGAATGGCAATCCACGGTGGCATGGGAGGCTGTGAGTCAATCCATGCCTAGGATGACGTCGAACTCTACCATGTCCAACACTGCAAGGTCCACAGTCAGTGTGACCCTCCCAAAGTCCAAGGGACACTCTCTAGCCTCCTGAGTCACCTCCAGAATATCTCCTGAAGGTAAGGACACAGATAACTGCGGTGTCCTCAGGGTCGGTAACCTACAGATCTTGCTCAAGAAAGCCCGTGATATAAAGGAATAAGAACTACCCGTATCAATGAGCAAATCTGCAGTACATGCATAAATCAATACTGTACCTCGGAATACAGATCCATCAGCTCGGTGAGCCTCCTCCCGGGTAACTGCAAATACTCGGCCCGTCTCCGGCTATGGTGGGGGAGGAGGAAATGCCTGTACAGTAGGCATCTGAGGTAGCGGAGGTGCTGAAGCTCCGGAACTCTGTGACGGCTGGTAAACCGGCATCTGGTACCCGATATAGAACTGCTGGCGAGGCTCGGCAACTAATGGCTGAGGTACTGCTGCAGAAGGTGCTGACTCCTGACCCTGACCAAACAGACAGTATAACTGAATCGGTGGAGGGGCAGTCTGCTGCTGTCAGGAAGAAGGCGGTGCTCTCCGGTCTCCTCGCTGGGATCCCGATCGAGATATTGTCTTAATCACACAAAAATTTAAATATTAATTCTTTTTTACTTAATATTATTATATATTTTTTAACATAATCCTAATTATCCTAATAAAATTTAATTGATTCTTAAAAAAATAAAAAAAAATTTTAAAAATTCTAATAAATTATTAAAAATAATAATTTGGATAACTGTAAATAATTAAAAATAAAATAAAATATTTAATTATATTATTATTCTTCTCCATAAAAAATCAAATTTTTAATTTTTTCTTCAACTATTATACTTTTGATTGCATTAAGAATTCACTGCAAATTAAAAACTAACTAGACGCATATACACGTACAACTTTCCCTATTTAAATATTAATATATATAAATGGCACATAAATATGTATATTAGAATAGTATTTTATATTCTTCGTATTCATCTTTATTTATTATATTTATTTTTATAATCATGCTTATACTCATCGGGTATGTAATTTCGAGAGTTCGAGTTTCATCACCACCTCATCCTCCGAGATCGTGAGAAATGATCTCTATCTCTTTTATCCTAAATAACTGTGAGAGTATGTTATTGGCTCAAATAAAAAATTGGGTGGCTTAACCTTATTTAAGTTGTTGTTAACTTATAATTATAGTGGTGGCTAATAATGATTCGGTACGGTGGTTCGTGTACCGTTCGTTACCACCATACCAAAAAAATCGCTATGAAAAATTTCATATCGATACACTACCGAAAGTTCGATATATTGAACTTTCGGTCTACAAAAATTTCGATATACTGAATTTTCGATATACTGAAATTTTGATATGGTTTCAATTCTATACCATTTATAATAAAATTTTGGTATCGATATGGTACACTGAAAATGTTGATATAAATCTTATACCGATACATAAAAATTAATATATTTCATTATATTTTAGTACGGTAAATATCATATATCAAATTTTTGATATTGTTTTCGAGTTAGCTATTAATTATTATCATAGTAAAAAAATTAAATATTAATTCTTTTTTACCTAATATTATTAAATTTTTTTAACATAATCTTAATTATCCTAATAAAATATAATTGATTCTTTCAAAATAAATAAAATAATTTTTAAAGAATTCTAATAAATTATTAAAAATAATTATTTGGATGAATTTAAATAATATTATTACCTACTATTCTCTTTTTAAAAAAAATTATTTCAATATATTTGTTTTTTCTTATTTAT
This sequence comes from Boesenbergia rotunda, assembly GCA_024364735.1. Taxonomy (NCBI): domain Eukaryota; kingdom Viridiplantae; phylum Streptophyta; class Magnoliopsida; order Zingiberales; family Zingiberaceae; genus Boesenbergia; species Boesenbergia rotunda. The sequence goes on from JAGFNQ010000920.1 coordinate 1,212,008, forward strand.
CTCACGCTCTTCGATCGGGTGAATATTTCTCATGGAAAAGAAGATGAGATACGCATTAATGATTAGATAAATAAGTAAATTAAGTAAGTTTTTTTTTCTAAAGTGGAAAATCGGTTAAAATTTTTATTTTTCCAATAAAAAATAATATATATATATATATATATATATATATATGGCAGGATATGAGTATGAGTATTAGGTAGGGTATGGGATAGAATATAAGTAGAATTTTATCGCATCCGTCTCCATACCTATACTTGAAAATATTCTTATTTGAATATCTGATTACTATGATCGGATCTTAAAATATCTTCCATATCTTCCTCCCGGGTTAGATATTAGTTTTCCGTTCGAATTCACGGAAAATTAACATCCCTATGCAGAGCACATGGACCGCGACAAATAGGACCAGACATGGACATTAGTGAGTAAGAACAGGATAGTTACGTCCGGGATTTAAATATCCTTGCCGATAGCTGAGGAGTGATAGGGCGGTTATGTCCTAGACTAAAAATCCTAAAGCCGGTAGTTGAGGTCTCAATGGTGGAGCCAGAAAAATAAATTTACCCGGGCTATTAACCTCTAGACTAATTTCAATTGTCTTCGGGTTAAAATATACATAAATTTTTTTCCCCCTCTTACCTCTTATATTTTTCATTTTTTCACTTTATTATTTGATTTTTTTTGCATCCTCGTGGGCCCCAACCGGGCTATAGCCCGGGTGGGCCAAAGTGTGGCTCTGCCCCTGGTTGAGGAGGGGTAGGCCAGTTACATCCGGGGTTGAAAATCCTAAAATCGGCAACTGAGGAGGAACAAGGTGATTACGTCCGGGACTGAAAAATTCTAAATCTGACAGCTCTGCACATGGAGACGGTTCGAGTCATTACATTGGAGTCGACCATGATAAAACCCTGATAAATGGGTTAGCTATTATCTCGTTAAAAAAAATATGAATATATTTTAAATAAAATCCTAATTATTCAAATAAAAGTTAATTGATTCTTTCAAAAAATAAAATAAGATTTTTTAATTTTTTTTAAAAATATTATTAAAAATAATAAATTTGACAATTTTAAATAATTATCAATCAAATAAATTTTTTACTTATATTACACGGAATCATGACCGACGTGTTTCTTTTGACATCCTTTTTGTCTTTGATAGCAAAACTTTTGACTATTCGGACACGTGACAACCTTACTTACCTTCTCAGGTGCATTGGGTCTTTGTCGAGCAGGTCCTTTGCGATTCTTTTGCCGATCTCTAGCCTTCCGTGCACACGACAGGCCCCTATGAGCATCCTCCATATCATCGGACTTTGGCTCCATCGATCAGCATCTTTGTGACGAAATCCAATCCTCATTCGAGCATTCCTACTCGGCTAAACAAATTAACCATGCAACCATAATGTTTCATCTGTGACGGCTAATAATACCCGTGATTTAAAATCGGCTGTCGTGGATCTGAGATAGTAGCATCCCTCATTGACCATGCCGACAGCACAAGCAGTGAGAATGCTGATGAATGCGACATTATCAAGAACAATGCCAGCGCCTTTCATCAATTCGAATAACTTGATCGCTTCGTCGCCACGACTGTGCATCGTAAGGCCATAGATAACAGTGGTCCACGACATCTAGTAAAGGCCTCTGTACACTAGCTATATCCATCATGCATAAGACATTAATACTACAATAATTTTGTAAGTTGAAAGTTTTGAAAATCTAGTTGATGCACAAAAATACTACAACTGTGCATCATAGAATAATTCAAACACACGCAACATCTACTAGAATACTCTTATCATAAAAATCTCCCTAAATATAAATTTGATTTAATATATTAAGAATAATAATTGATTAAATACGAATATATTTAAAAAATCAATTCTTGTTCCAGAAATCTTGAAGAATATATGAAAAATCTTGGAGTTGATCAACTTGAGATTGCCATAACAAAGTTTGGGATGAACGAGATAGTAATGACACGACTATTGCTCTATTATTTTTACTAACTGGAATAGTGTTAACTTATTTAGTTTATTAAAATTCTATTATTATTACTGTAGTTATGTACGAACAGAATTAGCCCATTAACCTTATAAAAGTCATGCAATAAAATTGTTGTTAATACAAATAATGATATTTTATGAAAAATTATGTTATGTATTAACAAATGTAAAAATGATTAGTTCATGTTTAGTTAAAATGATTAGTTTATCCTTTTAAATAATTAATTCATTTGATGGAATATGTATAATAGAATTGATCAATGTTAATTAGATTGAATCATACGAATAATGAGTGAAAATATAATTACCACTTGATTTTATAATCCAAATCAATTAATATTAATCAATTCTATTACATACTTCAATCATTTAGAACGAATTATTTAATGCACTAATTATTTGAAGTAACACATGAGTTAATCATTGTCAAATTTGTTAACACATAACAAATAAAGATCTCCAAAATATTTAATAAAATAAACAATATAAACTTTTCCCCAAGAACTTTTCTTAATTTTTCACAATAGTCTTCCCAAATAAACAAAATATTTTTTTCCCAAATAAACAAAACATTAACGCCCTTTAGCGACTCATTTGTTACTTATCATCAACTCCATCTTATATCAAGCTCCAAATATTATACTCTTTTCTTCATCTTTCAAACCCATTTTTATATATTTCTTTGAATAACGAGTTCTCTCATGCAATAAATTGTATTACGGGTATTTAATAAATAAATTTAAAATCCAATTATACATATAAAGAATGTGCATTCAAATAGTAAAATTATATTTATCTAATAAATAATACATTTCTTAAGACAATTGTTTTAGGACATCTTTCAAATATAACAACCCTTTCAACTCAACAATCCCTCCTCAAAAGAAGTATCACCACCCTCTAGCCCATCCACTCGATGTCCGATCCTCGACCTACCAAGTCTTTTTCACTGGTCCGGTTCTCCTGACCTAATTTTCTACCTAGCATTTGATCCTCTTGAGCCAGACATGGGAATCTTTACTTCCTTCATTAGAGGTCAATATTCCACCTGTATGACTCGATTTAGATTATGACTCTAATACCAATGGTTAGAACCAAAGAAATTTAAATATTTATCTAATAATATAATATTATCCACTTTGGGCCTAAACTCTTAAGACTTTTTTTTTTAACCAAAATGTCTTATACCAATGGAGATATCTTTTCTTTATACGCTCATGATCTTTTTCACATATTTTTAATGTGAAATTTTTTTTGCAACCTCAACCATTCTGACAAGTCAAAGTGGACCATTGCTAGAAAAATGAAGTTCTGGAAGGTTGAAATCAATTGAATACTAAGAAAAATGAGAATTCAACTTTAGTAAAATTACAACAGAGATATCAGTCAACTACAATGGATTAGTAATCAACCTATAAGCTCTTAAACATTTAGTTCAGAATTTGAGAGGTTTAAGAAATTTGTTATATATCAATAAACTGCTATGTACGAGTAATTGACTGATAATACTATTCAATCGAACAATGTTTTTGAGTTGATTTGAAAACATGACTATTGATCCAATAGCTGATAATTCATAAGGTAAATCCATCAACTTTATGGTCAATTCTGAGTGCGAAGAGTCATTCTATATATACAACATTCGAATTTTAAAAGAACAATTGACAAATAGAAGCTAGTAGTTGATTGCCGGATAGTTTCTAGCTAGCCGTGACTTAAAGCTTATAAAAAAGGTTTCGCGGTGGATTTCAGATGTCAATTCTTCAAAGTTGTGAGGGAAAGTGTGTGCATTCCAGACATTTAAGAGGCAAAATCCGAGACAACTAAAAGAGCCTAAAGAAAAATTACACTAAGTAAAAACTTATGATTTTGATTGTATGCATTTTTATTTATATCTTTGTCTTTTTTATTATTTTTAAAATTAAATTTGTAAGAAAATTTTCCACTTCTAACACCCTGTTTGGAAAGTTTCTAAGTAATAAAATTGAATTGAATTCCATCCAGAATTGAATTCCTGCGGAAATTGAATTCAATTCTTATATTTGAAATGAATGGGTAAACAAAAGAATGAGTCTAAAACTGAATGAATTTGATTGCTTTTACTATTTTACCTTTCATTGATAGTTTAGGAATCAAACATTATATTTATATAAGGTTATTTTAGTCTTTCATTTGTTGGAATTCAATTCTCATACCAAATCACACCTATTTAGGTGTGATTTCAATTCCTTGATTTTGTTGGATTTCAATTCTCATGAGAATTCAATTCCTTCACTTAAGTTGCTTCCAAATCATGAATTGAATTTCAATTCCTTTCGAAATTGAATTCCATAGATTTTCAAATAGGATATAAAAGTATTCGAGAGGAAGAAAGAATAGTGGTCCAGATGCTAAGCCTAGGAATAGGAACCTAGAGTTTCGAACTAGGTAAAAATGATTTATTATACTTGTCCTTTTAAATTTAATTTAATTTATTTTATTTTTATTGTGTAATAATGTATTGTAGACCAGCATACGAAATCTAATATAGAAGCAAATCATTATTCACCGTCTCTAGAGACGTCATTTCCCAATAAATATTTGACCTATTGGTATTAAGACTTCATTGGGAATTGATTGCCATTGGAGATGCTGGCATCAACTGTTGGCCTCTTATGTAAATACAAATGAGATTGAAACAAGCAATAACAAGTGATAGCAAACTAAAAGAAAAGCCCTAATTATGTAATTTCTTATGTTATATTTATTTAATCTAACATTGCATATGCTTGTTGATGTCGTAAGCTCAAATTTTCGTAAAAGGTACTTCATCTCTAAAAACGTATTCAAGGAGGAGAAAATATAATAAAGGCATTCTAAGAGTCATCGACTGATGGATAAAATAATATCGTAGAGTAGGACTTGTGAGTTACCAAACTACTTATCTTGATTTATTACGTGTGTTTGTATTTTATTTTTATGTTGTTTAATATTCACCTTGTGTATTAACAAATTATAATACAAGCACGAAACAAATGCAACTAACTATTTAATCCCTTTAGCCACAATCTCAATCCAACACCTATGAACGAGAAGAATTGTTGAGTCATTAACTTAGTTACTTAAAAAAAATGATTAATAAAATTTTTTCAATCTCGGAAAGATCAACCTGACCCCACGAAAGAACAATAAAAGAGAGAAATGATTGAATAGAGGCTGATTTATCTTTTATTCATATAATTTAGGGATAGACTATAAAAAATATTCGGGATAAATATAATCATCTTTTGCTATAACGAAATCATTTATTTATTCGAACTCCAATAAAATTTATTCACACCTACATTTAGGGGTGAAATAAAAAAAAAGGCAGAGGGCTAATCGACGCTATTTACTAAAAAGGAAAAAAAATAAGAGAAAAGTTGAGTTACGTCCTGACAATTTTACTGTTGGAGAATGATTGTATGCTCTGTGCAATCGTGTATCGATGAATCATCAAAGTAAAATGGTTGTGGTCAGGAGAAGAAATAAGATGCGGATTGAGATTGATGAATTCTCCCTAGAATCTCTCTGGGAGTATAAAATTATACGATAATGATATTTTAAGATAAAACTTGAATTAAGTTCGACTTTGCTATCCCATATTAAATATTGTGGTTATTTATCCTAGATTAATGGATATTCAATTTAATGGGTTTTCTTTATAAAAAGTTTGTACATATTGATTTTGATAACTGTGAGAAATTGTTATTTACTTTGGATAAAATAAGAATTCGTTTTAAAAAAAAAATTATATTATCTTTCTCCAAGTAAGAGTTCTTTTAATACCTTGTTTATTGTCTCCGTTCACTATCTGAAGGGTCTCAAAAATATCTATATCTTAACAATGATATAATATTATTCAATTTAAGTCTAAGTTCTCATGACTTTACTTTTAGACTCTCTCTAAAAGGGTTCATGCCAATAAAAATATTTATCATATTAAACCTATGA